>CM056509.1:40215648-40815648 GCA_029783415.1 Anisodus acutangulus
CATTTATAATTATGAGTGGATTTTAGTTGGGAAAGATGAATTTGATTCCTTAATAAGGTTCTTAATTACCAGCATGGATAGATAATTACGGTCACTAGATCCTTCATACTGTTACTAAAGTACACTTAAGACTCAACCAATTTTGAAAGTGGAGTGAACATCTGGTCGAGTGAATGAAAGCATTATGGGAAGATCTTCAGCTGGACAATTATAATGTAACATGTGCAGATGTACCCCATTTATGTTATAGTGGAAGGTCCACGATCTACAAATAAAGGGTAATGTCAAACGATCCCCTCAAGGCCTCAACTTCCAAACAAATTTGATATTTGTGGTATCCCTTTAAATTTTGGCTCATACAAAGAACACCACAAAGTCGATGATTTGATGCCTGAACCAAAATTGTTAAAAGCCATTGAAAACGACACACCATTGGGAGTTGTCGAATATATATGCATTAGAAACCTTAGGATATCCTGGAGTGATCAGTGCTCTGAGGGGGTGGGGTGTAGGGTACACAACTAGTGTTATGTGGGAATTATTGCAAGAAAGGTTAAAACCAAGAAAATCAAACTAGAAAGATAAGTGAAAAATATATTTTCTACCCAAAAATGGGTAGATTTTGCTGTCGTAACACATGAATGAATGAAAAAATTTCATATTTGTCATGTATGCACAAATACACCAAAAGTTAATATACTCCCTCCATTTAATTTTATGTAGTGCATTTTGATTGAGCACGAATGTTTAAAAAAGAAGGTGCATCTCATAAACCGAAAATCTTAAAGTTAAATTGTTTCTAAATATAGAAGATATCATCCTTTTGGGACAAATTAATATTGGAAATTTATCTTTGGTGGGAGTTGCGTCCACCCATCTTTAATGACTTAAACACTCAGGTTCCGCATGTTGGAGTCTTTGGTTCTTCACACGTGCATAATCTACTAAGTGAGTAGATGACCGTAGGGCCAAGTATCGTCAAATTTCGTTAAGAAATGAAAGAGATATTGGTCCACGAAGTGAGGTGTTTGAAGCATGAAAATATGGTGTGGAACAAATCTCCCTCATCGGTGGGGAAATGAAGATTTGTTCATTTTATAAGTCTCAACAATGGATAAGGGTTTGGGACCCCAAGGGGTAACTCATGTGTTTGAGGAGGGAGGACCTAGGTGTGCTTGGGTTCGATGCTAAGTCCATCCGCCCGTCCTGTCCGGGCTCGGGTCTCGGGCATTGGGCTTCTTCTGATATTATCTTTTTGGACTCAAATTACTTAATATTTACAGTTTGGTCCCTGAAATTTCAGGAAAGATAAAATTGGGAAGAGGCTCACGACGAAAGGCAGAAAGTTTCTGCCTTTTGGGTTAGTTTTGGAGCATTGAATCTCCATTACTTTGCACATAAACTCAGTCATTTAATTGGCTGAATATAACTCCTCACTAAATGTCATTACATGGATATTAAAATACATTAGTTGGCTAGTTGAGAAGTCACCCTCCTTGCACTATAAATTGAAGGCTTTGACTCAATTGTTCTAGAGAGCAAGAGACAGAAAAATCAAAAATCTTCTTCTTCCTCTCCAGCATCATTTCGTTACTCTAAGTTCTTGAAAAGTAACACTCGAGTTTCCTTTGCTCATTTGTTAAGTTGTTGTTTTATCTTGGGAGACTATTGTCCATAACGTAAAAGGATATATACGGGGCAATCTTGTCTTAAAGACAAAGAGAAATTTCTCGACTCAACCACAGTTGTAACAATCCGGATTTAGTGTTTCTTGATTTCAGGTTATCAAGATTCAAGACTCAACAAGCTTGCGGCAATTATAATCTTAGTTGTTTGTTTATCCTTTCGAACACTTGTAATATTTATTTCCTTTCCGTACTGCTTTGATTTCAACAATTAAAACAAAAATGCATCAAATAAATTGAAACATAGAGAATACTACTTTCGAAACTAGCTAAGAATGCATATATGGCCTCATGATCAGTGGCGGAGCTAAAGAAAGGCAAATGGTTGAATTGAATCCCCTTCCCCGAAAAATTGTATTGAACAAATGAAAAAAATTATTATATATAAACCGTTGAATCTAAAAGATTCCAGGGTAATGATAAAGGAGGTTCAAAAACTATCTTAAGCCACTAGTTCAAACTCTAAGTGTGACGCCATAGTATTTGTTTTTTGAATTCCCTTATAAGAATTTTTGACTCCGTTATTATATGACTTATAAGTCAATAGTGTGGGATCGATGATATTTGCAGCAAAGACACAAGAAATAAGCCCCATGTGAGTGACAGGATATGACATCCCATTTTAGGGTTTGTGAAAACACAGAACAGAAGGTAAATGAAAAAAGCAGACGGACCAGCCCATTCCTATCCTACCTACTTCTAAATTATATCAATACAGAAAGGTTACATGCAATGGAAAGTCTTCATTTGTCACTATGCATTTTCCTTTTTTCTTTCTCTGCTTCCCTTTGATCAATTTAATTAACCTCTTCGTCTTTAATTCCCCAAAGAATAGGGGATTGAGTTTCAACATGTCATGTGACTTTTAACATTGGAAATTAAACAAACAAACAAACAAGAAATCGTATTCTCAAAGATTAAGAATTGACCAGGTGTTGGATATGGATTACGGGCTCTTAGTATCAACTTTATTTTGGTGTTTTGCATGAATAACATCTTTCGATCTCACCATTTAAATTTTAACCTCATTAAAAGTTGTGCAAAAATAAATTTTTTTTCCAAAATCAGAAGCACCATTATATTCTGGCGAGTTGCCGGAGACTTACCTTAATAGCAAGTTATGGCGATCGTCAAAATTTCTAGTCAAATCATGGTGATCACCATAACATGTTGTATAACGTCGATTCACCAATACAACATGTTATGTTGATCACCAAAATTTGATCACAAATTCTAATGGATCACAAGATTTATTTACCATTTGTGGCTGAAAATTTTGGTGATCAATTAGGCGTATAACCAAATCCTGGTGATCACTATAACACGTGTAGAAATTCAGCAATACAACATGTTATGATGCTCACCGTAATTTGATCGCAAATCCCAATGGATTGCCAGAAAATTTTAAGCATTTGTTATTGAAATTCTGGCAATTCGTCACGATTGTGACCAAAATTCTTACAATTACCAAACTAGTTGCATGAAAATTTCAACTTCTTTGATTTTTGCTTTGAAAGGATCCAAATTTTTCCAAGTCAACTCCAAATGTCTAAAAATTGATATCTAGCTTTGTACTGACTATTCCAATATTTTTCAATTGTTAGTTCAACTCAAATCTTTAAAAATAAATCTATTTTGTCTTCTCCTACAAAGAAGCTGCTCAATGAAACCCAACAATTGGTATTCTTCAGTGGTCTTCAACCAATCAATTCAACATAATCACAAATAAGTAAGGGGAAATTTTAAAAATATACAATTTGCTCACTTACATGGCAAAAGAATAGCTCAAAACTTACATTGCAAAGCTTTGACCCAAAAATACTTTTATACAGTGTTATACATTTATATACACTTTTATACAAGACATAAATACTACGTATATATGTGTATAATATATAATAGTTTATAAGACGTGTTTATACACCCATATACTCTATTATACAGTTCTATACACTATTACAAAAACTAACTCCAACACCACTAACGACGGAGCAGTCACCAGCTATCACGGGAGTTCCGTTCTCCGGTGAACTCCAACACCACCAACGCGGAACATCAGCAGCGGAGGAGGATCTCCGGAAAAAACCACCAGCCACACCACCACCAGATCTAGATCTGAGAGAGAGAGAGGGGGCCGGTGAACTATCTATGTCCTTTCTATCCTCACCATCATCAGATATAGATCTGAGAGAGAGAGAGAAAGATAGCGAGCGAGAGAGGAGGTGCCAATATAGCACACCAACCGACGCCACTCTCTCTTTGTCATTTTCGGTGGTGCCGACAGTCGGCAGCGGAATCGTTGGAAGATGTTGGCGAAGAAGAGAGAGAGAAGAGGAGGGAGTTGGTGGGGAGAGAGGGGAGGAGGAGGAGGGAGTGAGTTATTTTTTTTATAAGATTTTAAAATGTAGGTCAATTTTGATAGCATTAATACACTAATTAACATAGGGTGTAATTATTTCAATGAGTAATGAATCTTCAATTTTTTATTGCACATATGAAGAAGAAGAAGAAGGGAGGATTGTGTGTGCGTGGGGGGGGGGGATAAATATTCTTAAAAAGGACACCTCGCATTAATTCATATTTTTATTTGTGTCCAATTTAGGAATTTTTAGCATTGTAATTTCTATAGTTCAACAATGGTCACGCTTTATTTATCTATTAAAAAATATAGCTATTAGGAGAAATTTTATGGTGGTTGGAAACATGACAACTCGAGATAATCTTCATTATCCATAGGTGAAGGAAAACAAATTCATACCAAAAACAAAAGTTCTATGAGATCAATTCGGTGTTTGTCATGTTACTTCATAATTCAGCAAGTAATATATGCAAGCAGATTCTAAGAAACTTCTGAAAAGCTTTGCATTAGATAGAGGCTTGCAATCAAACAAATAACTTTTAAGTCCGTGACGTAGGCAGCTAATAAAACGCTCTCAAAAGTCTTTAAGCAATTTTTCAAAAGCCTTGTAATGAAATCTTTTTCTATAAATAGGGAGCTAAATTAATTTATTTTATATGTGAAGTTCAAGAGAAATAAATATTTCTTTCTCCTCAGGAATAATAGGATCTAGTAGGACTTTGCCTTGGAATGCAATGAGGGAGCTCGAAGCTATTGAATTATTTTATAACTCAATGAGAAAAATATAACTCTTTATCAGCATCATAACCTGACTTTTATCTTGTATTTTATTAATTCATAAATTTCTCAATATATTGGTTGGATTTCTCCTTTTCTCATTTTCTTTTTAAGTATTTCATTTTACTTGGCATAAATTGTGAAATTGAATGGACCCAAGCAGAATAGCAGCCCAATTAATGAGCCTTTTTCGACTCTTTATTTTGGGGTGGCTGTGAAGATCACCCATTTAATACATTTGTTCAATTTGATTATTTTTAATAAAATATTATAATATTTAAAACCTTCTAATTCATCTATTTCAATTTAAGTGAACCTATCAGAGCATTAAGTTTTTTTAAATTATGCGGTAACACTTACAAAACTTTTGAAACTTATTAGTTTAAACATTTTATAATATATGTGTGACTATAAAAGTTTGTCCTTAAAGGTAAAATCAAAAACTTTACATCTAAAAGAAGTCATTATCTTTTACAACAAATTTAAAAGAAATAAGATTATATAAATAGAAACAGAAGAAATATATAATTTCTAAAATATACATTCTGTCAATTCTTTTAGAAACAGTAAAATTACGTAGTTATCAATCATTGCGGTATACACTGTATGGATGAGCCCACTTTGACTCTTTGGTACCAGACTAACAGTGGAAGTGGTCCATCTTAACTTTTTCCTCATTTTAAGCTTAAGAGTGAAACAAATTCCTTGGCCTAAGCACGAGCCATAAATGGGCCAATGGGCCTAAATGAACATTTAAGGTTAAATTTCAAAAATAACCTTTTTCAGACAGATCTTTGAATTTTGTCTCGCTTTAACTAATGTTTTCTCTAAGCCGAGGGTCTATTGAAAAAAGTCTCTCTACCTCCCAAGGTAAGAGTAAAGTCTGCGTATACTCTAACTTTCTCAGACCTACTTGTGGGATTACATTGCGCATGTTGTTGTTGTTGTTGTTGTTTTAACTGCAAATATAACAGTTTTGTCCAGTCCAAGTGAGAAGCGAAAACTGTAGAATTGTATTAATCTCCCTTGGTGGATCTTTCTCATTAATACAAATATATATAGTGTGTACAATGTGGAACCCTAATACAATAAGGATCATATATCTACCATAATTATACAACACTAAATACAACAAATATATGGAGTATATTATATTAATATGCGTTAATACACCCCCTTAGTCGAAGCGGGAGGAGGCCAGACACTAAGACTGGATCTAAAGTTGAGGAATAGCTGTCTAGGAAGACATTTCGTCAATATATCCACATACTAATACGAAGAAGGCACATGCAACACCTTAACATGACCGAGAGCAACATTCTCACGAATAAAGTGTATATCCATCTCTATGTATTTGGTTCGCTGATGCTGAACTGGATTATGAGATAAATATATGGCGGATATGTTATCACAGTATACTAAAAACGCCTTACGCAAGGGACACTGAAGCTCCAAAAGAAGGTTTCGGAGCCATCAGATCTCAGCAACAACATTTGTAATGCCTCTATACTCTGCTTCTGCACTCGAACGGGATAATGTGGCTTGTCTCTTGGCAGACCAAGAAATTAGATTATCCCCTAAGAACACACAGTAGCCAGAGGTGGAGCGTCGCGTGTCTGGACAGCCTGCCCAATCAGCATCCGTATATGATAACAACCTGGTCGGTGCAGAGGAATATAGATGCAATTCATAATCAAGTGTGTCCTTAACATATCAAATGATACGCTTAAGGCAGTAAAATGAGGCTCCCTCTGGCATGCATGAATAGGCATACCTGCTAAACACCATAAGCAATATCAGGCCTGGTGAAACTAAGATATTGTAGTGCACCTGCAAGACTCCGGTAAAGTGTAGGATCAAACACTGAATCACCATCAACAACACTAAGCTTTGATTTTGAGTCAACCGGAGTTGACATTATCTTGCAGTTTGTCATTTTATCCCTGTATACTATCTCCTCTGCATACTTGCACTGACACAAAAATATAATATCTGCATATCTAGTCACTAATATTCCCAAAAAGTAACTCAACTTCCCCAAGTATGTCATAGCAAATTCAGTTTTTAGCAAAACAATGATCTTATTTTTCAACAAATCAGAGAAGACAGTAAGCACAATGTCATCCACATATAACAATAAATAAGCAATGTTACTACCTCGATGAAAAATAAATAGAGAATTATCACATTTGTTGCATACGAATCCAATCTGCATAATGTACTGTGCAAATCGATCATACCACGCTCGAGGGGCTTGTTTCAAACCATAAAGTGACTTACGAAAATGGCATACATACTGAGGGGCTTCTGGATGGATAAAACCAAGCGGTTGGTGCATGTAAACAATTTCTTTCAAATTCCCGTGTAGAAATACATTTTTCACATCAAGCTGATGAATCGACCAATGCTTACCTATAACAATACTCAGAACTATACGAATAGTAGCCGGTTTAACAACCAGACTGAATGTCTCACCACAATTAATACTCTTCTGTTGATTAGTTCCATTAGCCATAAGTCTCGCCTTATACCTCTCTAGCTCACCACTATCTCTGTATTTTTGACAAAAAAACCACATGCATCGGATCACATTCACACCCTCCGGTCTAGGAAGCAAATATCAAGTGTGTTGTTTTGTTAAAATATTGAATTCCTCACATATGGACACATTTCAATTAGGGTCTTGTTTGGCTAATTTTGGATTTTTGGGAATTGAGGATATGGTTTGTGTAGATAGGTTAAAGTGGACTTTAGGTTTGAAAATCCTATATTTGGCATGGGTTTCCATGTGGTGTGTGGGGGCAGGGATAGGGTGGGTGTCCTGTTGTGGTGTCTGTTTTGAGTGACAGGTGGCGGTGGCGGTGGCAGTATCGGGTTGGTGTATGGGTCGAGTGTCGGGGCCAGTTCTTTGGGCAGTGATATCTGGGTGTGTCGTCAGGTTTGGTGAGGGCGTCGATCAAGGTAGATTGACATCGATTTGGTGACTTGGTGACAGTACATGTGACGGAAAGTGGGTTGGAGGTTGTTGTGTGGTCTGTGGTGAGGCGATATCGGTTTGGGTTCGGGCTCTGTGATGGGTCGGTACATGAGTGTTCATAGGTTGGGTAGGGTTCGATATAACGGTATAGTGATGGAGTCGGGTGGGGTTGTGTCGGGGTTGGTTTGGTTGATCGGAGCAACAGCGGTCAGTGACACAGAGATTTGGATTTTATGTTGTCGATTGGGAGGTGAAACAGACAAGATGAGACATGGTGGTGGCCCCGGATATCGACGAGGACGGAGGATGGTCCGACCGAATTCTGGTGGTGGTAGTGATGGTAGACAGTGACAGAACAGTGGGGTGGGGATGGCGGACTGACTCAATTCGCGAAGTATGACGGGGGAAATGTCGAACTCGTCTAGAAATGTGTAGTTCGTGTTTAAGAATTTTTGAATATTGGCGAAAGGAAAAATTGTCTTGTCAAACGTAAAGTGTCGAGAAACGTGAATTTGATGAGTGGACAAGTCATAGCACAAATAGCCCCGATGATTAGACAGGAAACCTATGAAGACACATGAGTGGTTCGGGGTGCTAATTTATGAGGGGCGGTGGAGGCAAGGTTTGGATAGCAAAGACAACTGAAAATTCAAAGGTGATCATAGGAAGGGATCCGACGGTAGAAAATTTCAGTGGGGGTTTTATTGTGAAGAGTACTGGTGGATAAAATATTAAGGATGTATTCTACCATTTTGACTGCATAGACCCAAAATGATGGGGGGAGAGAGGCATGAAAAAGAAAGGTACAAACCATGTTGTTGATTGTACGGACGGTTCATTCGGCTTTTCCATTTTTGGGTGAGGCATGGGGACAGGAGAAATGGAAAACCATGCCATTATTGGTGCAAAAATTATGAAACGCGGAATTATTAAACTCATGACAATTATCACATTGGAATGATTTGATGAATTTTTCAAATTGTGTTTTGATAAAGTTACGAAACTCAATAAACTTGGTAAAAACTTCATACTTGAATTTTAGAGGGTAAATACAGATAAAGTGAGAAAAGTCATCTAATAACACAAGATAGAATTTATGACCCAGTGAACTAATAACAGGAGATATCCATAAATCTGCATGAATAATATCAAACGGAGAAAACGTAACACTTAAGGAAGACTGAAAAGGGAGGCGAACGTGTTTGCCTAAAGGGCAAGAAAAACATGGTTGGGCAGATTTTTCACTAGGACAACGAGTTAAATTATTGTTCCGAAGAAAATTAAAAACAGAAGCTCCTAGATGTCCAAGTCTATTGTGCCATGTTGACGGAGAGATTGTTGTTACAGCTGTGGGAGGATAGACTTGGGCATTTAGATATGTGGAAGGGGTGACACTGGTAGCGGACGTGGATAGGAAAGGATAGAGGCCCCCCTCACTATTGCATCGGGTAAGGAGTTTCCCGGTACGTAGGTCCGTTATAGAAAACCCAAATAGGTCAAAGTTAATTGATACATAATTATCTGTGGTAAATTTTCTAACGGAGATTAGGTTCTTGATAATGTGTGGGCCATAGAGGACGTTATTTAGGAAGAATTGGGGATGCGGTGGTGGGGTTAGAGTGTGGCTAAAACCCTGAATGGGAATGCGATGACTGTTTCCAACCAGAATAGATTGCAGAGTATTTAAATTACGCATTTGATGAATATTACCAGAATTATTGGTGAGGTGAGACGTGACGATCGTATCGATATTCCACGTATTATCGAACTTCCGAGGAGTCAATGTGTCGCAGTCTAGCCTAAACTAAATTGGGGAAGGCCTAGAGTAGAGAAGTGGGCCCCAGGAAATTGGGCCTGACTTATGTGGGCCTTCGGACGTGATCCTAGACTGCTGGGCCGTAGCTGGGATGAAGGATGGTGGGTCGGATGGCTGTGGCCCAACAGCTAGTCTGGGGCGAGCTGCACTGTTGCTGGAACTTGGGCTGCAACTTCTGGCCTGTGTCTGGTGGCCACAACTGCTGGGCTCTGTCTGGGGGCTGTTGGGCCCAAGCTGGAAGCCCAGTTCCCAGCTCAACCCCTGCGGCCACCCCTGCGCCTCTGTCTACAACCATATCCGTGGTGGTTTCTGACCATGGTGGCTGTCGGAGATCAGATAGGAGAGAGAAAATAGTAAGGGGGGAGTTGGGACGTATACGAAGCATATATGAGGCAGAAACAGTCGTATACTAATGTATATGGCTTATGGAGGTTGTATACGGGTAGTATACAGTGGCAGAGATGGTATATCGGTTGTATACATAGTGTATATCGGTGTGTGTAGGTTGTATACAAAGGGTATGCTACCTATTGGAGAAATAGGAAAGGAGGGAGGGTTGTATATCGGCCAGATATCAAGGGTATCTGGGTCATAGCGTAATTGGGGTCAACAGATATCAGCGTATATCAAAGGTATACCGGTGATAGACAGTCGGTTCGGTGCCGGAAAAAGAGGGGAATGGGCGGCCGAAATTAGGTTTTGGGTTGGGAAGGATTGTTGGCTTCTAATACCATGTAGAATTGTATTAATCTCCATTGGGGAGTCTTTCTCATTAATACAAATATATATAGTGTGTACAATGTGGAACCCTAATATAATAAGAATCCTATATCTATCATAATTATACAATACTAAATATTACAAATATATGGAGTATATTATATTCATATACGTTAATAACCATTGACCAAACAAAAAGAAATTAAGAACAGCTATAGTGTGACAAAAGTATGTCTACATCACCAGATATGGTGTGGACGGAGTTGATTTCTTCAAATATTCTTCAATTTTAATATATAGGTAATATCCTATTTTTATCACAAATTATGTTCAATCTTAAGCTATTTACCTGTAAATATGAGAATTCCTCGTAGAATATGGAAGTCTTCTGAACATGTCTAATACATGTGTTACCTCATCTATGTATTTTTAGGTTTACAATGGTGTCGCTTCTGTGTTATCCAAACTAAAAGAGAGTAAATTTGAAGAAACAGCCTGTCATTTAATTAATTATGGTAAATTAAAAAAAAAAACTTTTGAGCGAAGGCTTCATTTTAACTTCTGAATATATATAAGTAAATTTGAGCTGAAAAGATGTATCTGCTTGCACATAGTCAAAAGTATGGACCCATTGTAAATGTTAGAACATGTGCCAATGTATCCCATTTGTTGTACACAAAAATTTCTATGATTTCCAATTAATTAACGACTATAATTAAGTCATATATAGATCAAGTTTCCTTTATATATTTCCCTCCCAATCTGGACCCTGACCCGAACTTCAAGCAAGTCTCGAAATCATTGAGTTATCGTTTAAATTCTATGCAATATGTATATAATTATATTACTTATTAGGTAATTATATAAAGATATTTATTATACACATTAATTGATTATTCAATAAATCAAATATGGCCTGGTGTTCTCCTGTGAAGAACCAAAAGCTCTCTTTTCTCCTTTTATTAATGCTTCCCTCTCTCGTCTGTCCTTCTTACCCTTAGATTATATAACTAACTTATTATCATATCTTAAACTATGGTACTTCTTCCATTCCAATTGGAGTGTCTTAGCATGACTGTACATAACATTTTAAAAATAAAAAGAGACTTTTGAATTTTATAGTCCTAATATAAAGATGCGTGTAATTTACAAAAATAAATCTCCTAGAAGGTCATTCATGTATTGAGAATTGCATACAAATATCACTTTTGTTTCTTTTAGGATTAGAATATCACTCAAATATCACTATTTTTCTCAGAAAATACTAAACACACAAAACACTCCTTTCTCCTAGTTGGCATGCCATGTCACATAAAATTTTATTTTTTAAAATAATAAATTTATTTAACTCATCAAATTCATTTAACTCAACCAAACTCAAATCTATTTAACCAACCAACTCATGCTTATACCATTTAACCCGGTTAAAAATATTAAAGAAGCCTAACTAAACATCAAAGAAGCAATGGTGTGTTTGGCACCACCTAAATAACCTTGCCCAACTACATACTACACTTGCCGAGCCTCTTAGCAGTTAGCATACTTAAATATTGCATTGCATAAAAGATTACTCCTCCCACCCCCACTCCCACCCCCAAAGCATATGCAAACAGGTTACTGTCTCACGGTCCATTGAAACAAAATAAATTTGTAGTTATAAAGAATATATGACTGTAACACACATTAATTCCACCTCTAACTTCTCCATCTGAAAAATTCAAAGCACTAGATATTACATCTATAATAATGAAATTCAAAGCTTTCAAATAGCCACTGAGTCCAGTTCCAGTAAGCATTCCGTACTTCAAAAGTTCTCTAGAAAAAAACACAAAAAGGATTTGCAAAATTGTCACTTTTCAAGCATGGCATTGTTGTTGATATAGCGTAGTACATTTTTCTCTATAACAATTAAATTCTATAAGCAAATCGAATCTTCCAAGTGATCAAATAGCAAATATCCATATATGATCAGCAACAAAGAGACATGAGTTACGGTTATTTAGTTACGCTTCTTTGATATTTCTAATCAAGTTAAATGGGTATAAGATATGAGTTGATTGGTTAAATGGGTTTGAGTTGAGTTGAGTTAAATGAATTTGATTAGTTAAATAAATTTAATATTAAAAAATAGAATTTTATGTGACATGACATGCCAACTAGGGAAGATTGAGAGTTTTATGTATTTAGTATATTTTGAGAAAAATAGTGATAGTTGAGTGATATTCTAGTCCTAAAAGAAATAAAAGTGATATTTGTAGGCAACTCGCAATACATGGGTGATCTTTTAGGGAATTTACTCCTAAAATGTCTTTTGAATCTTGTGATTTTAAGCTTGTCAAACATGTGGGATGTTTGAATTGTCACTTACTAAATATAGAAAGATATACTCTTTTAGGACAGACCAAAAAACGAATGTAAGACACTTCAATTGAGACGGACGGAGTAATAAATATCTTCACTAGTTAGTGTAAACTTAAAAACTTTCAAAGAAAATGACAAAGAGGGTTGATGGCTGCTGGACCAAAAATGTGAAAGACAAAAATCGACAAACTGCAGGTCCATTGCAACGTCTTGCCATACCGGGTCAAAATGCAAGATAGGATATAGAGTAAAAAGCTAACAAATGGACATTACTATTGCAAACAAGAAGAAACTGTTAAGAGTCCCACGTCGGAAATGGATGAGAACATGAACTCCTTATATAGACTTGGACAATCCTCATCCTACCATGTTCTCATTTCATTTCCGATGTGAGACTCTTAACACCACATCGAAAATGGAATGAGAACATGGACTCCTTATATGGAATTGGACAATCCTTACCCTACAAGCTGACTTTTGGGGTTGAGTAAGGCCCAAGATCCATTATTTACATGGTCCATGCTCATTCCAATTCTTTGTTCACCGATGTTGGGCCCCCAAATTATATTGTCCACGCTCCAGTTAACGAGGTCTGGGCGTGCGGGGAGTGTTAAGAGTCCCACATCGAAAATGGAATGAGAACACAGAATCCTTATATGGACTTGGACAATCCTCACCTTACAAGATATGAGACTCTTAACATGTAAAGAATGGATTTTGAGCCTAACTCAACCCCAAAAGCTATCTTGTAGGGTGAAGATTGTCCAAGTCCATATAAGGAGTCCATGTTCTCATTCCATTTTCGATGTGAGACTCTTAACACTCTCTCGCACGTTCAGACCTTGTTAACTAGAGCGTAGATAATATAATTTGAGGGCCCAACATCGGTGAATAAAGAATTGAAATGAGTCTGATTCTGATACCATGTAAAGATATGACACCTAGGCCTAACTCAACCCCAAAAATCGGTGAACAAATAATTGAAATGAGTCTGATTCTGATATCATGTAAAGATATGACACATAGGCCTAACTCAACCCCAAAAGTTAGCTTGTAGGGTAAAGATTGTCTGAGTCCATATAAGGAGTCCATGTTTTCATTCCATATTCGATTTGAGACTCTTAACATAAACAAACTAGAGATAGAATAGTGAAACATTATATTTTTTTCACCCAAAAGATGAAAGATGGCCGGTCCGTTTCGTAGAGATAAGAATGAAGGAAATTTAATTTGCAGGGGCATATAATGGTGCCTCATGATAAACATCGATGGAGAAGCTGACAGTCATGAGCACAAAAAACACAAACAAGAAGCAAGTTTTACGCTGAGAAATATACATGCATAGCTAGGCCTATAACTCTATAGAGTTCGATTTGATGATTATTGTTGCAGTGGAGACAAAAAATCTAAGTCCCATGTGCTTGATAGTAACGACATAGTAATAATATCTTCACTTGACATCAATGTTGTGGAAAATGAAAAAAGTTACGCACCCTATTTTTATCAGTAATTAAGTTGCATGCAAACACACACTACAGGTCTACTGCTTGTCAAAATCTTCTTTTTTTCATTGGTCTTCCCTCATTATTGCCTCTTTGGCTCTTTCTCTTCCAAAAACTTTTGGGGATCTCAGTTTCAGTACGTCATGTGATGACTTTTCATAACGGTAACAGACTGTTGGAAATATAATTCAGGTCCTTGATAATGTCATAAATTGGATGGAGGAGGAAGAGAGACATTAAGTTCATTTTATATTTTTCCAGTCTTAAATTATTTGTTTTTTTTTAATTTACACGTTTCTTAAAAAATATTAATTACGAGAGATATTTGACATACTTTATCTTTATTTATGTCTAAGTTATAATCAATATTCATTAAATATTTACGTTATTTATGTATCATCTTCATTAATGACAAATGGTAAAATGGAGAAAAAATAATTAGTTATGCCTTGAACTTTTAAAATGACAAATAATTTGAGACAACTATTTTTAGTAATCACGATAATAATTTGAGGCGGAGGGAGTAATATATTAAAAGGGGTATTTATAAGTTCTAAATGATCGTTCTAAACTCAATGGTACTGAATATATAATTTCAGTCACATGCTATGAACTTGTCACATTGGAAACATCAAATGCATACATCTAGATGATTTCCTAATTATCATATGGAAAACATCAAAAATATGAACCTAGACATTTAAACATTTAAGTTTACAATTTTCAATATAAATAAATAGGAAAATTGGTAAAATCTAAAATTAACACTAGAAAATCACTATTTTCTCACTGAAAAATTTTCAGTGACTATTCCCACTGAATGTCGGTGAAAAAACATAAATAGTAGTGTGAATACACGAAAAAATAAGAAAGTTTCCCAGTGTTTCAAGTTTCAACGAAAACTTATTTCCTACCATGCGTTTTTCTAGTGAGTTGGTTCAGTAAAAATAAGGTGAGAAAATTATATTTTATAGCACAAATTTTCTACTCAATATCGTTAGAAAAAAAATGTTTATTTGTAGTAATGAACATAGTATATGGTTTAATTTATTTGTATATGGTGTCTCTGTTAGGGGTGGGCAAAAAATCCGGGGAACCGAAAAAACCGAACCAAATCGAATTTCGGTTCGGTTTTTTCTCGGTTTTTTTAAAAAAAAAACCGATTTTTCAAAAAACCGAACCGAATCAGGATTTAGTGATTCGGTTCGTTTTTTTATTTTGGATACAAACCGAACCGAAAAACCGAAATTTTAATATTTTTTTTATTTTTTTTATTTTAATTTTATTTTAGGCTACTACTATCTCTTGAATCATAGTTATTGAAGCTAATCTATGTTATGAAAGTCGCATGCGGTATGAACTTAATTAACATATCACGGAAACATTGACATAAATGTATGGAGAAAAAATAGTTGTAAATTGATAAAACTTTAAATGGTCATAACTATGTGCTCGAATGTCTGTTTTACCCGATTTTTTTTTTATTTTGCGTATTTTTTTGAGACGGGGCCGGTCAAACCTCCATATGGCGGTTTGGCACAGCCAATTTTTAGAAATACGTCCGTTTTTCCAATCAATTTGTGTTTTCCCCCAAATCGATTTCTAATTTTCTTTTTTCTTTAGTAAAAATCTCACGATACACAATAGATTTCAACGTAGAAATTTCATGATAGTGTAGGTGTGAATGTAAATTTCAGTTTTGGAAATTCAATTTTTTTTAAAAAAAAACGACCCGGCCCGGCCCACTAGAAAAAATCGATACAAACCGATACATCCGGCAATATAAACCGATATATCGGTTTTTTTAAAAAAAAAGTTGTATTCGGTTTTTTTTTAAAAAAAACCGATTTTTATTCGGTTCATATTTTTCGGATACAAAACCGATATAAACCGATATACGCCCACCCCTAGTCTCTGTTAGTTATAATACGTGTTCAATCATTGATCTTTTCAATAGGCTTTATGCTAATGAGTTGGTAATCCGTACGTTCCGAGTTATTTCACACATTTCATAAAGTACTTTTGGAAAAGATTGGTACACTTTTATATTTGAAAATTATTAGTTTTAAACTTCTCATTTTATTTTTAATGAGAAACTTTTACGGTCATAGAAATGTTATAATATATATATTTAAAATTATAAATTTTAAAAAATTTATAGCTACACAAATATTATGAATGTTTAATATTACAAATTCATAAAGTCTTTAATTTTTTTCTTAAATTTCATGTCGAGTCATGATATAATGCTACAAATTGAAATAGAAGGAGTAATATTTATATGTATTTTAAGCATAGAGATTTTCAATAGCTTTGCAATGAATACTTGAATAAATCTTCCATTTTATTTTCTGTTTCTACTCATTGTTCTAGTTGGGAACCAGATGAAGACTTCATTATTTCTTCAAAGTGAAAAATCAAGCTAGTTACCCAGTGGGGTTTGACCATGCGTTGTCAAACCATGATTTCATAATTTAATTTCAAATCAGGTTTGTCTTGAATTTCAACTTCGTGTCATGGTTTAAAATCTCAAATCATCCAAAAATGTGTGATTTGGAATTTCAAACCATGATTTTAATTTTTTTTTAAATATAAAACTTGATCAATAAGTTTATATTTTATAACAAAAAATCCATAATTAGTAGATATATACCAATTGATCGTCTTTATATTGTATTGAATATAATTGTACAATATATAATTGTACAATACATAATTTATATTGTATATATATACAAAGGTATGAATATGTCATGACTTAAACGTGTACAACTGAAAACCAAACTTCTTCAACCAACCATTTGTTTCACAATTAATTACTATCAACAATTTGGTACTCCCTTTGTTCCAATTTATGTGTCACCGTTTTCTTTTTAGTCTGTCCAAAAAAGAATGTCACATTTCTATAATTAGAAACAATTCAACTTTAAAATTCCCCTTTTATTCTTAATGAAATAATTTATAGCCACACAATTGTCTAAGATTTGTTTTAGACCACACATTGCAAAAGTCAAGTTTTTTTTCTTAAACTTTGTGTCAAGTCAAACAGTGTCACATAATTTGAGACGGATGGAGTAATTTTTTTTAGAAAGACCTTCGAGCTACATATTAATTTTGTTATGAACTATGACTTGCTCATTTGGTAATATTGCATACGAATTAGGAAATTTTTTATGGTTTTCACAACTCTTGAGATTTTTATGTCAATGAAAAAAGATACAACTTAAGAAACCCAAATTGCATGTCCAAACAAAACTTGAAATAAAATTCACTAATTTCATGAATATTACTTGAAATAAAAGTTCCAGTGTCTATCGTCAATATATCTATATGCTAATATACGTTTTTACATAGATCAATTCTGATCTATCCAATGACATGTTACCGTTAAATAATAATTATCATTAGTACTACGACCTATATCATAAGTGATAGCCACTTTGCCATTAAAATGATACAATGCATAACGTAAATATTGTTGATATTCATGAGCAAATTTAAAAACATATCTTCTAACAGTTGATCTAGGAAAACAATTAAAAGCAGGATTATATGTTTTTCAGATGTAATGAATAAAACCAGGAGAGGAAGGAAATCAAAAAGGCAAACCCTCCCCAACAACTAATTTTGCTAAATTTTCCCGATCTTTGTGTTTATCATATTTAGGACCTATAACTCCCTCCGTCATCGGGTTAATTCGGCCTTGTACTTGGTCGGGGACACTATGTGAACCTTGTCCGGACTCAGAAGGCATTTGCACATCCGATTTTCAACCAAGTATTAGTTATACCTTGCTTTGTGAGAGTTTTCTACATGTATCATTAAACCTCCCGTCCCACATTAACCTTTTTCAATTTTAAATTTATAAATTTCGCGACAAATTTTACAAATAGCTAGTTGATTAGGAATGTCCCTATCAAAAAAATCCAATGCAAGTGATTTTAATTTCGTTATTTTTGTCCTCGACTCATACTAGGGGGAATATGAGGCATTCCAGTTTCAGTTTCAGCCTGAGGTGGAGGTATACTAGTGGGTGTGTTATCTAAATTATCTTCTAATTCATTTTCTAAATTAAAGTCTGGTTCAGATGCAGAATATACCTCATGATCTAATGGTATATTAATATTAACATTAAAAAAATCAGTTTCATCTACATGAGTGAAATCATCGTAATTAGGATTACTAGAAGATGCACCATTACCCTTGTTACCCCTAGTATCTCTACCAGAAAAATGTCCACTTCGTTCCATTATAATTATGTAAATAAATAATTAAAGTTAATAAAATTAAGTATGATAATTAAAATTAAGTAACAATAATAATTTAAAGAATGAACGAAGGTACCAAACGCCGACGTAACGTCGACGTGTAATCGAGGTTAAAAATTAAAACTGTGCTCGATGATCCTCAAGCTAGTTGTCAACTGCACTCTCAATTTTTGAACTTTGATAGAAATTATCAAATAAAATATAATATTTAGTGTGCAATTTAGACTTGTAGAGAGAAAGAGATTAGAGAGATGGTAGGAAGATTTGTGAGAAAAATGAATAGGAAAATGAGGCATTTATAATTGAGAAATAGGGTTAAAGTATAAATATACTAACTAAGGGGTTAAAAATAAATATTAAGGGGGTATGGGGAGTTTATGGGGTGGGGGGGGGAGTCAAAATGGCCATTACTAGCCGTTGCCAACGGATAAAATCGAAAGTGGTCATTTGTGCAATGACTAGTTTCTGCAAGGGGAGGGGATGGGGTGGGTCGGGGTGGGTCAGGACGGGGGGCGGGATGGGTCGGGATAGGGATGGGCGGGATGAGTCCTAGTCCCATCTCAAGTTTGAACCCCGATACCAACATTTTTCATCCCATTTTGTTTAAGGGGGATCGAGGCGGGGCGGGACGGATAGCGGGGCGGGTAGCGGGCCGGGACGGGATCGGACTGACCCGACCCACCGGATAGCCCTAGATTGTTTTGAAATCCAAACAATATGTATTTGAAAAATTGACGGGCCTGCTTTTTGGTTCATTTTTTTACTTGGAAACTATATCTTCCAGTAAACAAGGTGCAAAAAAGTTATCTTCCAACCTGCACAAAAGGATTTTACATATACTAGATGTCATTCGGCCCAATATTGTTGTTTAATTTGTCCTTGTTATGTTTGTTAGTTTTTTTTTACTTTTTTGAATTTTTACCACTCATATTATTTTATCACTAATAAAGTACTCCCTTGTACGTTTTACCACGACATTCTGAACATAAGTTCGATCTCAGTAGGATTTAAATTGATTATCCCATTTTTAATTTAGTAATATAAGTATTGTTGAGATTATATATATGTGATAATTATTTTGTATTAGTTGTAATAGTGGAAATCTTGTAATTAGTTAGTCATTAGTTAAATTTAGTTAGTCATTAGTCAAGTTAGTTAGTCAAAGTAGTTAGTTAGTTAGTTATTCATCTTAGCTAGAATATTTTTGTATGTGTATAAATACACAAGTGGTGTATAGATTTCTCATTCTCTTCTACTTAGTGAAAATGAAGTACTTGCATTTCACAAAAATCCTCTCTAGATTCTTAAATTTGCACTGGATTCCTTTTCTTCTTTGTCAAGCTCGAAGCTCCATTAATGAAGATTAATTGTTTTCCTCTGTTGATTGCTGGTTTCATCATGGTATTAGAGCTTTGCTCAATTCAATTCATTCCGCATTCATCTCAATTTGTGAGTTCTTCGATCAATTGATCCAAATTTTCTGAAAAATTAGGGTTCATATTAGTAAGTTGCGAGAACCTGAAATTCGATCTCGTTTCATTAATTCTGTATTGATTACACTTGTATTTTGCAATTCTCAGTTTCATCTGCGAATTGCACGATTGATTGTTAGTTGTTGTTATCGCGATCATAAGAACTGTTAGTTATATCAGTTAGAAGACTCAGTTCTCAATTCTCTACACCTACACATTTTTAATTGCTTGATTTGACCTTCGATTACGTGTTGTGCAACCCTAAGTTCATCATACCTAGAATTCATCATGGTATAAACTCAAACTTAAACTTCTGAATCATCAACAATCAATGTGAACACTACCAGTCCATTCTACATGCATCCATCAGAAAGTGTAAGATCCACATTGTCTGCAGTTTCTGATGGAACTGGCTATAGATTATGGAGACGAGCTGTGCTTAGGGAATTATCAGTGAAGAGTAAGACAAATTTCATCAATAGAAAAGTTGTTAAGCCCGATTCAGAAGATTCAAGTTTTATGCGGTAGGAAAGATGTGATGACATGATAACTTCATGGATCTTAAATTCACTGTCATCATATTTGAGAGACAATTTACAGTATGTGAACAATGCCAAGGAACTATGGAATGAATTGAAAGATAGATACGACCAAACAAATGAAGTCAAATTATACCAACTTCAAAGAGAGATAAATGATCTAATTCAGGGAAGTTTAGATGTCATTGGTTATTACACAAAGATACAAAAGTTGTGGAAAAAATGAGCACAATGGATACAAATTCTCAGTGTACATGTACGTGCACTTGTGGTGGAAAGACCAAGATGCACAAAGCCAAGCAAGACAAGAGACTTATACATTTTTTGATGGGACTAAATGAAATGTACACTGCTATAAGAGGCAACATTTTGATGATGAATCCACTTTCCAATATGGCACAAGCTTTCGCCATATTATCCTAAGAGGAGAAACAAAGAGAAGTGAGGCCTAACCGCCATACTGCTTTAGAGTCAACATTTCTAAATGCATCAACCTCTTGTTGGAACGTTGATACATAACTAATGGAATGCTTAGAGTATTTCCATTAACAGAAAAAAGTATCTTGTCTGTATCAGTATACACGACCTTTCCCTCACATTCATGACCTACCACAACACAAAGTTCAAGACAAACTACAATTCACACAAAGGAAATCCAAGCGGCAGTTCTGGAAATAAATCATATAGAGGTGGTTTTAGTGGAGAAAATAGAAATAATAGCAACTCTTACTCACATAATAGATTTAACTTGTTTTGTGATTACTGCAAAAGATATGGACATACTAGAGAAAGGTGCTACAAGCTCAATAGATATCCAATAAATTTTAAGTTCACTAAAGGAAGAAACATGGGTTCTGCAGCAAATGTGCACACATATGAAGCTGAGATGAGTCATTATGAGAAACATTCTGAGTCAAGGAGGGAAATGTCATTGAACATGTCCAAACAATAGTATGACAACTGCTAAATTTGCTAGGAACCCTGCAAGCTAAAAATGGAAGAGTTGACAATTCAGGCAATATGCTCAGTGGAGCTGTGAACTAAGCAGGTATACTTGCTTGTTATTCTTCAATGACTGAAATTGGTGACCTATCATGTAAATATTCTAGATTGACTGTTGGCTCATGGATCATAGATTTAGGAGCATCACACCACATGACCTACAACAAGACTACCCTTAAAAACATCAGAACTTTACCATACCCTTTCTTAGTTACCCTACCTAATGGATATAAGGTCAAAGTAACTAAAATTAGAGATGGTTACTTAAATCCAGCATTGACTCTATACATGATTTTATTTGTGCCTAGTTTTAAGTTTAATTTGATATCAGTCCATTGTTTGGCATTACAACTTAGAGGTATATTTTGTTTTAACAATTTTTCTTATTTGTTGCAAGGCCTTATCTGAAGAGCCCTCTGGAACTTGGTAGAGCCAAGAATGATTTATTTTTTTATGTCCAAAGTGCCACAATTGTTGTCCATCTCTTGCTGGTAACAATCTCAGTTCCACCCCTGTCACTTGTTATTCATCTATTAGTTGCAATTTTTTCCTTCTTTTGTTGGTTGTGATAGTTCATTAGTTGGATGTGAAAGTCAGGCTTCATCATCATTTATCCCTACGGTAAGATACTCTCAAGCAAATAATAAAGAAGTATGTTATGTTGTTAATTCTTGTTCACTTTCTGCATCTCACAATAATGATAATGAACTCTTATGACATACTAAACTAGGATATGTGCCTTTTGTAAAGATGAGGAATATCCTTTTCACATCTATAAAATTTTCTCCTAAACAACCTTTCACTTGTGACATATGCCTTATGGAAAGACAGACTAGGATACCTTTTCAAGAAAGCACAAATTCAACTACAAAGATTTTTTAGTTGCTTCACATTAATTTGTGGAGACCATATCACATACCCACTCATGATGGCTATAACTATTTTTTGACCATGATTGATGATCACAGTAGATCAATATAGACACAATTACTCAGGTGCAAAAGTAATGCACTGCAAATTGTGAAAGCATTCATTTTCTTAATAGAAAATCAATTGAAAACCATCATATCTGATAACGGTATGGAGTTCACAAGTGCTAAAGCAACCAAGTTTTTCCAAGAAAGAGAAATAATACATCAAAGATCATGCCCTAACACACCACAACATAATGGTGTGGTAGAGAGAAAGCATAAATATCTCTTAGAAACAGCAAGGGCACTTCTTTTCCAATCAAAATTTCCTATGAGGTATTGGGGAGAATGTGTCCTAACTGCAACCTACCTTATCAATAGAATATCTACAAAATTCATCACAACAAGTCACCATATGAGCTATTGTATCGAAGGAAACCTATATATTCTCACTTTGGATCTTTTGGATGCCTTTATTTCTCCACTACCTTGAAAACTCACAAAGACAAATTTGAATCAAGGGCAACACCTCACATTTTTTGTTGGATACCCTTTCAATACAAAAGGTTAAAATGTCCTATACTTGGCTACTAAGAAAGTTCATATTTCTAGAGATCTTTTCTTTCATGAAGTGGTTTTCCCCTTTGTTAGTGTCCCTGCTGGTTCTAGTTTCAATTCTATTTTAAAATTGCTTGTTCACCATTTTGATAAAATGACTAGTACAAAAAATATTTTTGTTGATGATGATTTGCTGAATAAAAATACCCCACATTCAGTTATTAATGATTATATAACCACTAGTGACACTAATAACACATCCAATAAAATTATCTCTAATGTTCCCTCCTCTAGTACTGTTACTGATAATACTACTGATGCTCATGCTCCTTTTTCTAACACCATGCCATCCACTGTTAACAATGCCCCTAATCAGACCAACACCACACTTGTCCCCGCACCTAGGAGAATATCTAGATTACATCACGCACCTAGTTACCTAAGGTAATACAACTATATCTTACCAAACTTGCAATCACCTACACCTGCATCTACTACACCTTCTCTGCCTCATTCTCTTACTTCCCTCACGACCAACTATCACCATATCTGTTTTACCACACTATGTCCAGATAGTCAACATTTGGTGAAGACCATTTCTCATTAATGTGAGCCTAATTATTATGAGGAGGCAATCTTGAATTCTGCTTGGCAAATGACCATGACACAAGAGTTTGAAGTCTTGTATGTAAATGAAACTTGTGATATAGTACCTTTACCTATGGGAAAGAATGCAATTGGTAGTAAATACGTATATAAGATCAAACACAAAGAAGATGAGAGTGTGAAAAGGTTCAAAGCTAGACTAGTGTTTAAGAGGTACACACACCAAGTTGGGATATATTATACTGAGACCTTCTCACCTGTAGTTAAGATGACCACGGTTAGAACTTTAATTTGTTTGGTTGTGAAAAACGGATGGAGTTTATACCAACTGGATGTCAATAATGCCTTCTTCCATTGTGATTTACAGATGAAGTATACATGATGTTTCCACAAGGGCCCATGATAGATACTGGGGTATGGTTTGGAGGCTTAAAAAGTCATTGTATGGACTAAAACAGGCTAGAATACAATGGTATGACAAGTTAGCCAGTTGTTTATGTTCCAAAGAATACACACACTTAGAGAGTGACTACTCACTGTTTTATAGAAAGAAAGAACATTTTTAGTGTTTGTTGTTATATATGTGGATGATGTAATACTGATTGGTACTGACATGGAAGAGATTACTTCCTTGAAGACTTTTCTACATAATCAATTCAAAATAAAAGACCTTGGAAAATTACACTATTTTCTGGGGTTGGTGATATTGTACAAACAAGATGGTGTCTTCATTTCTCAAAGGAAATCCACTACTGATCTACGAAAGGAATTTGATTCCATAGATTACAAATCACTACTTATCCACTTGACTCTGCTGAAAAACTCAAAGCCACAAATGGAAAGTTGTTGACGGATCTCACTCATTATAGAAAATTGGTTGGGAAGCTCAATTTTCTCACCAACACCAGAATGGATATAGCATACAGTGTCCAACATCTTAGTCAGTTTATGCAATCCCCTAGAGAGTCACATCTAAAGGTTGCATACCATGTTCTCGGGTATTTGAAACAAGATCCTACATTGGGAATTTTCATCTCAAACAAGTTTGAATACACCATCACTGCCTATTGTGATTCAGATTGGACAGCATGTCCTGATTCAAGAAAGTCTGTTAATGGATACTTGGTACTCATGGGTGATAGTCCTATCAGTTGGAAGTCTAAGAAGCAAGCAACAATGTCTCTATCTTCTGCAGAAGCAGAGTATGGAGATGTGAGACAGGTGGTGGGAGAACTGGTTTGGTTTGAAAGACTACTTAATGAACTAACAGTGCAGTGTTCTTTGCCTATACAAGTCTTCTGTGACAATCAAGTTGCAGTCCATATTGCTAAGATCCCAATTTTTCATGAAAGAACAAAATATATAGAGATGGATTGTCATTTTGTTAAATATAAGCTTCAAGAAGGATTGATCACACTTCATCACATCTCAACAGATTCTCAATTGGCTGACATATTCACCAAAGCTTTGACTGAAATTAAACATGCCACAATTATGAGCAAGTTGGTTGTGATCACGTCACCTCCAACTTGAGGGGGTGTTGAGATTATATATGTGTGTGATGTAGTTATTTTGTATTAGTTATAATAGTGGCAGTCTTGTAATTAGTTAGTCATTAGTCAAGTTAGTTAGTCAAAGTAGTTAGTTAGTTAGTTACTCATCTTAGCTAGGATATTTTTGTATGTGTATAAATACACAAGTGGTGTATAGATTTTTCATTCTTTTCTATTCAATGAAAATGAAGCTCGAAGCTCCACTAATGGAGATTAACTATTTTCCTCTGTTGATTGCTGGTTTCATCAAGTATCAATACATATTTCTAATGGAGAGTGAGAGACGGGAAATAGTAGGAATAAACACGTTTGTGGCTGTAAGATTTATTTTTTACAACTATCTCAAAAAGCTAAAGAAAAAGTAACAACAAAATCATATTAAACAAAAAAAGAAACCGACCCAACACTAACTCCAAAGCTAAAAGGAAAATTGAAGATTGAAGAGAAGAAAATAATAGATCATGAAGTGAACTCACTCGGGAAATATCAGCGTTGAATCAGCGAGACCAAATGCAACAGAGTCAGATTTGGAAAGGCAAAGAAACAAAGACATATTTGAGAGGAAACGTTTAGTAGAATAATGTGTAGCGAATGTTAGATAGGTGGATGGAAAGACCTAAGCTAAGCTTATTAAATCATAATTGTAAGATTGGAATAATTTTCCTTGGGGATTCCTTTCATTAATCACAATATATATAATTGTACAGAGGTAAGAATCCTAACTTACCTTAAATGGTTGATTCCTAATACAATAAGAATCCTAAGTTACATTAAATATACATCTATCATAATTACAAAATATACTGTGAATATTCGCTAATAATAACGGACACGTATCTTTCATTAAGCTGCAATAGGTGGACACC
Source organism: Anisodus acutangulus (assembly GCA_029783415.1). NCBI lineage: Eukaryota > Viridiplantae > Streptophyta > Magnoliopsida > Solanales > Solanaceae > Anisodus > Anisodus acutangulus. Next base: position 40,241,621 of record CM056509.1, read on the forward strand.
TAAGCTATATCTAATCAAACTATGGGAATTCAAATTGTAAAAATAACCTTTTGAATAAATGTAAAGTAACAATTAATAGACATAAATCTAATGTGATTCAACTGTTTATTAACCTTTGCTCATAGCAGAAGTTTTGTGCATCAAATTATCTTTTTTATTATCTTTTGAAAAAATTCAAAAGTAAAACCAAAATAAAATTGTCTTCTAATCCACTCAAATTTCAAAATATATTGGTTCTACGTCTCACCATACAAGAGATTATTTTCTTGTTGTATCGTTTCTAATTATTTTATTTTACTTGTTCTTCATTTTTGAGCAAATGGATGGGCCCGTATGAAGTATTACTGTAGGGATAACTGGGCCAGCGAAAAGCCTTCATGCAACGATAAAAGTTGTCATTATGTAATCAGAAGGCTAGGAGGAGCTCAAATCGTAAAAATAATCTCTTGAAAAAAGTAACGTAAAACTTTATGGAATAAATCTAGTGTGATTCATCCCTTCTTCAATCTATAGGCATAACGAAAGTTTTATGCATCAGAATGCTTTTTTCGAAAAAATATAGAAATGAAACCAAAAGAATCTAATCACTTAATTTCCAAAATATATTGGTTGTACGTCTGACCATATAGCAGATTATTTTCTTTTTGTATCGTTTTTAATTATTTAATTTACTTGTTTTTCATATTTGAGCAAATGGATGGACCCATATGATGTATTACTAGGGATAAATTGGGCCAGCAGAAGTGCAGCCTAATTAATGAGCCTTTTTGGACTTTATTTTGGTATAGCGGTAAAGGTGACCTATTCGTTCAAAATTCCAGTTATGATAGTTAAGAGTCCCACATCGGATATGAAATGGGAACATGGACTCTTTATATGGACTTGGACAATCTTCACTTTATAAGCTAGCTTTTGGAGTTGAGTTAGGCATAGGTGTCATATCTTTACATGGTATCAGAGTCAGACTCATTCCAATTCTTTGTCTACTGATGTTGGGCCCCCAAATTATATTATACATGCTCTAGTTAACAAGGTCTGAGCGTGCGAGGGAGTGTTAAGAGTCCCACATCGGAAATGCAATGAGAATATGGACTTGGACAATCCTCACCCTACAAGCTAGCTTTTGGGTTGAGTTAGGCTCAGGTGTCATATCTTTACAATTATACATATGGACCGGATAAATGAGCCCACCACTGACTTAGGTAATAGTAGAAGTGGTCCCTTTTTAACTTCTTTCAAGTTTGAAATTTAAGAGATATATGTTGAGTTCTCCCACATTAGTGGGATAAGTGGTCATTGGTCTCCTTATATGGCTTGGGCAATCCTCATCCCTTTAAGTTAGTTTTGGGTTGAGTTAGACCCAAGATCCATTCTTTACATGGTATCAGAGACAAACCCGTCTCAATTCACTGTTTCCGATGTTCCCTCTTATATTGTCCACGCTCCAGATGTCCAGCCCTGGGCGTGAGGTGGGGTGTTGAGTTCTCCCACATCAGTGGAATAAGTGGTTCTTGGTCTCCTTATATGACTTGGTCAATCCTCCTCCCTTTAATCTAGCTTTTGGAATTGAGTTACGCCCAAGATTCATTCTTTACCCAATAATAGGAATTGCACCATGTAGCTAGATTCTACTGAGCTATTTAAGATATACTCAATTTTAAAAAATTATTTAATTGGTAGTCAATGTTGACAAACTTCAGAAACAAGTGATGTTGCTCCTCTTCTTAGTTGATGTACAATAGTGTGCTTCAAATTTATTAGATAACAATTGAAGTATAATGCTTAAATTAAAGGCTAACTCTAAAAGAAATAATTACAGCAGTTCATATATACAAAATTTCATGGAATAAATTAAAGCATCATCTAACAATCACCATTGTTGCAAATCCGAAGAAGTGGGTTTTGAATTTCGAATATGAAAAGTGAGTTCAAATCAAGTGGTGTGGTTGGAAAAGCTTGAAAATATTGGCGGTGATAAAGACTGTCGACATAAACTACGGTCACTATGGCATATTATCAATGTCATTGATATTTCGCACTAAAGAAAGAAGAATATTTGAGAGACACGAAATGCCTGAAATCCTAAAGCTGAATCATATACTTAGATTTGAAGTTTAGTCATAATTCAACCTCTTCAAATTTGTACAAACTGATAACTTTAAGTGCAGATGGACACTAATCTAAAATCACTGATTATTTTGTTACTGAAGGCGTAGCTGGCATTAGTGGAACTTCTAATATTACACCTTACTTTGCTAATCTTCTTGAAGCAAAGCAATAATTATCGGATTATGCTGCTTTAGATATTTTGTTCATAGGCTATCACTAATCACCTTCTTCTGGACTATGTAGTTAAATGGGAATTCAAACGCTAATATAAGCATACAGTTAGCAGGTAGATGTTAGTCTGTTTAGCATAAATTCTTGAAGGGATTTGCGAGAAGCTACCAGTTTGTTTGTGTTATAACATGCCAATAATCCTATAACTTCATGTTTGAAGTTAGGTTTTGGCAAACCAGATTTCTAGTGAATTTTATATCTATATATGCGAATTTCGCAACTTCAATTGTGTATGTCTGAAATTGAGTCATGACTTATTATAGGGGCCTAAAATCGGCTATATGTGTTCTCCCCCCAAGACAATCTCGTCTTCATAAATACGTGAGTCGTCCAATACGGCTGAAGTGCAAAGATAGCTGATTTGAGGGTCGATAATTAAGTAATAGCCGAAGTTTTTAAAATTTTAAGTTTAGGCACTTTAAAATTTTCAGATTCACGAGTTTGAAATTGAAAAGAACTTCAAACATACAAATTTGAAATTGGGCTTGCCAAAGCCTAACTCATGTCTAAGCTTCAAACATTTATGCCTGAATGTTAGATCCAATTTTTTTTGCCTAATGTTTATGTAGCTGTTGGCAAAAAAAGGCTTGCATGTTGTTCAGTGGGGTACTTGATCATGGTATTTTCCTCGAGTTACCTACAAAACACACTCATTTTTTCTCCCTTGAATTTGATAATTAATCCAAAGGAAACTAAAAGAGGTATACATATAGGAGATATATGTAATTGTTTAGGTATTCAAATTCACCATCCTTTTAGGGTGTGTTTGGTAGGAAGTTTTCAAATTCTCATGTTTGGTTGATCAAACTTTTTGAAAAATATTTTCTTTAGGAACACAAGTCTCTTCAAAATGGAGAAAAATGACTCTAATGAAAGTAGAAAAAACAAGTCTCACAAGTGTCATTCAACCAACCACCCCACCACCACTCAACCACTCACCTCACCAAACCCCAACCACCACCACCACCCTATACATCCCCACCCCCCAATTTTTTTTTTAAAAAAAAATTAATTCTTTTTTTTTTTGTTTTCTACACCACTCCCCCGACCACCCCCACCACCCTCCAAAAAAATTTATTTTTGTTTAAAAAAAGTTTTAAAAAGTTCGCAATTCTTTTGAATTTCGAATAGTATTCAAAATCCTCTGTTTTCGATTATCTAATAAATCACATAATGAAAGTAGATTATTTTTCCACTCCTTTCCAAAATTCCATAATCCCTCCCCGGAGAGCCGCTTTTGCTAAAACTCGACCGTTTCTTGAAAACTCGCTTCAGATATGAAACTGCGTATTAAGATCTCAATTCCAACGACAGTTTCATTAGATATCTTACAACTAGAATCCTTTTTTTCCGATCCATTTCCTTTCCCCTGGGCAAGATGCCGAATATTTATAATGCTCTGGTAGTTCAAGGTTTTTTGTTTTTTACATCTCCCTCGACCCCTGCGACCTCACCACCCCTCCGAAAAAAATTATTTCTTAAAACAAGAGATTTTTTAATTTTTTTTTTGTTTTCTACACCCCCGCGTCCCGCACCCCTATCCCTCCAGAATTTTTTAGTTCATATATTTTATTTTAATTTTATAAAAAAAAATATAAGAAACAAAAAATTTGCATGGTTAAAGTTGGTGTGAGTTGGTTGTGGTTTGGAGAGGGGGGCAAGGGGCGGGGTGAGGATAAGAAAATAAGTAAGAAACTTGTTTTCCAAGAAAACATTTTCCTTCATACCACACCCTTAGTCCTCTCTTTTTTTCTTTTGGTTCTTGATTCATATTTCATTACCTACACGACAGTGTGTTCAAGAAATAAGGGAAATGTCAATATATTTGGACTTAAGTCGTTTGGTTCGAGTTTCTTGCTTCTGCAGGTCTCTTTACTGGCAGATGCAATATTTAAGTTCGTAATCCATAGTTTCACAGCAACAAAGGAGGCAAGCTTTTGTCGGAACTTCGCCAACATTGGCTACAAGTTAAATAAATTTGAATTTTTATTAGATATAACTTAAATAGCATAGTGTAAACAGCTTACAGTTTATAATCCTACCCGACAATGGTCGACAAGTGGGGCCATATAAACTAGTGGGGGGGAGGGGGGGATCCAAAGCGCGATTTGAGAAGATCAACATTCTACCTCTTACCCCTAACGAGGGACAAGCATGAAGCAACTAACAATACTATCTCAGACAGTACATTGTAAAGAGGTTACATGAAAACCAGGAACCACCAACTACTAGAGTCCAATATAGATGGAAGGTACAAAATCTCCAGCAAACGCACTAGCAAATGCAGCTAAAATTTGAAGCATAAAGTAATATGTAGTTACAGCCATTCATTAGATTCTCTGCAATTGTACAATTTGCTAGACCATAGAGCTGAATAGGGTGTACTATTTTTTTCTGTGTGGCGCCCGCATAGGATACTAACAGAAGATGACCTTGCTTCCAGGGGCCATGGAGGGTCATCGGGCAACACTTCCACCCAAAAAAGATAAAATGCTCAAATGCATCTCCACCGAGGAATGAAAGTGCAACTACTCTATTTATGGTAATTTTGCACATCGCACATGTATTCATCTGGCCCGTCTTCTCTCCCTGGATCTGTCTCTATCATGATCATCTCTCTCCCTGCTTCCACTCTTCCTTTCCCTCTCACGATGCTTTTCCCAATCACTATCGCGGTCTCCGCTGGAAGATTTCCACTGAGGGCTTCCACTTCTGCTCCGGCTGCGCTGACGCTTCCTAGAAGCTTCACGAGAATCGTCTCTTTTCTCTCTCCTTTGCAAAGATGACCTACCTGCTGTTTGTTATGAAAGCACAAATATGAGACAATTTGTATACAAAACATAGAATCAAGAATATAGCAAAGCAAGATGTGACAATAATTCTTTTACTTTGATCAATAACGTGACAAAACTCTTCCACAACTTTTCTTATCCCAGAAAGAGTGATGACAATGGACAGAAGGGAGGCAGTCAAGTGGCTTCTTACAGCTAAGAAAAGCTGCCCTGTCCAATGTCCTGCTCAACCAGATACCTAATCTTTTTTTTTTAATAACCGAGAAATCTCCAAGAACCAGCTAGAACATAGTTCAATACTCGGTGGATATAGGCCCACTCCTCTACCCTTCTCCACTTGAACACCAAGCCACTAAACAAAATCCTTAGGGGCACCAGATACCTAATCTTCCCGTAAATATGATGATGACCAATTCTATCCAGCAACAAGTGATTCATCTCACAAATGCCGAGAAAAAGATTGTCAAAAGGACATTACAGTCTACAACGTAATACTGTGACAAATAAGTTCTCACCTAAGTGCTTACATGTGTGATGTGTTATTTGCCTCATTCCATCACAATTTCTTGTACTAACAGACAGTTTAGGAAAAATACAGTATCCTAAGCAACAGCTTAGTAACCTGTAATCCAGAGAATGTCCTAATGGTGCTGTTGAAAGCAGTAAATATTAATTTGAGCAATTAAACTAGCCTGCTTCAGCTTATATTGTTTACCATAAAATCAGATATACATCAATAAAGCATCTGAGAACTGATCAAAGGAACGACAAGGGCATAAGGCAAACAGTTACTGGGAAAAGTTAATTGTCAACAAAAAGGATGGGATTTGGACTATGAAACAGCAGTATACACATAAGCTTCCACCTGAACATGCAATTAAATACATGGACATCTCAAACTACTTTAGAGCTTTGCCTTTTTTTGAAGTATCTTCGCTGAAATTCAATAAACCATATTCAGATTGTAGGCGTTGCCGATGGATTTCAACTTTCCTCTCAATTTCATCCGGACTTGTTATTCCTCGTTCTTCAAGAGATTCACAGTATTCAATCAATGCAACCTCAAGACGTCTCAGCTTTTGTCTGATAAATCAGTTATGGACCATATTAGAATTTGAACAGGAGAATTGTGAGTAATAATCCACAACCATATTAAAATTCAAAATACAGCAGGGTTTCACTATCTATATTCCAATTTACACCATGATGAGGCTTACAAACAAATTGAAAGCAACAGATTTAACGTTTAAGGCATAGAATCCCACAAAAATTTGAAACGGGAAGAGAATCTGCCTCCAAATATTATGGAAATAGGAAAGTATCCTAAGCTTCCAAAACATGGCATATTAACATCACTGCTCTTGAGAATATTGTGAAAGTTAACATGCAGAGTCTTTCATTTCGTAAAAGTGCACCCTCTTATCTTTCCAAAGGAAAACTACTAAAATAAAAATGAAGAAAGCAGACATCCATTTGCTGGCCTCGAGGGGGTGCGGAGGTATGAAATACTTTCTTGTTTTCTGGAGAGCAAGCTAGAGTAGTTTCCTACCTTTTAAAACTTTTCCTTCAATTATTTGAAAATACAAAAGTTAGCAAGTAACTTGTAGTAATTTTTATTAAGTTCCTAATCTCTTAAGTCTTGTAAGCAAAGGAAAGCTTAATCCAAGAAAAAACTTCACTCCAAAGTTGTTCATATTGATCCTCCGGAACCCAATAGGGTATATTCCTGAAACATGTTACCATTCACAAAAAAGAGAGTATCTTTCTGAACTAGGAAAGTATTGAAAGTTAAATGGATGACATGACAATGAAATAACACCTATTCAGAAATTAATTAATCCCACTAGGAATGCTTAACTGCATATACCTCAACTCTTCGTTCATTCCACTTTCCGGGTATGCTGAATTGCTTGTGTCAGTTGTAAGCTCTGTGTCCTTGATCTTGCTAAGCCCATCAGCAGCATTCTCACTTCCAGAAGATGAATATGTCAACCCCAGGTCCCTCGAACTTCTCTTTTGTTCATCATCACTTTCATTATCCTCTCTGGCCCATTTAGATGTAGGCAAAATTGTGTCACTCTTGCCCTCATTGGAAAAGTCAATTGAATTATGGTGTGGAGCAGAATTTGTTGGGGGTGAAGATACAGACTCTCTTTGTTTGAGTTGTACGTCATAATCCACTTGACTATTCCGTCCGGAGGAAGCCATCCTATCCAACTCAAGGTTGCTATCTTTCCGGCTACTGGGAAACCTAGCAGAACTTGAATGGCTTGCAAATTTCAAATCTTCATCTAGTTCATGACCCCTCTGCTTTTCAGCCTCTTCCAGATAAAGTAACCGAGCAACCATCATTTCCCTACCACCTACGATAGACAAACCATTGTGCCTGCATCGTCTTTCTAGCTCAGTAAGGGGAAGACTCAACAGTTCCTTCATTGCAGCTCCTTTCCCAATTGCCAATGCACCATCTGGGTTAACTTTGCCGCCATCACCAGCATCATCAGAGCTGGTCCTTTGTTCTACTTCAGGTGCATCACCACACAGAGAATGGAAGGGGGTCACACCAGAGTTCCCGCTTCGAAGAAAGGTAGATCGTAAACCATTGACATAGGCATCCGAAAACAAAAACCAATCAGCCCATACTTGAAGCACTTTCAGAACTCTCTCCTGTAACATGTAAGGAAAAACTTAACCACACATCAAGGAGCAGCAGAAAAAGGATACAAAAAATCCAGCAAGTGCAAATTAAATGTAGGTGACAGGCACAGCTTACTTTAAGTGCCTCGGCAGTAATTCGTCCTGTTATACTTCGATATAGATCATTGAAGCTTTCTATTATGTCTGGTACAGAGGCTTCAAATTTGGTGCGATAAGCAGATGCATTCTTCACAGGAGCGCTACTATTATGAAGAATATCAGAAACAAGCATGAGCCTAGAAACTTTTGTTGGTATTGGAGTTTCCTTAAGTGTCAAAGACTCTGTCAAAACTTCAACAACCTGCAAATTATAATCAGCAGAGTAACTGCGTTAGAATATGCTCAAGAATGAGAACTGTCCAAGGTATACATGTAACAGATCATGCCAAATTCTTATCTTAATAAAATAAATCAGCGGAAACAGATGCAAGGAGAATTATTATGAACATTGCCACAACACAGTGCATAATCAGCAGTTTGCCCTCTGAAAGGTTAAATATAAAAGAAAAGCTCCACGCACAAGTGAGCTCTTCGACTGCTGCATGAAACCAGCTTAAAGGTTACCTCTCCAGCAGCATCAGCATTGTCCAAGGCAAAACCCATTGCATCTTTTATTTGACTTCTTTCTAGTGTCAATGAACGGAGCATATCCTCAAATTCATCCCTCTGAGCATCAGTCAGTGTCCGTTCAACCTCCACTCGCTAAACAAGGTATAGAAAGAAACATTAGCAAAGAAACTTCATTTAAGTTTCAAAGTCAACATGCAAACTCTTAAATGGCTTGGAACAGAAAGCTAGCGAAAGGGCATACCCTGCTTCTTCCAGCAGCATATGTGCTCCCAGCTTCTTTTTCATGATCAGCTCCTTTCGGTGTTGGTAGAGGGGGTGGTATCCACCTGCATATGTAAATTTGTTATATTTGAAGAAAGAGCACAATCTTCAAGGAGAACTTCTAAAAAAGGCTGCAGTACTTCATCAAAGCCTTCCAGAAGTCTGCAGCCTATGCAAAAATTGAAAGATAAATTCTATTTAGATGATTCATATTTTCACAACAAACATATCCTGCAGGGAAATATCAGTAGAAGCTTCCTAAGAAACAGCGACGACTTAAAGAGTGATTAATTCAGGAACTGACATGCACATGTATCAAATATCTGATTCTTCAGCAAAAGGAAAGGTGAATATGAAATGTGTAATGAAAGATATAAGTCAGAACAACGCATTACCTCCCACTACCAGTTATCATGATGAAAGGGACTGTCCTCCACCGTTGAAGAGTATCTCCCTGTTTATTAAAAATAAGGAAAGAAAATTTTATTAGTGAGGAAAGAATAGCAAAAGAGGACAAAATGTCCTAATCCCTGCAAAGGGATGACATCAGATAAACGAAGTATTTCACAGATTGTTTATATCATAAGTACAATTAGTCATACTGCTTTATATAAGAGGGAAAGAGAGAAACAAGTAATGGATAAGAACCAAATTCTCTTCAGCTACAATTGCATGAAACTATTGGCTATTTGGTTTTCCACCATTGAAGCATTATCTGAAGTATCCACATGGATTCTAAAAGTGATCGATGAAGTTATGTCACAAGTATTATTAACTCCATTTAACATGAAAAACATAATTGCAACAACATTCATCCAGACTTTACAGCTGCACAAGTTACCTGAGCAAAAGAATACAGCCTCCAAACGTAGTAAGTATGCTCCTTTGAGCCAAGCTCAAACAAGAAACTGAAGAGAGGATTTCCACGGCCTCGCTCCATTACGGCTTGTTCAAAAGCACAACCTCCATCGAGAACATACAGAGCCATTGTGTCAATAATGTGGCGAAGGTGATCACCCTCAGGTGGAACAACCATAATATCAGGTACATTTGGAGTGAGAACCTGCAGAACCAAAAAAAGAATCAGATGAAATAGGATAAAAGGTGCTTAATAAACATCTTACATCATAGATTAGCGATAGAGTATAGCAAATGTGTATAAAAGGGCGCATCAGAAGACAGGTTGATTGTTATATCGGTCAACTTTTTCTAGCTAATTTAAGGCCCTACAACCTATCAGACTATCGATTGAGAGTAGTATGTACCATCCCAGCATACTGCCTGTGTCCTTTACAAACTCTTTTTTGTACAAAAGGTAATAATTTTATTGAAATTGCACGAAGAAAGTGCTTCCAAAAGTATGTACATCAATAGTCAGCTTCCAAAAGAAAAGCTGAATGTCTATCCTCATCTATAAGATATAAGACATGTATGTGTCTCTTACAAATTCATGCATGTAATCTATAATTTGAACCTTACACTCTATCACCTTCGTCGGACTTTTATCTACACCACATATATAGACACTTTCTTGAAATATACTTATCTTCCTTTATCAAAAATATAATTGTCTTCTTTTCATGTCTAGGAAATCTTACAAAACTCGAGGTCCACATCAGACTTAACCCACTTCTGTCTAAACTCCTCTATTTCCATATCAAGTGTTCATGACGAGAATATACACTCAAGCATTAATAAATAATACTCCCTAATTCAACATTTTCTCATACACTAAAAAACTTTCTGCCAATATTTTTTTTTTATTTTTGAAAATGTAATGATAAATTTAATAAAGAGTAGCACCCAGAGAGTGCAATGGATGAGTAGTACAGCCATCAGCAATATGATTGCATCTCAGTACACCTAGCTACATGTGAAAAGACCTTAGGACATTAGCCATCCACGTACATTTTCATTCTTACACCAAAAGGCTAAGAGAGCTAAACAATTGAGCTTTAAGTTACAAATATTTCATTTTTTGCCATCAAATTTTCTCTAATTTCTTTCCTTCCACACAGTCCGCAATATAGCCACCATATGGTGTTCCACAGATTTTTTGACGTCTTTTTGTGGTCATCTACTATTCCAACAATGTAGCAGACTATGTTGCCAGGATACAGGTTTGGGCACCTCACACGGGTGCGGATCTAAAAGTTGGATCTCCATCACTTAAATCATAGGAATCGAGGATGCGGATAGGAGTATGGGTGCAGGTGTTAAGATACAACCAATGAACGTTTATTATGACATATATAAGTATATATTTTGGCAATATATTGAGGTTCTTAAATTAAAGCCAGGATAATTAAATTCTTTGTGGGCAGCCCGGTGCACTAAGCTCCCGCTATGCACGGGTTTCCAGGGAAGGGCCGGACCCCAAGTGTCTATTATACGCAGTCTTACCCTGCATTTCTGCAGGAGGGTGTTTCCAAGGATAATTAAATTCTTTGTGAACGCAATATTATGTTCATATGTTATCTCATATAATAGTGAAGTGTTCTAATACTATATGTTACTCCCTACATATAATATAAAACAAAAATCAAAACAAATAGGAGTACCCAATTAATATATACTTCTCGTCCATACGTGTAGCCAAAACATCCAAGTAGGTTGACCAAATCAAGTACAGATCCCGGACCACACCAAAATTGTCTCGGATGCAAGGATTTTGAAGGAACTGATTGAAATAGATAGCAGGTCTTTAGGAGATTCCAGCATGCACCGTTTAATATCAAGTAACTTCAAAGTTGAAAACATGTACTAAATCTGGTTTGAGTGTATCAATTATTTCAAGTACATAATTGGCAAGTTAGGGGTAAGGTCTGCGTACACTCTACCCTTCCCAGACCCCACTTGTGGGATTACACTTGGTATGTTGTTGTTTTTACATAATTGGCAATAAAAAATTTCCAAGTCTAAGAAAAATTATTGGACAAAGGTAGTATTAGCCAAACCGCTACAGAGATAGCCACTTATTTATACAAAGCACATATTCACAATGAAGATGCTACTATAGGATCAATGTTAGACAAAAGCCTCTTCTTACACCAGTTATTTTCCCCCTTAAATTAAGACAATAATATTTCATTGATAGCACCAAGATGTTGCGAGGAACTAAAGAGAATGAGTGGCTCAACCACCCTTCTCTATCAAGTTATCCCAATATGCGTACTAGTATTCTCTCTTTACACCAACAGAACAAATGAAATAGAAAAGCTATTTTAGTACATCTAATTCATCACATCTCATAAAATAATCTCCCATTCCAAATAAGACTAAAAATTTCACCATGACATGGTTCTCCGAATTGTCTTGTTCTCATAGCCTATGCTCACTTGTGATTGTCTCTGCCACCGTGCTCGGCATCATCAAAGTCGCATCAAGCAATGGAAGTTGAGATTCCAAAGCTGTGTCATGAATTTGCAATTCATAAGATAGCCTCTGTATCTTCCTCACATTCCTTACACATGCAACATCAACTCATCAGAAGCCTCCTCATCTTCCTTAAATTATGCGTGGATATTATTGCAGCTCACACTCCTACCAAGTAAAGGAGTTAGCTTCGTACTTGCCTTGGTATTTCAACACCTCCCTCCTATAACCATCTCCATTTCTCTCTGAAAGACTTTTTCCCTCACCCCTTCCATTCAACTTGTTTTTGCCAAGTAAAAAGATTTCACGAGATTAACCCATCCATTCTAAAAAAAATGCTTCCTCTGGAGTGCTTCCAGCAAGCCACTTGTCTTTCCAAAAGCGAATGCCCATGCTATTACCAATTGTGAATCTTATAGACCGTAAAAAATATGTTCTGCCGCAAACTAACTCCATAAGAGTTTGTCACATATCCCGAGAACCATCAATTTATAAGAATCCATAATTAGTGGTTATCAAGTTTCTGATCAATACATTCCTCTCCTAGGAAAATCTCCATAGCTGCTTTTCAAACAATGCCATATTGAACATTGATAATCTTTGTATCCCTAGTCCCCCTGATTATTGGGTCCATTATTTGCATCCAATTTTCAAAATGATTCTCTTCCACCCCCTCCTTTTCTTCCCAAAGTGCAGTCTACCTAATGCTGGATATTAGCAAAAACGGCCAGCAAATTATCCCCAGATTTTTGGAATTAACTTAAAGTGGAATTATGGAATTTAGGTCGTTCAACACTCACGAGTGTTTTGCCGCATAAATTGTTTGACTTAATTACATGTAAGTCTCAAAATGTATACTGAGAATTTGTGAATTAAGAGAAGTAAATTCATACTTGGTACAAATCAAATTCATGAGTTCACCTCAAAGTCGAATGATGAGCATAAATTAACAGATTGGTCAAAAACTCAAAATCCTTCCTAGACATTAGCACCCAAGAACAGAATTGTTCACAACTAAACACGACTTCCTTATAAAGTTGCATATTGTACACTCTCCTCGATGTTATTTGCCAAACAAGAAAAGCAGAACGGTCCTCTTTGAGGTGATAAGTGCCCGGGCTTCCTCTTCAGACAGTCTCCTTTTTTATTCAAATGACAATTCATACCAAGTAAAATGTCTATTTATAGATAAAGTATAAGGCAAAAAATACAATTTATAATGAAGCTGACAGGAACCCTCTCAAATCTACTCCAATATATCTAAACTCTCTGAACATTTTGCTTCACTCAATCATGATATCTTTTAATAACACTCTAAAGAAGAGCTATAAAGATCAGATACATATCCCAACAAAAACAAAACAACAAGAAGGAAATGTACAAAGATCAACTAATCATCATACCAACTCAGAATTATGGCCTTGAACAGTAGTAACTGGAGGACCTGATGGACCAGACAAGATAACAGTTGCACCCTGAAAACCAAAGAAGATAAATCTCTTGAATAAGTGCACGAGCATAAGCTGATCACAAAGGGAAACTGGGAGGTGATGATAAAAAGCATCTCTAGCATGTTGAACTGCAGCTTTAACAGAAAGCTACTGCATGGGAAACACTTCCAAGGAAAGGGAGGAAATGGTGAGATACACCACTACAGGATGTCTATACATATCAAAACAACAAATAAACATGCAAGACACACAACTTATTTCAACATGAACACATGCTTCATCCATTGTCTTAGTTTACATGATATAACTCATCAAATCATTCACTCTGTCACTTATTGACTATTAATACACAAACTCCTCGACTTCAAATTAATACATGTATATAACAGGGCATTGTACTCAAAAAGAATAGACAAACCTCCTTACTCCTGATAGCCATATGTCCTGGAGGGGGAGCAGGGAGTGCTTGAGAAGGCAGAGAGACAGATTTACCCCACCCAATCTTCAACTCATATTCATAAACAATAACTCCTGGATAACAATAATATGGTTTAGCTAACAGAAATACATTGCTTAAAATCATATCTAATTGGAGTACTGCAGAAGATACAGAATATTAAGCAATAAAATGAGTACACATGCTAGCATCCCCATGCAAGACAATATGATTGTTTAATGACTTTAAATATGAATGTTTAATGACTTTAGTGTAGCTTGAAATGTTCTCTAGCATTCCCATGCAGGACCATACAACTAGTTAATTTCCAACGTTATACCAAAATCTATATACACCATGGAAAAGACACTTCTGGAATGAGTGCATAGCTGAAACTAGAGGAAGCACCACCAAAGAAGCAATGTTATTAAAGGCTGAGTTGAGGCGATTATGCCCCGAAGCTCCGTTAAAGCCAGGATATGCACTTTGACACACTTAGGAGTTAGGTGGTGCTTTAGTCTTAATGCTAACGTGCTAAGACATGCGCCTCATCACCTACGGACTTCGCCTTTAACAGGACCGCACTTGATAATAAATATAGTTGGTAAACTATTATCTTAATAATTAAAAAACGTTCGATTTTTTTTGTTCAGCAATTAGAAATTTTAAATTTAGTACAAGAAAACTAACCATATAAGCATTAAAACTACATTTTTTATCTAAATCAAAAAATTTAAATGGTTTTTAACTTTGGACATGATTTTTACTTCATACATTTCACTTAATTATAGTTTTTTCAATTCTTTTTTTCCAAATAATTGTTGTTTGTGTTTGTAGATCCTTTCCTTGCATTGAATATATATTTCTGGTTCTTTCTTCGTTAGCGCATCTTCATTAAAGTCCATGCTTTTGTTCTGCTTTGCGCCTAAAATACCAACAAACATGGCACTTTTCTGCGCTTCGCTTTTTTTCTTCATAGTCTTGGCATCAAGCCCAGCTTGCACGCACCTCAACTTCTGCGCTATGTTTTTTACTACTTTGTGAAGAAGACTATCAACAAAACAAAGATTGGAAAATAACTGATCCCAAACCTTGTTCCATGTTAATATCCTTCTATTACCAAATGTGTATCTCAAGGAAAACAAGAATCAGAATAGTCACAGCAAACAAGGAGAGGAAACCTAAGAAAAGGACAAGGCTGGAGACGGTCAACTGGAACAAATAGACAAATAAGATCAGCAACAGTTGTTTGCTTGTGTTAATACACAACATAGCAGCCTTGGCTATCAGAAGTTTTTTCCTTTTTTCCTCTTCATACTTTTATGCATTGTAGACTCAACGTGTATGTTTATATTTTTCTTTTTTGTTTATAAACCGAGAAATCCCCCAAGGCCGGTGGTGCACAATTGTCAATAATGGGCTTGCCCCTCTATCCTTCTCCACTTAAATACCTGTCTTATGTTTGTGGCAGGCTTCAAAGGTCGAACCCATGACATAAGCCTATCTACACATCACGTGTTGTGCTCTTACCACTAGAACAAAGCCTTGGGAGCAATTCCATATGTATGTATTTAAACAGACATAGTATATCCTATATATCTACTTACTATCATTCTTATTGAGGCTAGTAACAACTTGTCATTGAGGATCCTATAACTCTTTACTTGAACAAAAACTTAAAAGTCAACTTGGTCAAGCACTAAGAACCTAATGAACAAGTCCTAAGCGTCTGGATGGAAAAAGGGGAGCAACAGAGAGAGAACACAAATTAGAAAATAGATAAGAAATAAATTTCCATTCAAATGAAGAAGCTGAAGCTAACCTTCCATCTCATCTTTTGCAGCCTGAGCATCAGCTCTATTCATGAAAGCTACAAAACCACAATTCCTCTGTCGCCTTCTTTCTTCTTCTGTCCTTGGCCACATTATTTTTACACTTGCAATGGGGCCAAATCTCCCAAATGTGCGCAAAAGAAAATTCTCATCAACCTGCAAGTAAATAAAATAAGTAGGAATCACACAAAAGAAACACCTAAAACAAAAGGCAATGATCTCAAAATTAAGCACAAAAACCTTACCTGAGGTGATAGATTTCCTACGTACAGATTTGTCGTTTGTGGGTCTCCATCATCAAATGATCCAGGCCTTCCACTAGGATCAAATTCATCGGGCAGTTCATCAAATCGACTAGATGGCTGAGGAAAGAGTAAGGTTTAAGGATATACAAATATCATCATTACGCACAACAAGATGCCACGTCAAAACTCCATTTGGTTAGGCATAACATATTTTCAGTCACTATTTTTCCACGTAATTTTGATTTGAAGGGGAGCCTTGGAGTAACTGGTAAAGTTGTTGCCATGTGACCGGGAGGTCGTGGGTTCAAGCCGTGGAAACAGCCTCTTGCAGAAATGTGAGGTAAGGCTGCGTACAATAGACCCTTGTGGTCCGGCCCTTCCCGGACCCCGCGTATAGCGGGAGCTTAGTGCACCGGGCTGCCCTTTTTTTTATTTTTCCACGTAATTATTTGATGAATGATCATTTCCTAAAACATTTTCAGGTGTAAGCCAGATGTAGATATTGGAGGCATGTTCTGGTAGTAGAGGGCTGGGATAGGCCACTGGGGTGTTTAGTGATCCAATGACTTGCAAAGAGTGAGAAGGAGTCATATTTTTGTGGATGAAAATGATAACAGTTAAAGCAAGGATCATCAAAGATGTAATTGTTTTCCTCCGTTCGATATATAACATATCCATGAAGGAAAATTTATCTTAAGATGACCAAATGCCTGAATGGATGGAAAGATCATTTTATGTCAAAATAAATCAGATCTCAGATGTAAAGACAGGAAAATGAATCATAGATGCAAATAATATGACAAAACTGTGATCACGTGATAATTTCATAAATTCATAGCTGTTGAAGTGTTGCTCTATCTCAGATAAAACTGATAGTGCACACTCATAGCACATCAGCAATTACAGCAAGATGTGTACATGTAATATTCCGTGCAAATCTTGTGTGTCTAGTCCAGATGCGGTAAAAGTATTCTTCTAAGTAATGTAAATAACTTCTCCAGTTCCCACAAAAGATTCAGATACAGATATCAGCGACAGAACATGATGTTAACTCACTGTCTAAAACTTTTTTTAGTCCACCCAACACTCTTTTACGTTTTAACATGTTCATTCTGAGTGAAACTATTACATTACATCATACGTTACCTTGATTTTTGTCAAATCTCCTCAGATGTGATACATGAATTCAAGAATAAAAACAGAAGATTAAAACCAACAATCTGAAACATTTTTTCTTTGCCGATCATAAATCCACTTACAGCAGGATTTTCAGTATTACGATCACGCCACTGTTCACGGTCTTGGTTACGCCTTTCCCTCATTTCTTGTTCATGCTTCAGTTCCTCCATGAAATTATCAATGTTCCTAGCCTTGCCCTTCTCTTTTTCCCTCGGCTTATCCTCTTTCTGCTAGAAGTAACCAACATATTTAGATATCTACTAGTTACAAGTTTGCTACTCTTGCAGCAAAGAGCTTTCAAACACCCACTGACCTTCTCATAATCTCTGCCCTTAGTTGCCATAGGAGGTGGTAAGAAAGAAGGCACATACCTGCAGTACATAAGATACATTCCAGAATCTTTGCTACCAATAATCTTATTCTTGAACAGTGACAGGATCAGTAATTTAAAAGGGGAAGAAGGTAAAAGATAAAGGATCAAGGAGACGTGATAAGCTGAATTATACATATATACATCATAAGTAGCACCACATGGTTACCATCCATGAGTAAGTGTCAATATCTTTGTCCAGAGCAGCAACAAAGACGAGTAAACCATCAATGACGCATATATTAATTTACACCAATATAACCAATTAAACAAGAAAGAAGCCAGTGATCCGCACTTAATAACAAGCAAAACCATTTCTTCCTCCTGTTCTCAGATGTAGGGATATATTATCTCCCCTCACTTCACAAAAAAAATTGAAATTGTTGACCAAGTACAGGATCCTATAATTTGCCAGGTCTCTTTTCAAATACACATACATAAATTCGAAGAGGCAAAAAAATGGGAACAACAAGGACAGCATGGAATTACCTCCAGCTTTTGGAGTTAGTTAGCCTTCTCAGAAGAAATGACACAGTGAATACTCTATTACACTAAGGGACCATTTTGTAGCCAGACAAGGGACCAAATCATAGCGAAATGAACTCAAAATTCGACTAGATTTTGGATGTTAATTTGCTCATTTTGATACTAGTTTGAGGGGAAGAGGGCATCAATCCAAGGTTAAAGAACCATGGGATGAAGTCTTAAAAGACCATAATGTATTTCCTGCAAATATAGGAATATATGCACCCAAGGGTGCGGACTAGTAGTCAATAAAGTTGGTGCAAACCTTAGAGATAATGATAAAAAACACTAGGTGACTTCTTCCCATCTACCTACACCTTGGTGACCAGAGTTATCCGGTACTTGTGCTAGCAGGAGGTAGTAGATGCCCAATGCAATAGTCGAGGTACATTCAAATTGGCCCGACACCACCATTATAAGAATAAAAACAAAAATAGACAAGCCCTAGCCAATTCTTCCTTCTTTGTCCTCTCTTTTGTGCTACGACAACAGCCTGCCCTTTTTTCTTCCTTCTTTGTCCTCTCTTACTACCACAACCACAATATGTGACCCCTCCCATACACCCCACTCCATTGACCATTTGTATAACCAACCGCCGGAAATTCCCTCACCCAAGAGTTGGTCTCTTCCCGACTCCCTTGCCTACGCATTGACTTCGACCAGCAATCTATCACAATGTTATATTCACTCTTACTTCCCAACACCGTTTTCACCTCCCTCCCCAATAACATTCCATCCTTCCTAATAATAGTCTTTCCTCTCCAAATTTCAATCCCTCGCCACTAATCACCACCTTTTACAATCCCTTATCTTGGATTTCTAGTCACAAGGTATCTTTCATGCCCACCAAGTAACTGCAAAGCAGTACTTCCTCAATATAGATGAATTAATGCCATATGAATCTATTGATGAAACTTTTGCTTCCATATTAATCAAAAAAAGGGCTGCCCGGTGCACTAAGCTCCCACTATGCGCGGGGTCCGGGGAATGGCCGGACCACAAGGGTCTATTGTACGGCCTTACCCTGCATTTCTGTAAAAGGTTATTTCCACAACTCAAACCCGTGACCTATGTTGACACATGCATTTACATCGTAAAGCGCAATAAGTGAAAGCCATTTGACCTATCACGAAAAAATTCAAAGTAACTTCGATTTCTCTCATTCCACACAGTCCACCATATAGTTGTTGGTACAAAATTCCACAACTTTTTATCGCCTTGTTGTAAGTCCTCTTCAACTCATATAAAGTGTCTTTAAGAGAATCTGGCATACACCAGTTAACCTCAGGCAAATTCAAAAACATGTACTAGATCTGATTTGTGATTTTGCAGTGGATGAATAAGTGTTGTGCATCTTCTTAATCTTTCTCACACATTACACATCTATTAAAAATAGTCATACCTCTCTTTGTAGACTGTTGGATCACGCAAGCTTCTCTAGACACTAGACGTGAAAAACACTACTTTGTAAGATACTTTGTTTCTCCGTATCAATTTTCATGGTCACACTTGTATTTGTTGTCTACTTTAGGACGAATCTTGTACTAAGACCATTTTGTCAAAGGCGCGCTTAAGCCCTGAAGCGAGGCTCAAAACATGTTGAGCGCTTCGCCTCGCGTTATGTGCGCTTCAGTGTCATCATCAAGGCTTTGAGGCACGCTTTTCCTTGCCAGTGAGCTTCTCTTGAAGAAATGACACTAGATAATTGATATTTCACTTTATCGTAGTATTCTTACAATTTCTTTGTCCATATATTTGTTATTCATGCTTATTATTATTAGTCTTGGACTAAACATATATATATTTGTATTTTTGCACCATTGCTCCTTTTTAAGTAAAGCCCGCGCTTTATTTGCGCTTCGCGCTTAAAGCCCCAGCTAAGCTTAGAGCTTTTTTGCGCTTTTCGCTTTTGATAACACTGACTTAGACTTTATTGTGGAACGGCAAAAGGATCAAAACCTTCCACGCCCTACGCTGGATTTACAGGATGTACTTTTCCGATTAGTCCGTAAGGATCGAACACCCACATTCAGAGACCATACAAGCATGTACATGAAATGCACCAAAACCATCCTTACGTTCTTTCTGAACTATCCAATCTGGTACTATCTGTTGTCCTTGACAGCCATATACATCTGCAAAAAGTTGTTCATTTTCTAGATTTTCCGTCATTTCATCATCTTCTGAGGGGAATGTTCCATCCCTTGGTCGACCAATAAGCTTCTCCTGTGACATCATGATTATAATTTGATTGAAAATGGTAAGAAAGTAATCTTTCAGGGGTGCATGTTCTAACCATCTTACGTTCCAAAATAAAAAAATTCCATCATCACCTACTTTAATGTAAATATTTTCTTAGAAAAGAGGTATTGTATTTAAAGGGAAAAAGTACTACGTTGTGCAAAAAAGCATAGTTCAAGTTGTACAATTCTCCAATCAACTCTAACAAGATATTTGAATTATGTACAACTAGTTTGCAAAAGCTATCAACAAAATAACCCTAAACTAAGGCTAGCCAGTGGGCCGGGTCGGCCCGATCCCGACCTGACCCAGACCCGCCCCGACACCGCCCTTATCCCGTCCCGATTCGATCCCGATCCCCCTTTGCAAAACTAACCGTTGAAACAACGACCAAATTTAGATTTTGGCCGCTGTGCAACAGTCCAAACGACAATTTTTGCCCCCTACCCACTTAATATTTATTTTTAACCCCTAAGTCAGTATATTTACACTTTAACCCAACTTCTCAACTATAAATACCTCATTTTCTCTTCATTTTATCTCACAACTCTTCCTACAATCTCTCGATCTATCTCTCTACAAGTCTACAATTACATTGCGCACTAAATATTTTATTTTATTTGCTCATTTGTATAATTGTATCAAAGTTAAAATTGGGACTGAAGTTGGCAACTAGCTTGAGGATCATCCATCGAGCAAAGTATAAATTTTCAACCTCAATTACACGTCGACGTTACGTCGGCGTTTGGTACCTTCATTCCTTCTTTAAATTATTATTGTTACTTTATTTAATTATCGCACTTAATTTCATTATCTTTAATTATTTATTTGCATAATTAAAAGGGAAGGATTAAGACGTATGATTAAGGGTAAGGGTGCTTCTCCTAGTGGGGGTAACAAGGGCAAGGGTACTTTTAGTCATCTTATTCCTAGACAGGATGATTTGATTGATTACACTCATATAGATGAAACTGATTTTTTTAATGATATACCATTAGATGATGAGATATATTCTGCAACTGAACCAGACTTTAATTTAGAAGATAATCTAGATAACACACCCACTAGTGCACCTCAACAACCTCAACCTCAGACTGAGTCTCAGCCTCAAACTGAAACTGAAACGCCTCCTATTCCCCCTAGTATGAGACGAGGCCCCACACCACGAAAATTAAAATCAGCTATATAGGATTTTTTTGATAAGGACCAAGAGAATCAAGTAGTTAGATGTAAAATTGGTAAAAATATTTATAAATTTAAAATGAGAAAAGGTCAGGATGGGACGGGAGGTTTATTGAGACATGTACAAGGCTTTCACAAAGCTAGGTAGGATGAATGCGAGGGTACAAAGTCGGGTGCGCCAATGCGCTATCCGTTGGGACAAGGTTCACATAGTGTCCCGGATCAAGAACAGGATCAATTAACCCGACGACGGGGGAAATTGTAGGTCCTAAATATGATAAACACAGAGATAGGGAAGCAATAGCAAAATTAGTTGCGGTGGAGGGTTTGTCTTTTTCATTTTCTTCCTCTCCTGGTTTTATTCATTACATTAGAGAAATGCATAATCTTGCTTTTAATGATTTTCCTAGATCAACTGTTAGGAGAGACGTTTTTAAATTTGCAAATGAATATCAACAATATTTACGTTATGCATTATATCATTTTCCTGGCAAAGTATCTATCACTTCTGATATAGGCCCTAGTACTAACGGCAATGATTATTTAACTGTAACATGTCATTGGATAGATCATAATTGGTCTATGCAAAAACGTATTTTAGCATATAGATAAGTTGATGATAGGCACACTGAAAATTTTATTGCAGAAAATATTCATCAAGTTTGCGATTATTATGGTATAACTGACAAAATAATGAATGTTACGTTAGATAATGCTTCTTCTAATAATTATGTTGTGAGACTTCCAAAATATCTATTAACTCCATCTTTTCCTAATCATTTTCATATAAAATGTGTGTCATATTTATAACGTAGTTGTAAAGGATGGTCTATCACTTTTTGAAGACATTCTTAATAAAGTACAATTTGCTATAAACTTTATTTTTAGAAGTAATAGAATACAAAGAAAAAAAGAATATAAAAAAAGTTGTCACGATTATGGATTACCTTATAGAAAAATTCCTGAAGAAGTAGCGACTAGGTGGAATTCTCTATATGAACAACTACTTGTTGCTTACGATTATAGAAGACATAACTTTATTTTTTAACGCCCATAATCGAAATCCAACCGATATGCTTATACATAATGATTAGGAGGAAATTTCAGAACTTATTGTATTTTTAGAGAAATTTTTTCAAGCAACTAAAGAATTTTCTAGTATATATGATCCTACTATTTCAACTATGTTATTTTATATAGCTCTAATATTTTTGTTACTTAGTGAATATATGGAAAACCCATCTTATAAGGCACCTATCAAAAAATATTTATCAAATTAAAAAAAAATTATATTCTCACTATTTATATTATTGGTGATGTATTAAATTCGACTATTAAAATAGACGGTGGTACCGCACTTATTGAAACTATTTATGATTATACAGCAGTACTTCCACCTCCAACTCCAAAAAAAACCCAAATGAACAACCACTTACGGAACCAAGTAAAGAAGAAGTTTTATCTAGCATACACGATGAATGCAAAAAAGTATATATGCATTACTAATAAGCAAGTGCTAGCAACCAACCGGCTTCTATACCATCTTCCTCTTCTTCAATACAACCTTACAAAAGACATGTTGTTTCTGCAGCTAGTACTGAAAGCCTTAGAAATAGAATGTTTAGTTGTACCACTGCTAATCAAGTTAGTGAGTTTGATGTTTTTGTTTTGCAGGGTGTTGTACCGTACCAAGCAGTTCTCAATGAAAAAAGACGTGAAGACTAACTTAAATACTGGTGGGAAAATGACAAGACATTTCTGATACTAGCAAAGATGGCCTGAGATGTGTTGAACATTCAAGCGTCATCAACAGCATCTGAAAGTGTTTTTTCTACCGGAAGATTTCAAATAGGAGAGCACAAACACTCATTAGCGGGAGACAGCTTTTGAGATTGCAGTTTTATTCAGAGATTGAATACGAGCGGAGCGTAGAAGATGCGGCCAACCAGAGATCAACGAAGAAGACGATTTAAACTATAACGAAATCTTGTCCGAGTGAACTGGAAGCGACGTCGACCAATTTGACCAACAAATTCCAATTCCAACCGAAGAACCACAAGACATTGTGAAGAAATTAGAAAAGGTGTTTATAACTATGTAATTTTTTTAATTGCAATTTTATTATGTGATTTGCAACTTTTGAACAACACCACAATGTAGCAATTTTGAAATTGTATTACAAAAAAATCATATTTCTATTAAATAATATAAGAGGCACAAAAACAGTCTTGGGATATTTTTATTACACTATCTTGTTCAATTATTTAAGTGTTTATATTCACAACTTTTTAAAATTAAGTGTAAAAAAAACCGGACCCGACCCGACACCGCCCCGCCCCTCCCCGCCAATGCCGGTCCCCTTTTTCGGTGAGATAAGGGACGGGACAGGACATCGGTTTGTCCTGCCAGTCCCGGCCCGCCGGTCCTGCTGGAGGACCGGTCCCAACCCAATCTCCAGTCCTGCCAGGACCCGCCCCGCCCCGAACCCGGCCCACTGGCCACCCCTACCCTAAACTATAGGCTAAGAATGTTTCTTCGTTTGCCTTCAATAATTCTGTTGTTTCTTTCTATCCAGACAATCCACCAAATTGATTAGGGTATAGGATACCAAATTTTTAGGGACTTCTTGTGTAGTCCACCTCTGTTCCAACATGTAAGAGTTCTAGAGTGGATAAAGGCATAGTCCAACACATGCCTAGTATAGCAAAAAATAAAGTCCACAACTAAAATGTGATGTTGGAATGGAGCAAGTGGTCATTTGCATCTTGAGAATGGTCTTCATAGAGAGGGCATATGTGACAAAGTTGAAATCCTTTTCTCTAAAAGTTGCTTTAGGTGAAGGCATGCCTCTCTTGCTATTAACCAAGAGAAACAAGAGGCTTACAAGGGAGCATTTTGAACCATATTTTTAAGGCCAAGTAACATTGTTATAAGTTATAACTGAGAGACGTCCTTTGGTAGCAAGATTTCACTTAAAAGGGATCATTTGGATGTCCTTTTCATACTAAGGAATCAATTTTCTAGTGGTCCAGGGAGATGTTGAGCATAGGTAACAACTTGGAAGTCCTAGACAATTCCTGATCAATCAAATTCCTACTGAACGAGAGATCCAAACCTTGATCAGTAAAAAAATCAGTTATCACTACATTGTGAAAAGAGGAGATGCTGCAAATATCCTGAAACTGGTCTTTGAATGGTGAATGACCCAATCCTGCGTCCTCCCAAAATTCCTGCCATTTTCGAGAGAAAACCCAAAATTTTCAGAACACTTACGACGGAGAGAATGAATGTGCTTTCATAAACTTGTACCATGTGATTTGACTCTTTAGTGAGCCATGGATTTTCCAAAGTGCAACTTTTCAACCATTAATCTCCGCCAGAGAGCATTTTCATCCTTGTTGAATATTTAATGCCACTTCAATAGTAGGCTTTCATTATGGCATTTCAAGTTCTTGATATCAAGAACCCCCGCTTCCTATTTTTGGTGACATTGTTCCATTTAACTAAACAAATGGAATTATTTTGTTTGTTGCCATTCCACAATAAATCCCTTCTCAACTTGTTTATACGCTTTAAGATAGAGACAGTGTAAGTGAGGAAAGCATCTAAAACACTCTTAATAAGAGTGACTCTTCCCGCAAAGATAGATATTATTGCTTCCAATTTTGTCTCCATCTTCTCTATTAGGTCATTCCAGATGTTGAAGGAATTGTGTTTTTCTCCTAACGGAAGTCCCAAATATTTTGTAGGAAGATATCCAATGTTGCAATGTAAGATGCTAAGCAAGTTGTTGAATATTTAGCACATTATTGACCAGAAAATGGAGCTTCTTGAGTAGTTGATGAGAAGTCAAAAAGCGCCTCAAAAACTGTCAAAATCGCCCTTAGCATTAGTGATTGATGCTCCTCAACATCACAGAAAATCAAGGTATTGCCTGCATATGAAATGTGAGGAAAACACAATCTTTTGATGCCTTGAGAAATTGTCAAGAAATCAATTATCTAGTTGACCTTAACGGACATGTAAATCATCTTACTAAGTCCCTCCATAAACCAAAAAAAAAGGAATGGAGAGAGAGGGTCTCCTTATCTAAGTCCTCGATGTGTCGGGAAGAAACCATGTGGTGTAATTAATAAGAACAGAGAACCTTACAGAGGATAAGAAAAATTTAATCCAATTTATCCATTTAGAATTAATCCCATCTAATTCAATAGATTCCACGAAAAAATCCAGTTTACATGATCAAAGACTTTCTCGATGTTCAATTTGCATAAAATACTAGGATTTTCTGCCTTTACTCTTACGTCCATACATTCATTTGCAATTAGGATAGCATCGGTGATATTTCTATCACTTATGGAAGCCACTTGAGATGTATTGACTATTTTAGAGATCACCCTTTTGAGCCTTTCCACAAGTGCTTTTGACAAGATCTTGTAGAAATAACCAATCAAGCTGATGGTCAATAATCTTTTAGCACTTTGGCACCATGCTTCTTTGGAACACGAGCAGTAAAAAAGGAATTAAGACCCATCTCAAAAAGATCAGCAAAATGGAAGTGATTTAAAGCACTCATCAAATAACCTTTGACTGGTCACCAACACTTCTTAAAGAAACCATTGTAAAATGTGAAGTCATCTGAACCTGAAGCTTTATCACTGTCACAACTTTAACAACCCCAAGAATTTCCTCTTCCTGGAAAGATCTTTTTAGTCATTCATCCTCTTCCCTGTAAATGCGAGGAGCACCTTCATATTGTTATTGGGGTCTCCCAACCTTTTGTGTTGAAATTCTCATAAAACGAAGGATCTCATTTATGATACCATCCTTGTCATCAACGAGAACACCATCGATTTCCAAACTATCAAAAGTATTGTATCTTCGATGTGCATCGACTTTTGACGCCAAGAGATCTCTTCCATTTTAATAATCTCCCCCAGCTCCAATAGAAAGCTTGCCCTCAAAATCAGAATCTCCTCAAATGGTGAGTAATCTCAGCCTCTTGGTCTATTTCCTAGTTTTTGTTGAGAATAGGGGATTTTTTACTCTCCAAGTGACTAAAAGAGGACCTTTTCCACTCTTTTGAGTTTGATTTTCAACATCATCAATTTCTTGGCAAGAATGAAGTTTGGTCTTCCTTGAACACTGAAAGAGTTCCACCAGTCTCTTACCAAATCCCCGAACCCATTGTGCTCCAACCACATACTTTTAGATTTGACATAAGGAGTCCTTGACCTTTGTTTTAATGAAGAGTTCTTGACCATTTACAACATTCAAGAATAAGGGGAGTGGTTTGGAAAGGTTCATCGGAGCTTTGATTGCTTAATGGTGCTAAAGTGATTATCCCAATCAACAGAAAATAAAAATTTGTCAATCTTAGAGGCTACAGACCTTAAAAGGGTTCTAGACAAGTGTAACAACCCCAAAATAAAGGGGGATCAATCGGACAAGTGTCTTCAAGAAATTTTGAAAAATCTGTCAGCCCCCAATTGTATGTAGCATTATGCTATCTTTCCCCCGAAAATTTTCTAGTGTTGAAATCTCCAAAACATAACCCAAGGGCCATTTGAGATACCTCTAGTAGCTGGTAACTCAATCCATAGAGGAGTTCTACCCACTCCATTAGTAGGAGCATAAATGCCAGACAAATTTTAGGAAAATTCACTATTCGGATGCGTTAGATATAGGGAAATAGAACATAATCCTTTGAGAAGAACAATTCCTTGACATACCCTCTTATTCCAAATAATGATGATACCCCTCCCCCATTGGTCCCCTCTGCTTCATATACTCCATATCATCCTACCTGCCATGAAACAATTGTACAACAAGATTCAGGCTTATAACTCATTTTTTGTTTCTTGAAGGCAACATATATCCGGTCTCCATTGTGAAGAAAA
Source organism: Anisodus acutangulus (assembly GCA_029783415.1). Lineage (NCBI taxonomy): Eukaryota > Viridiplantae > Streptophyta > Magnoliopsida > Solanales > Solanaceae > Anisodus > Anisodus acutangulus. The sequence continues at coordinate 40,269,017 of CM056509.1, forward strand.
TCCCTTATTAGACTACGTTTATTAAAGTCATCCAAACCTTTTACGTTTCAAGAATAAAGCAAGCAAGAGATCATCGTAGCTCCTTGTCCTCTAACTTCTTTGTGTAAGCCCTATTCCAAACCCAGTTGTGAAGCCTACTTATCATTTACTAAGACATGTCATGACTAAGATAAACAAGAGGAGAGAGGGAGTCACCTTACCTTAGAGCCCTGTAAAAAATCTAATAGGCGTCCCATTTATCAGGATAGAGAATCTTATGGTTGATATACAAAATTTTATCCACTTTCTCCATTTATGTATGGAACCCATGTCTTCTAATAGGCTATCAGGAAACCTTAATTAACATGAACATAGACTTTCTCTGTGACTAACTTAAATAAAACCTCTTCCTCTCTGACTTCTTTTAGATCCAAAGCCTCACTCACTATTAGTATTTGTCTTCCTTTGATGAACGTCATCTCGTTCATATCCACAAGCACTTGCTGATTATTTGTTTAATCTTGTTGCCAACAACTTGCTATAACTTTGTAACTGCTTCCAATTACACTAATTGGCCTAAAATCTTTCTACTCCTTCGCTCAACACTTTGTGTGAATCAATGCAATATAAGTGGCATTTATACATTTAACAAAATATTCATTCTCGTGAAAGTGATCTTCCTTGACTTTGTCCAGCATATTTGATAAAAATAGCCATAGTAAACATCTGACCTAGTGCCTTATCCCTTGTACATGCCCAAATTGCTTCCACTATTTCTTTTTCTTCAAAAGCTTTGTGGAGTAACTTACTTCCCTCTCAACCTAGACATGACAGTTCCTCGTCTCCCCAATTTGGACTCCAGTTTCCGAGTATAAAGACTTGTAGAAGTTTTTCATGTGGCCATCGTTAGCCTCTTTATCATCAATCATTTCTCCATTCACTTCTAATCTGTCAATATTGATTGTATCTCTTATGCATATTTTTTATTTCTTGATGTATTTAGTGTTCTTGTCCCCATGTTGTAACCAAAAGCACCTGCATTTATTTGACTTCAAGAGATTTCCTCACTTTGCTATCTCTTTGATTTCCGTATCAAATTTTTTTGTTGCTCCAATCACAATTTCGACTTTCAAATACTTTTTCTCAACTTCAACTTCAATTACTCATTTTTTCAACTTCAAACCAATTCCAAACACCTACTAAAAGTAAACAATAATTGCAGTTTTAAATCCTTCACCATATAATTGTTGTTTAGTTTAGCATTCTTTTTTCTTGAGTTACATTTTTTCTTCAATTGCGCCCTAATCATTAAAGAGTACAGAGTTAGTGCACCTCCATTGCGCTCTGCTATTGAACACCTATTAGACTAAAACTTTTATGTTTCCTTTAACAATACCACTTATCATATTTTTTCAAAGTGGAAAAAGATCAATTTTACTCCTGAACTATTCGAAATTGGATAATTATTCCCTCTATTTATTTTTAGCTCAAAAATACCCTTCGATGTTAGCCAAATAGCTCACATATTCCAGCCTCCGTTAAAACTTTACAAACTATTTTTTTCTAAGACGGAATTCCAACTTGGATAGAAGCCCTCTCCACTGAATTTTTTATCGGTCTCCTTCATTGACAAAAGTCCAATGAGAAAGTCCAACCAATTGCTAAATCTATCATAATTCGTCAATAGGTTGATGAAATGTAGGAGGATTTTCATAAATGCTTCAGAGGAAGAGACCAGTGTATGCTTTAACTTTGTTTCTGATTGTATCAAAAATTAGTATGGAGCAGTCCAACAAGCATCATTAGTGGAAATCTTAACTTAAGGAGAATATTCATAATTTAGGAGAATGTGAGAGAGGCGATGGAGTCTAAAGCTAATGCATAAAATAATGAGCTTAGTTTCACAGTTGGCACAAACTCATCTCCTAAACCCAAAGAATTCATAACTACATGATTGAAATCAAATATGGTGTGACACCCATCATTATGCTCACGTATTTTTGTGATTTCAAGATCTTTTAAAGTGGGTGAGGCTTTGACGGCTTCTACAACATCTTGCCATTAGGAATTAATGGAACCCTTGTCAAGAAAAAGATTGAAACTTTTGTTTGGTCAAATACTGAGTTTTCATCTAAGAAAAGTCAATTTGAGTTCCATCCTTATATGGAAATAATTGTCTATATACATGGCTTTGAGTGTAATGTTTTGAACATGTAGCAATTTGGAGATTACAGGTGCAACAAAGAAAAAGAATGTGGTGAAGAAGGTGAAGTTATGTGGTAGGTATATTATAGTTCTTAAAGTTCTCCATGAGTAACTTACACTTCTGGATAAGAGCTTAAACATATAGAAACGGAGTATTTTTGTCAACGATGAGAAAGATACTGATTAAAAAAATTGTCGGGGAGGGCTTTTGTCGAAGTTGAAATTCCATCTCGGCAAACAACAACATACCTAGTGAAATCCCGTGAAATCTGGGGAAGGTAGAGTGTATGCAGACCTTATCCCTATTAGTAAGGAGGACATATGTGAGCTATTTGGCTAAAGTCGAGGGTATTTTTGGACCAAAAGCGAAACAAAGGGCAAAGTTGTCCTATTTCAACTAGTTCAGGGGCAAAATTAACCCTTTTCTCCTTTCTAAAATAATAAAGAAAGGGCAGAGGGAATTTTCAGCAGGATATCGATAAATGATGATTACACAATTTGAACCTTGAATTTACCTCAAATAAAAAATGAAAACCTTTAATTCAATATGGGTTTAGAAGTTTTGTATAAATGTATCACCATGCTATTAAGTTTTTTATTTAAGTTTTTTTCACATATATCTTTGTTTGTCTGACATAGCAATAATTGATCAAATTCGCGGACGCTCCTATGAGGAAATGCTTATGATGCTAGAACTCATGCCCATAGGGCATTCCATTAGTAAACTGATTTGGTCCGATTTATCAGAGGCTGATATTATTGACTGATTCGGTCCGACTTATCAAATGATGATATTATTGACTGATTTGGGCGTATATGCAGAAATTGGCACTTCAACATACTTGGATTACGCCTAGACAAATAGAAGCATGTAGACGGGCAATGACACGAAATGTAGTCGTGGTGGACAAATATAGGTGCATCCATTTCAGACAAATCAGTTACACTAAGACCCACAAAACATGTATACCTTCCTCGATTGACAGAATATTCTACTACAGGCAGTTGAACAATAGGATATGTTCATTACTAAACTTGTTGAAGAGATGAAATATAATCAAGGTATATCTTTTTTATCAAAGGTTGAATCAATCATCAAAATTTCGTTGAAATTGTTCATATAGAAATTTCCCTAAAAATATATTGATCAAACTCCTAATGCAATAGTCATAGGCAGATTTAGTCACCCCAATCTATAATTGACTTTTTCATAAGAAAATTGTCATATAGCAGATAAAGGTGGCACCAAGCACCCTCTCCGTATACACATAGTAGCAACATCGTTATCATTTGAAAGTAATTAAAAGGACGATTGGATGTGCATAAATATTTAAGGAGACTAACTGACACAAAGCAATCAGGAAACAAGTAAACATATAAAAGTCTCATAAGAACAGTGATATTATCATTAAAAACTTGGTATTCAGTATCCTAAATTACAGTAACATTGTAACATGGTCAATCAAAAGCATTAGTTTACCTACTTCCCTTCTTTAAACCTGAACCCTCCTCTTTAGATTTTCCACCTGCCATCCTCGAATGAATAGAAAAGGTCCATATGTTTAATAATTTGTTCATATAAGAGAAAAATCATTTTATTTGTAAGAATTAATAAAACAAAACTTATATACGTAATCAAAGAAAGAACAACAAAAAAACACAGTATAGATTCTTGCAACGGACCTTCCGAATCAATCTTCAGTTTATCATTCGGATTGATGGTTCCCCCTCTAACAAATGCCTTGGAACCTGGCGTATTATCCGCTTGAAACGATTCCACAAACTCTTGATACAGACGAGCTGTTTCATCCTCTGCCCTCTGCCAATAGAAAACATACATAGTGAGCAAAATAAAAAATCACCTGACCACTAATCACCCTTCCCATTTCCACAGCAAACCAAAATTGCTAAAAGCTCATACCTTTTTCTTTGCCTCTTCCTCTTCTCTATGCTTCTGGAAAGGTGTCTTCTTTCGAGCACTCATCTTCTCACCAGATACTTAAATTAGAAAAGCTATGGTAAACATGTTTTGGTTCAGAAAAAAAAACATTAACAAAGTAATATTCCAACAACTAACTTGGAAGGCACTTTTCTTCCCCATTCTGTTCTTCCAAAGCTTTTTTTTAATAACATCTTGTCTCTCAAACAAGGGAGCCTTGGATCAACGATAAAATTGTTACCTATAGGTCATGGGTTCAAGCCAAGCAGCCATTAATGCGTGCATTAGGGTAGGTTGTCTACGTCACACCTCTTGAGGTGCGACCCTTTCCCGGAGATGTTTTGCACTCCCAGTCTCATTCCCAGCTTCCTAGATTTCTAACATATTGGTATTAGCACTCTACATTATTCGTTCGTCTAAAAATGTATTAGTAGTGTGTAAATATACCACTTAGATTCACCCAATAAAGTACACTTTTCAAACATAACCAGCAATCCATAAAAGAAGAGTTAAATTCACAATGCAACTACTCAAACCACAAGAAAATAAACTGAGAAATTGAAGATTACTTTGGAGCTGAGGTTCGCCGGAAAGCATCGGCTCTAAACTCTTCCAGTGAAATATGTTCATTAGCCCTGCGGCTTAGTGGGCTCGTGAGTATAGTGGGCTACTACTTTTTGGGCTTTTGACCCGGTTTCATCTCTTGAGGTTGATGTCATAGTGATAGTGTATTATATTGTTCAATTATTCACAATCTTTTCCTCCAGTTACTACTATTTTCATAATCAACAAAATAATATTCTATACATTTTTAACTGAAATTGTATGTTGTTAAATTATTGTTTAAAAATATAATTGAGTTTGATCATAATTAATTAAAAAAAAAGTAAAGTTAACAAATACAACTAAGAGATCATGTCCAATATGTAACACATTACGATATCTTCAATCTCTTCAACTTATTGAAATGTAATGAACTCATGTCTCATAGGTAAAAATAACTTATGCGCATTACTTGGACAATAGATGTTTTGCCATGCACTATTTTTAAGTTGAGGTCATTTTACAAATTTTATTAATGGGGATCAAAAGTTCAAAATCACCTCTTATGACTTCTACAATTTTACGATCTCTTGTGAAAGGGAGAGGTTCACAAATAGGCAATACTTTACAATTACTTGAAAATAAGCTGCAATTTCAAAACTAATCAAAATTCAACTAATTTTTACACTGAAATAATATGATAAAGACCTGCTTCTTCATTTTTTCTGCTTTTTTCATGATCCAGGATTTTGGATCAGGACACTTCTTCTTCTCTTCCTCCGCCTTTTTTTGTATGAAAATGGTATTTGCAATTTTATGGTCGAATGAGTGGTGGTTTCTCTTGGTGTTCGTCGTATTTTTCTTGTGGTGGTCTAGTGTGATGGAATCACTGTATGTCGTGTGTATGTCACATATATGTTCTATATATGTCATGTGTATGCCGCGTATATGTCCTATATATGTCATGAGTATTATATACACGACATACAATTGATATACAATGACATACAAGTGCTCTATATTATGTATGTCATGTGTATATCACTGTATGTCGCCTGTATGTCAAATGTACGTCCGATGTATATATATTGACATACATATGACATATAATGATATACAATATATGTCAAGTATATGTCCAGCTTCGCATGGTCCCTATACTAGTTACAATCTTCTTCACCACTCAGTAGAAACATCTCACAACAATCTTCCATTACAATACGTTTCCACTTCAAAAATACATTCACGTCACTCCCTGACGCAGCGGCGAACTCCGGTTAAAAGTGGCAAATTGGAAGAGCTTCGGCGACGGGGTTCGGGATGGGGAACTTCGGCTACGACAAATTAGCAGGCAACAGAGACTAGAATTTGTGGGAAAAGAAGATGCGAAGAAAAATAAGTTAAGAAGAAAGAGAAGAAATGAAGATCTCTAAAAAAAATATTTTTGTGATATTTGTTGGAGGTTGTATATTCTTGTAAAGATTTGTAACTATATTTTGAACGTGAAATATTATTATTATTATTTGATAAATATGAATTTATTTTTGTATATCTCTGTAAAAATCCTTTACAAATAATTGGTGAATTTAACCCATCTTTGATGATTCCATGGGCCATACCATATGTCATTATATTGTCCAGTGGCTAGCGCTTCTACGCACTAAAAAGTCTGTCAAACCAGCCCAATGTAACGTGTTTAATAGTGGGTTAATAATCACTAAGGTCAAATAAACAACAAAAAGTGGAAGATGCTTATTCCCTAAACTTTATAAACAAGTTTCCATATACACACTTGTCCATGGCCCTAGGAATTAATGAATTTAAACCAACATAGATACTTAAAAGTTATACTGTATCACATTTTATTATGTGGCAACACTAAACTAGTATTTAAAATTTCAAGTTGGCATCAAAATAAATAGGAGGAATTGAAGCAAAACAATGTGTTGTTTGACACTAAAAAGTTGAAAGTGAGGTTTTAGATTCATGAAATTAAATAGAGAATTCTATGAAGCGAAGGAAATTATCTTTAGGTGACAGACAACAAATGTGTTAAGAGTCTCAAATCGAAAATAAAATGGAAACATGGATTCCTTATATGAAATTTGACAATCCTCACCCTAAAAGCTAGCTTTTGGGGTTGAGTTAGACTCAAGATCCATTCTTTACATGGTATCAGAGTCAGATCCATTTCAATTCTTTGTTCGTCGATGTTGGGCCACCAAATTATATTGTCAACACTCCAGTTAACAAGACATGTGCATGCGGGGGAGTGTTAAGAGTCCCACATCGGATATGGAATGTGAACATGGACTCCTTATATGGACTTGGACAATCCCCACATCAGATAGGGTGAGGATTGTCCAAGTCCATATAAGGAGTCCATGTTCTCATTCCATATCCGATGTGGGACTCTTAACACTCCCCCGCATGCCCAGACCTTGTTAACTGGAGCGTGGACAATATAATTTGGGGGCTCAACATCGGTGAACGAAGAATTGGAATTGGCTTGTCTCTAATACCATATACATAATAGAATTGGGCCTAACTCAACCCCAAAAACTAGCTTTTGGGGTTGAGTTAGGCCCAAAATCCATTCTTTACATGGTATCAAAGTCTGACCCATTCCAATTCTTTGTGTACGTGCGGGGAGTGTTAAAAGTCCCACATCAGATATGGAATGGAAACATGGACTCCTTATATGGACTTAGACAATCCTCACCCTACAAGCTAGCTTTTGGGGTTGAGTTAGACCCAAGATTCATTCATTGCATGTTAAGAGTCCCACATTGGAAATGGAATGAGAACATGAACTCCTTATATGGAATTGGACAATCCTCACTCTAAGAATGGATCTTGGGCCTAACTCAACCCTAAAAGCTAGCTTTTTGGGTGAGGATTGTTCAATTCCATATAATGAGTCCATGTTTTCATTTCATTTCCGATGTGGGACTCTTAACAAAATGTCTCATATGGCAATTCTTAGCAACTTGACACGTACGTTATTTTGGTAGTATAATTAAAAACAAGCATAAAAAGAAATTTTCCCAAAGAGGCATGGATCAAGAAAGAATGCAGGAAAATTATTCAAGGGATGGCATTATCAATGCATTGGACTTGAATTGGACCAACAAGAATGCTTGTCTCCTAACCTTTTGAAAGGCCAGATATCATATTTTCCTTTTATGTTATTTTTAATAAGAATATGAATCTTGGATCTAATTTAATTTTAAACATTAGTTCATGAGGTGATAATTGTCCAAGATTATATTAAGAGACCAATTACATCTTTGACACCAATGTGGGACTCAACATCTCCGGCACGCTCAGAACTAATATCTGAAGCATGAATAATATAAGATGGGAACTCAACATCGAGTAAATCACCAACTGGATGAATCTGACCTTAGTACCATGATAAAAAAAATGGTGATTTGCACAAATAAAATCTTGTGATGCCATAGTTTAAATTTTGACCCAGTTAAGAAAAAGTCTTGGGAAAATGACCTCCATGCTGATGAACTTAAGAAAACAGCAAGCTCAATGAAAAAAGATGACAGGAAAAAAATTGATTATTTGCATAAAAGAAAATAGACAGTGGTATTTTATTGAATCCAGTTAATGACCTTATAAAGGCTTACAGTTATTATAGGACTCATAGTCCCATTAAACTACTAACAAGATTTCACTAAATAAATTCCGCTAAACTTTAGAAAAAGATACCCACAACTCTAGAAACTAGGAAAGAAAACATAACCTTTGTTGAGGAAGCCTATTGATCACAAAAGTTGCAGTCTACATCGATTCCGCCCAAAATTGTCCCGGAACATATTTTGCATAAAGCATGCTTTGACAAATTTCTGCTATGTGTCTATTCTTCCTTTCGGTTAAGCCATTTTATTGTGGCGTGTTTGAATATGTGAACTGATGACGTATTCGACACACCCAAAGGAATTCAAAAAATTCATATGAGGTATATTCTCCATTGTTGCCAGTTCGTAGGCAAAGACTTTTCTTACCAACTTCTGCTTCAGCAACCTTTTTGAATTCTTTGAATTTTAAAAATGTATCAAATTTTTCCCTTAAAAAATAAATCCACGCATACCTGGAAAAATCATCAATGAAGGTCAACATATATTTCATCCCACAACTGACACTTGCTTGACAGGTCCGAACATAGCAAAGTGAATTAATTCTAATGGTTTATTAGCTTTATATTTTGGCTCCTCATACGGCAACTAATGAGCTTTACCATAATGACAGCCTGCACATATTACATATGTCCATACTGAAAGTTTGGGAAGACCCTTCAACATTTACTTTTCCATCATGACACTAAGCTTCGAGTAGCTAACGTGACTCAAGCACATATGCCATAAGTCTGCGGTCTCATTCTTCCTCATCTTGCCCCTACTATTGTTGTGCAGCATTTCCTCGGGTTTTTAGTCGGATTTCCCATTTATCCACAACGGAGGAGTCGCCCCCACCAGGCATGTGTCCATGGGTCATAACGCACTCTTCACACAACAATCTACATATGCAATTTCTGCCGATATTACATAGACAGAATTAAATCTCCATTCCTTCATCACTGTCTCTTTTTTAATCTCAAGGTTATGATATATCTATACATCTTGTGGAGCAAACAGAACAAAATGATCCAAAGATGTTAATTGTGCTACCGAAATAAGATTTTTCTTCATACATGGGATGTGATAAACTTTTTGAAGCGGCATTAGATCAACACTATTATTTAGAGACACTACAGTATTACCGATGTGAGCTTTTGATAATTTTGTGTCATTGGCTATCACCACCTCAAGATTCTCTTTGTACTCGGACAAATTTTGCAACTTCTTCTTGTTACGAGTCATATGGTTTGAGCATCCTGAGTCAACAATTCAGTCATTCTCATAATTAATTTCTTTAAAGGTTGTTACCATAAGAGCTAACTCCTCTTGTTCTAAAGCAAAGAATTCTAGTCATCTTCACTATTTTCCTTTGGACTGGGAAGTGGCAGCAGCATTGCTCTCGACAAACCTTTGCTTGAACCAGCAAACATTGGCTTTATGGCCCTTCTTTTCACAGTTGTGACAGTTCCCTTCAAACCTCTTGTTGTTGCCCCAATGGTTCTTTGAACCTCCCCTTGGACGAGAGCTTTCTTCTCCTTGATGACTTTTTGCCTTATCATCATTTCTTCTCGATCCTCCGATGTTGTACTGCTTGGACTTCCCTCTACTTTTGTTGACGTAGAGCACTTCCTCCTCACCTTTTAGTGAAATTCCTCTCATTTACTTAGCCATGGCTTCTTGGCCAGCAAGCATATTCTCAAACTCAACAATTGATGGTTAATTTTGCCATCCCTGTACTACAGTAACAAAGCCTCTATATTCTGGCCTCAAACTATAAATGATTATTCTTTTCATTCTCGTTTCTCCGATTGGAGCGGTTGGTTGCAATTCTGAAATTTTACTACATATTGACTTCACCTTGTGAAATTATTGCTCAATACTTATATCACGTTAATCCATCGATAATAACTCACTTTCTAAAAGTTGTAGTCATGTGTCATTTTTTTAAAAGAGTGCAACCAACGTGTCCCAAACTTCCTTTGGTGTTCCAGCATCTCGTATATGTTCCAACATGTATTCTTCAGTGGTGGGTTTGAGGTGAAATAATGTTATTCCTGCTTTAATCTTCCATTCACTCAATGTGCCATTCGGTTCGTCTACCCATGGTTTGACTTCGCTTCCATCAACGACCTCCCAAAGATCTTGACCTTCCATGTAGGAAGCCATCCATGTCATCCATGTTTTGTAGTTCTGATGGTTGAGTTTTTTTTAACTCCGTCTATGGCTTGAAGATCAATCATCATTCTCTGTGAATCAATTAAGTGACTTTTGTTCCTCTCTTTTAGACGTAGCTCTGATGCCAACTGATGAACTTAAGAAAATAGCAAGCTCAATGGAAAAAGACGACATCAACATAATTATGAGAGAAATAGACATACAGTAGTGCTTTATTGAATCCCGTTAATATCCTTATAAAGGCTTAAAGATATTATAGGACTTATAGTCTCATTAACCAACTAACAAGATTTCACTAAATAAATTCCCCTCAACTTTAGGAAAAGACATTCACAACTCTAGAAACTAGAAAAGAAGTCAGGAATTAAAAATAACAAAATAACAACTGAAAGCTAAAAAAAAAATAGCAACACGGTAGATTTTGTCAACATTAACATATGACTGATGTTGTACAACTTTAACACATGTCAGAAACTAAAAGCACGCTTTTGACGGTTGCATTGATGATTTATTATGATTCGTCAGAATTTCTAAGTAAAATTCTAGCAATCACAAAGATTTTTGTTTGATATGACCAGAACTAGCCTTAACAACAAGCTTTCCAACCGCAAAGAATCAATAGAAGGAGGAAGAGGAGGAGGAGGAGGAAGAGAGAGAAGGAGAAAACAGAGGAGAAAAAGGAGGAGACAGGGAGGAGAAGGAGGAGAAGAACAAAAAAGAAGTAGAAGGAGGAGGAGGAGGTGCAAGAGAAATCCTGGTGAGACTCCTTTTCTGCACCACTTTACCTTAATAGGGTCAAAATCAAACATCAGTCCTTAGAAAAGCTATTCTATGTAAATTCTAGATAAAGAAATGAATCATGAATTTAATTTAATCTTAAAATATAGTTTATGAGGCGATGATTATCTAAGATCCTACAAAGATATCAATTATCATCCCATACCGATGTGGTTGGGACTCAACATAATTCATATTTTATTTTTCTTCAAATATTATGAGTTTTCTCTCATACAAAAAGTGTGTATTTGATTGTTACCCAGATTTCACATCTCTATGATTTTGATGATGACAAATCAATTTAAAATTTTGATCCAAAAAAGAATAGTGATGTATTCAAACTGTTTTTAGGATTAATGGATCATTTAATTTAAATATTAACGGATGACATGTCTATACTATTTCACATAATTTAAAAGCAATTTATTGACCAAAAAACAAAAGCAAATTTAATTTTTTTTCAAAGACAAAATCCAATTTTACTAATAGGCTAAAAATAAACTAGGCGAAGCATTATGCTTGATGCTTCAGTTGTCTAACTCGAATCTTATGTATCTATTAAGTGCTAAATGAAGATCTATTCCTAGCGACACTAATATTAACGAACAAATGGTTTTGTTGCAATGCAACTTATAAATTAACTTTTTGGTGGTGAAATTGTATACTCCCTCTATTTTCATTTGTGTCACTATCAGAATATTGCCATTTTTGACAGTTGAATTGTTGGAATGCTATCAGAATTTATCAATTTTTTATTTCGTTCAGACCAATACTAGTAAATCTGAAAATAACTTATCGGAAAAAGCTTCTAATCGATACGTTCAGAGACTGCGTTTAAAATTAGAAAAGAGCTAAATAAATATCGTCAATATCCCGACCGCTTCAGTAAAAAAAATAGTTAAATATTTTTAAACTGAAAAAGAGGTGGTTGGAAAGTTCTTTAAGTCTGAAAAATTTGAAGTCATGCTTACTATAAGAAGGAAGCGGGCGGAGACCCATGCGTGCAACAGGTGTAGAGTCAGTCGAACTAGTCCTGCGAATATGAGAAAATGTTATTGTTTAAGGGTCGTCTTTCTTCCGATACGGAAAAGGTATCAACAAACTGCTGAGGTCGCACAATTGGTCAAAATTATTTTTGACTTTTATCAGATAACGCCATCAACTGTATCAATTAGAAAATGAATTAGCAAAATAAAACACAAAATTTTCTAAAAATGTGGTTGTAATTTACAAACAAATAAATAAATTATTTTACTTTATCGTCTATGTTATCCGTAAAGGTAGTCGGACAAATGACGATTTTATAACTGTCAGAATTTGCAATTAGAATGAATTGATTTTCTGATAGTGTGTGTCAGTGTTTAATTCGTCGTAGATTTAAGGGGGAAAAAATTCTTTTGGAGCTTATGATTTAATCTCCAATGACATTTTGTAGCTATAGAAGCATGACATTAAGGATAAAGTTAAGAACTTAAAAAGTAAATTTGTTCTCAAATATAAAATGGTGGTATTAGTATAATTTATTGGAATGGATAAATAAGAAAATAGTGTTACATAAAATGGAACAGATAAGATATATATAGATTTACATGTTAAATAATCTATAATAGACTACTTGCACAATATGTGTGTTCAAATTATTATATTTGTATAGTACATGAATAGAAATTAGTGGGTGATTATTTTAGTTGTTATATATTGGATTGTTATTTTATTACTTATATATGTTTACCAAAAACTGCGTACCGACTTATTCATTATATCACATATAAAAATGGTGCCATTTTTCTTAGAAATCTTCATGATGTTATTTCCTCATCATTTCAGTTTGGAAAAGTATATATCATCATTTTTTAAAATCACTTTGCCTTCTCTTTACAATGTAGAGGAATATAAAAAAGGGTATTTTGTCCCTTTTCATTTCCAATATATATTATTCAATATTCAATAATTTCTCACTGCAATAATTTTTACGTAAGCAATCGTTGTTGTTGTTGTTGTTGTTAGCAATCGCGTCAGAGTAACTTTTATCAAGACAAATTAAATTAAATTAAATTATAATCGTCAGATCACATCTCACTTTCACCTTAATATGAAACACATTGTTGTTTTGCTCTGATATGACGAGACAGTGTTTCAGTAATATCACATAGCAAACAATATAATATATGAATTATTTTTAGCAGTTCTAAAGATGATTTGAGTAATGAAAAAGAAAATATTTGGTAAGTGAGTTGCTTATTGAAAATATAGCTTAAATCAAGCACACATTTACGTGTATAGATTTTGTTATATTAGGTAACCCACACCTGAGAGAAATAAAATTTGTTTGAGCATTGTGTTGAGAATAAGCAAACTCAAATTCATAATTTGAGGAATACACAGAAGAATATTGCAATTCAAAGTAGAAGAAGAAGAAGCAGCAGGAGTTGAAAATCGCATAAAGAAAATCTAAGGGTTCGAATTGAAATGTGAAACTTGTTTTGTCCCAAATTATATCATAATAAGTGTTGATGGAACAAATGACACCTGGACAAATATAGAGCTCAATACGTATAGTACGATCGTTAGGTTATATACATCAAGAAGAATCTAGTTAGTTAGATTGTTAGACACCAGACTAAATTCAATTGGTACAAGTGTGTAGATATTATTAGATTTTACAGTTTTCTTTATTCATTTATAGCTTTATAAATACATAGGGCCTGTACAGATATTGAATCGTTCAATACATAAATTTTTACAAATTTAATTGTGTCTCTCTACATGGTATCAGAGCAATAACTCTTTCTTATTTATCTCTTTCGATAATCTTTCTTTCACCATGTCAAAATGGCTAACAATACAGGATTGGAAGCTCAAAATCCCACTCTCACTTATGATACTTCTCATCTCTATTTCCTTCATGCCTCTGATTTACCTGGAATGATCTTTGTGAATGCTTCTTTTGATGGCAAAGGTTATCCAGGATAGAGAAGATCTGTTCTCATCTCACTTTCAGCAAAAAAAACTTGAATTTATAGATGAATGTTGCCTAGCACCAGCTCAAACAGATCCATCCTTCAAGGTTTGGAGTAGGTAACATAGCTACATCACAACAACAAAATGAAATTGTGGAAAGGAAACATGGACATTTATTGGAGTTTCAAAGAGCATTGATGTTTCATTCTAAGGTTCCTATGTGTTATTGGGGAGATTGTATCCTAACTGCTACCTTTTTTTATTAACAAGTTTTCATCTAGAGCGTTGAAGGCTAAAACACCTTATGAACTACTATTTGACAAGAAACAATACAGTTTTATGAAGTTTTGGTAGCTTGTCTTATGCTTCTACATTTGCTCATAACAGAGGGAAATTTCAGCCTAGAGCACAGGGTTCTGTGTTTTGGGAAACCACTCTAGACTCATCTCAACCCTCTATTGTTTCACAATCTCCTAGTAACCCACCTTCCACAGCTTCTCAACCTACTAGAAAATCTGAAAGGCACAATAAAGATGTTTTACCATCTCATTTACATGAATTTATATGCAACAATGTGTTTGTCATAGATTTTACTAACACTTGTCTTGCAGCTACTTCCTCAACTGATATCCTTTTTTTTTCTCTCCACTCAAAACCAAGCACTACTATATTTCATCTCCCAAATCACAGAATCTAGTCATTATTCTCAAGCATATCAGCACCCATGATGGCAGCAAGTCATGAAATTAGAATTACAAGCACTGATAGACAATCAAACATATGGGATCTTATGGTATTGCCTCATGATAAGAAAGCATTACCATTTAAATGGGTCTACAAAGTGAAACAAAATGCATATGGCAGTGTTGAAAGGCTTAAACAAAGGCTAGTCATTAATGGAGATATACAAACGGAAGGTGTGAACTACAATGAGATCTTTTCATCTGTAGTTAAAATGACTACAATTAGATATTTATTGTCTATTGCAGTTAAGAAAAATTGGCTTGTTTTCAGTTTGATGTGAGTAATGCTTTTCTACATAGATATATTGAAGAAGAGGTATTCATGAAAATCTCTGTAGGGATACCATCACCTAGTCCTCATCATGTATGCAAACTCAAAAGATAACTCTATGAGCTCAAATAAGCCTCTAGACAATGGTATGCAAGACTTGCAAGAGCTCTAATATTCAAAGGTTTTTCTTCATCTCTAAATGACTATTCATTAATTTTAAAAAAGACAGGGACTTTAATTTTTATTGTGGTTGTTTATGTCGATGACATTCTAATTACTGGTGATAATTATGTTAATCTCGTATTTCACGAGCAGTCTAAGCATATTGAACGGGACTGTCACTTCGTCAGTCAACAATTTTTGTCCGGATTGATTTCATTATCGTTCGTTCCATCAAGATCTCAACTTGTTGATCTCTTTACAAAGGCTCTATGCGGTCGTCGGCTTCATCAAATTCTCGGCAAGTTGGGTCTCTTTTCTCTCCCCTCCAACTTGAGGGGGTGTTGAGAATAAACAAACTCAAATTCATAGTTTGAGGAATACTCAGAAGAAGATTGCAATTCAACCAAGTACAGAAGCGTAACATTTGAAGAAAAAGAAGCAGGAAGTGAAAATCACACAAAGGAAACCTAAGGGTTCGAATTGAAATGTCGAACTTGAGTTTTATCCCAAATTGTACCCTAATAAGTGCTGATGGAACAAATGACACCTGGATAAATACACAACTCAATATGTATATTTGTATATATGGTTGTTAGTCTGTATACATCAAGAAGAATCTAGCTAGTTAGATTGTTAGATACTAGGCTAAATTCTATTGGTACAAGTGTGTAGATATTATTTTCATTTACAGTTTTCTTTATACATTTATAGTTGTATAAATACATAGTGCCTGTACAGATATTGAATCATTTAATAGAGAAATTCCTACAAATTTAAGTGTCTCTCTCTAGTCTCTACACAATGAGCTAAAACTGAAAGAGTTGATGCAAATCAGTATCGCATATATAGAGATGCATATTCCTATTAAGGTTTTATCTTCTTCTTTTTTCAGGGGTTTTACACTTGTCCTTGTTATATAAAGAATATAGGAAGATAAAACAAAACGAAAGTTGCCATCTAATCTAAGTTTATGCTAATAATTGGAAAGGTTTAAATTAAATAAGCAAGTATGTATTAAGTTTGTATGTAAATTCCCACATCTAAGACAAAGGAATTAAAAAGTATCTTTTTGTTCAAGCTTAATAGAATTTCAAAAAAAAGACGGTAAGATAAATAATAAAGTATGTGTCACTAGAAAACAAGAAAGTACACGTTTGTCCTTTGGATTTTATTACCTTCAAGCACCCAATCCAGCCAAAGAGAAAAGGTCATTTGATCAAGAGAAACTGTGCAATATAAAGCAATTGATATCCAAATAGTTTTGCCTATATTTTTCATGCATTTTGAAACATATCGTGTCTTCTTTAGTACTTAACTATTTAGAAATTAAGTCTCACATTGATGTGGCAATAGTGTAGTTGGTTTCTTTATATGATCTAAGCAATTTGAGTAATCTTCGGCGCGTGAGGTAATTTTCAGAATCGAGTTAAGCCCAAAATTAATATTCTTATCATGGTTAATAAAATGATACAATATTATTAACAATTTAACTAGTAGCTATCCCACATGTGCGTGATACGTATGTGCGTGTATATTGACACTAAATTTTAAATCTGTGTTAATTAGCATAAACTTAAATTCATGTCATTGTTAAAAGAAGCGCTATTTTAATTATTTACACCAAATTAAATCAAAGTGAATGCTATATCAATGCCGAACTGCGTTGAAACTTAAATACGGGCGACATAATGCTTTTCTTCGGGCAATGGCTACCATGCAATCAAACAAACAGAAAAAGGTTGCCGCAAGTTAATTATTATATATGAAAATACTCCCCCAATATACTTAATTTCAGATGATTTAAAAGGTAATTAAGAACGATTAGAGGCGCATATTCTATTTTTTTATAATGTCTATAGATGAAGTGTTATGTTTCAGATTAATTCTTCATTGTAATCGCTTCGATGCACAAAAAACCTTAATAAGTACTTATTAATAATTAAAAAATAATAAATAACTTGTTATGATATATTAATTGCACCAATCACATAAAAAGAAAAATTCTCTATCCCTTATAATGGGCAACAAGTGGAAAATAAAAAAACCTAATGCTATTGAAACACAAGAGGAGGAGGGGGTTGAATTGTAATCCCTTTTTAGTTTGTTAGTCAACTATCAATACTTGTAATCGACTATCCTGCAGATATGAAATTATAGTTAGCAAGCAATTTTAAATTGATAAGAATTTTTTATACTGATTCGAATCACCTGTGTGATGTGTAATCTAGTTCACTTGGGTTACAAGAGTTCATTCTTAAAGCTTTTAGTGAATCTTGATTTACAGAGATGGTTCAGACTTCAGAGTGAACCACACAACTTCTCAACCGTACAGATTCCAGTTATCTTGGAACCACGTGATAAGGCACGTGTCCTTGTATTTTTCCACACGGAATTCTCGAAAGTTAGTGGTCCAAATTACCTATATAGTACATAAATAATCGTTTAATTTGTAATCATAATGTAAGCATGCCTTCTAGTGAGAAATCAAGATTCTAATTAAACTTACCTAATCTACGTTTCTAATTTAGTATTTCTCACCACTCTTCATTCTCTCCGTTTTTTTTCTTCTACAAAGTTAGTAGATCATATAGAGAGAGTTCTCTTCACATCCATGGCTTCTTTTGCTTCTTCAGCAACCAAAATTTATTGTAACAAGATCCTTCCTGACAGGTTTGATCATGGCAAAGATGAACCTTATTTCGGAAAGGTGAAAATCAATGAAAAAACCAAGAAAAATCTGGATTTGAAATTGGTTACAAACGTTGCCAGCCAATTGCCCGTAATTGTTCCACCACCAGACCAACAAATTATTAAGAAGGAGAAGAAGCTCGCTGCATGGACTAGCGTGTGCCAAGAAAGATGGGAAGGAGAACTCGTCGTTGAAGGCGAGTTACCATTGTGGCTGGTATGTTCATATATATCATACAATATATTTCAGTGTATATAAGTTAAATCATTAATATGTATATAGTACTAACGTTTTATTGTTACATGCATTTCTTCATTTCGAACGGGAGGTTTTATTTTCTTATCTTTCCTTGAATCACTTTTATAAGTTCTTTTTTTTTTCAAAAGTATTGAGATCAAAGATGTGTACATGAAAACAAAGGTTTATGAACTTATTCTGCTAGACAATATGAACACTCATTAAGAAGCTAATAAGAGTAATTAAATTCTTAGAAATCTTGTGATGATCTCACGTCCTCTTCTACATATTTTTATGGTAATTAGCACATCCCACGTCCAGCAAAGGACACTCTTCTTTCAAGGTGATGAAGGATGTTATAGTATTAAAACGACAAGAATATTTAAGATCTGAGAAGATAAAAATAATCAACTTTCTTTTTTATACTTTTCTTCCGAAAAATAAAATATTCCTCTTGTTTCCTTTATCTTTTGTCTTAATTAATAGGATGCAGATGAGCTCATTATGTCACATTCCAAGTCCAAAACCCAGCGCATAAAATTCTTTTATTTACTCATACATTTCTGCCAAAACAAATAGTACTAAATAAATAAGAGAGACATACATTGGTGACATGGCTAAACTACTCTTCTGCGCTTCCTTAACAGATAACGTGAACACTGGAGTCGTTAAGCTAGGTGACGGACGAGTAGTCTGCCTAACGGAGACAACAAAAGGGTCGATAGTGTTGAGAATATAATCAAATATTAAAAGTGACTATCTGATCTAAAAGCTTAAGCTGTTAGATAGAACATACTTTTAATATTTGATTATATTCTCAACACGCCCCCTCACGTGCTGACCTGTTTTTTTTTTCATGGTCCAAATACGTGAAAAATCTTTTTGAGAATGGGTGACGGTGAGGTTCGATCACAGGACCTTTGACCTGCTCTGATACCATATTTAAGTGTGTGACCATCTGATCTAAAAGCTTAAACTGTTAGATAGAACACACTTTTAATATTTGATTATATTCTCAACAGATAGTACACACTCGACACGTTAGGGAAATTCGAGTATAGTGATACGTTAGGTGGATTAATTCATTCAGCACATCCAATTGTTACGGATAGTGAATTTTTAACGTTGATTCCGGATTTAATTAGGCCTGGATATGTAGTGGTGAGGATGGAAGCAGGGAGTAATGAGAGGAAGTATATAGGGAGAGTGAGTTGTAGAGGAGGACCAGCATCAGGATGGGTCCATTCGTTTCCAGTAACGGAACATTATATTATTGTGCCTGAGATGCCACTAAGGTATTGTGCACAAAATTTGTTGAAGGCTGAACCCACACCACTATATAAGTTTGAGTGGCACCCGAATTCCAAGGGGTTCAAGCATGTTATGTATAAAGCCAGTGGCAACATTGTAATTCCCCCCTCTCTCTGTCACCTCCTTTCTGTTTGAGTTTAGGAGGGTGGTTGATTGAGTACTTTATAAGTTTATTAAATTGGCTTAGTAATTTCTAACTTATCTACGACCGACGTGCTTATAAGTTAAAAGTAATAAGTTGATTACCTTAATTTGTGACTTTTTAGGATATTAGCATTTTTGGCTTGATCAAGATTTTACTATTTTATTCTAATATTTTTTCTATAAAATACCCTTTCCAAAACATCCTCTTCACCCCGTATCCATAGTTCTTCCACTTTTATTTACAAGAACACTTCTAATTCATTTTTATTAAAAAAATTAAAGATATTTTAGTCATTTTAATTAAAAAAATGATTTATCAACATTTTTTATCAAATACATTAACGACTTATTTTCAGTTTTAGTACTGTTATCCAAACACCTTTTATTTATAAAACTAGTTTATCTTTACTTGTTGTAATAGGTTAGCTTTCTTATTTTTAAAATTAAAAATCTCACATTTTAAGAAGGATTACATGTAAATATCCTTTAGGTGACAGAATAGTGTAACAAAATACTTTACACTAACTTAGACTCGTTTATTATTATCTTTTTGATCGTTCAGCCTGAGATACACCTAAAATTACTTAAAGAAACTTACCAAAAATTACATATTTTTAGTACTCTAAGTAACATGTAACATTTTTCTTTATTCATCATATGCTAGAACTATCTTTTTCCCTCAAAATTTTCAAGTTATTTTAAGTGGTATTAAATAATTGACTTAGTTACATAATAAAGAAAAGTTTTTCAAGTGGGAGAAAAATTGAGATCCTATTTTTTTAAATAGGTTTTTTTTTGTTGTGAAATTTGAAAAGGTGGCAAGTGTAGAAGTGCCATTATACGTGACATTCCACTTCATCAATGCATACGAGGAAAAAGACGAAGATGGAAGAGTTACTGCTGTTATTGCAGACTGTTGTGAACATAGCGCCGACACCGTCATCCTTGACAAGCTCCGCCTTTGACAATCTCCGGTCATACAACTGCGAGGATGTGTTGCCGGACGCAAGGTACAATTGTACAAACTAAACTAACGGCTTTCAATTTTGTTCGTGATGCCATTTTAATATAGTTACAACTTATCTACAAAGTTTAAAGTGTAAAAAGAATATTTACAGTATTAGATCACCTTAAAAATAACGATATGTAATCTCATCCATATAGTGGAATTAACAACTTAGAGGATAAGACATAACCTGCTATAACATGTAAAAATGAACAGTGAAATTGTTTTACACCACCAAGGATATCGATTGTATTAGCGAATATTATAAAATATTCCTCATATATTTTGTAATATTTAGTTTTCTATAATTATGGTAGATTTAGGATCCTTATTGTATTAGGCTTCCACATTGTACACACTATATATATTTGTATTAATGAGAAAGACTCTCAAGAGAGATGAATACAATTCTACATGGTTTCAGAAGCCAACAATCCCTCCCGACCTAAAACCTAATTTTGGCCGCCCACCTCTGTCCTTTTCCAGCGCCGAATCGACCGTATACCTCCGATATACGCCGATATACAGCTGCTCAGCCCTCCAATTCTACTAAAAGCACTGTATACCGCTGAAATACTGCTGATATACATCCCCCTTTCCTTCCCTATCTCTCCAACAGGTTGTATACCACTCGTATATAGCCTATACACGCCGATATACACTATTATACGACTGATATACTCTTCTTTCCACTTTATACCACCTGTATACAGCTTTCCTGAGTCATTATACACCTCATACACGGCTGTTTCTGCCCCATATACACTGCGTATACGTCCCGAACCCCCCCTAATTTGTTTTCTCACTCTCCGACAGTCTTCATGGCCGGAAACATCAATGAAAGTAGTATTGACCAGAGGCGCAGGAATGACAGATGGGACTGACATGCGAACTGGGCCTCCAACATGGGCCTCCAGCATGGGCCCAGTAACTGCGCCTCAAGCCATAGCCCAGCAGTTGCGTCCCATTTTCATAAAGCCAGGCAGTCCGCCTCATACAGTTGGATGGGCCACAGTTACACGACCTACTTTCCTGCTACCCAATAGAAGCCCATCGGTCTGGGTGCACATCCAACGGGCCACAGCAATCAGGCCCAATTTCCTGGACTACAATCCGCTCCGGGACTTCCCCAATCCAATTTGGGCTAGGCTTTCGGCACTTTGACTCCTCGGTAGCCCGATAATACGTGGTATACGAACATGGGCGCCATGTCTCACCTTACCAACAATTCTGGTAATCTTTCTCAACTGTGAAATTTAAATACTCAGCAATCTATTATAGTCGGAAACGGTCATAGCATTCCAATTCAAGGGGTTGGCCGCATACTAACCCCACCACCACATCCCCACTACTCCCTAAATAACGTCCTATATTCCCCAAATATTATCAAGAACTTAATCTTCGTTAGGAAATTTTCCACGGATAATTCTCTATCCATAAATTTTGACCCATTTGGATTTTCTGTAATGGACCTATGTACCGGAAAACTCCTTACGAGATGCAATAGTAAGGAGGACCTCTATCATTTACTATCCACGTCCGATGCCAATGTCACCCCTCTCACATCTCTCACTGCCATTGTCTCTCCTCCCACCGCTTTAGGAACAATCTCTCCGTCAACATGGCACAATAGACTTGGACACCCAGGAGCTACTATTTTTAATTTTCCCCAAAATAATAATTTAATTCTTTGTAATAATGGGAAACTTGCCCAACTGTATTTTTCTTGCCCTTTGGGCAAACATGTTAGCCTTCCCTTTCAGTCTTATTTAAGCGTTACATTTTATCCCTTTGACATTATTCATGCAGACCTATGGACATCCCCGTTACTAGCTTCTTGGGTCACAAATTCTATCTTGTCTTGTTAGATGACTATTCTCATTTTCTCTGGGTCTATCCGCTTAAATTCAAGTATGAAGTATTTGCCAAGTTTCTTGCATTCCATGTCTATGTCAAAACGTAATTTGAAAAAGACATAAAATCATTTCAATGCGATAATGGTCGTGAGTTCAATAATTCTGCGTTTCATAATTTTTGCTCCACTAATGGCATGGTTTTTCGATTCTCATGTCCCCACATCTCCTCCCAAAATGACAAGACCGAACGAATCATTCGTACTATCAATAACATGGTTCGTACGATCTTATTTCATGTCTCTCTCCCTCCTTTCTTTTGGGTCTATACTGTTAAAATGGCCGAATATATTCTAAATATTTTGCCCACTCAGACTCTCCAAAATAGAACACCTACCGAAATTTTATTCCGTCGAATCACATCCTATGATCACCTACGAATTTTCAGTTGCATGTGTTATCCAAATCTTACGTCCACAACCCCACACAAACTTGCACCTTGCACCACCCCTTGTGTCTTCTTAGGTTTCACACCCAATCATAGGGGGTATTTGTGTTATGACATGTCTTCACGTAAGATCATCATGTCTCGTCGTGTCATGTTTAACGAAGCAATATTTCCATTCGCCAACCTCCAAAAAGCTCCGGACATCCGATTACACGTTCTTTGATGAGTTCAAACCCTCCCCCGCCGTCCGCCACCTACTCAGTCATCTAGTTATTGTATCGTCACTGCCACCTCAAGCAGCTACGGCCACTACGTCATCACCAACGTCTGCCAGTGTCAACCCAGTCCAGTCCGTTCAACCTACCGGACCTCTCCTCGACAATCTGCCGAATATCTCCCCAACAGCGACTGTCAACCCCAGCATCGACACCCCCAACCACCGGTCACCCCTGTCGTCGACCCCAACGCCACAGTCACACACTGCATCTCCTACCATCAATCAACCATGCCTAGTGACCCAGTAAACCCCACATCGGACCCATCACACAAACCAGGCACCATCGCTCATACCAACCCCGAGCCCGATCCAGTCACCCTCACCGACACCGACACCGACACCATCACAAACCCTCGATCTCTCCCAAAACCATCTCTCACCAAGTCACTCAATCCACATCGATCTACCCAGATCGATGCCCTCATCCAGCCCGACGTTACACCCAGATACCACACACATCATACCCATCCCAACGTCGAACCCTCCACCAGTACCCTGCCCTATCACCCAAACTAGAAATCAACCCGACTCCATTACTATGACCCGTAACTCGGAACAATTACCCTGCCCTACCCCTACGTACCACATGGAATCTCGTGCCTAACACGTAATTTTCAAACCTAAAGTCCATTTTAACCTATCTACCCAAATCATATCCCTAATTCCAAAAAACCCAAAATTAGCCAAATAAGACCCTAATTGGAATGCGGTCATGCGTGAGGAATTTAATGCTTTAACAAAACAACACACTTGGGATTTGGTTCCTAGACCGGAGGGGGTGAATGTGATCCGATGCATGTGGATTTTTCGTCACAAATACATAAACAACGGTGAGCTAGAGAGATATAAGGCTATACTTGTGGCTAATGACACTAATCAGTAGGAGGGTATTGATTGTGGTGAGACATTCAGTCCATTTGTTAAACCAACTACTATTCATACAGTTTTGAGTATTGCTATGGGTAAGCATTGGCCGATTCATCAGCTTGATGTGAAAAATGTATTTCTACACGGGGATTTGAAAGAAACTGTGTACATACACCAGCCGCCTGATTTTGTCCATCCAGTAGCCCATCAGTATGTATGTCATCTTCGCAAGTCACTGTATGGTTTGAAACAGGCCCCTCGAGTGTGGTATGATCGCTTTGCGCAGTATATTATGCAGATTGGGTTCGTATGCAGCAAATGTAATAATTCTCTATTTATTTTTCATCGAGGTAGTAACATTGCTTATTTGTTGTTATATGTGGATGACATTGTACTTACTGCCTCCTTTGATTTGTTGAAAAATGAGATCATTGCATTTCTTAAAACTGAATTTGCTATGACTGACTTGGGGAAGTTGAGTTACTTTTTGAGGATATCAGTGACTAGATCTGCAAATACTATATTTTTATGTCAGCATAAGTATGCAGATGAGATAGTGTACAGGGCCAAAATGGTGAACTGCAAGATCATGTCCATTCCGGTTGATTCTAAATTAGGGCTGGCCAGTAGGCCGGGTCGGCCTGCTCCCGACCCCACCCCACCCCGATCGATCCCCCCTAAAAAATATGGGCACTGGACTCGAACCCGGGTCGGGACCTGGGCTCGTCCCGCCCCAGGCCCGATCCCGCCCCGATCCTGCCCACCCCCTCCCCTTTGCAAAAAATGGTCATTGCACAACAACCATTTTATATTTTGGTTATTGTGTAACGACCATTTTTGGCCTCCCCCCCAACCCCTTACCCCCTTAATATTTATTTTTAACCCCTAAGTTAATATATTTACATTTTAACCGAATTTTCCAACTATAAATACCGCATTTTCACTTCATCTTTCTCACAAATCTTCCTACAATCTCTCAATCTATCTCTCTATAAGTCTACATTGCCTACTAAATATTATATTTTATTTGTTCATTTGTATAACTGTATCAAAGTTCAAAAATTGAGAGTGAAGTTGGCAACTAGCTTGAGGATCATCCATCGAACAAAGTTTCAATTTTCAACCTCGATTACACGTCGACGTTACGTCGGCGTTTGGTAACTTTGTTCCTTCTTTAAATTATTATTGTTAATTTATTTTAATTATCGCACTTAATTTTATTGTCTTTAATTATATATTTGCATAATTAAAATGGAAGGATTAAGAGGTATGTTTAAGGGTAACAGGTGCTTCTTTTAATAGGGCTAACAAGGGTAGGGGTACTTCTTCTAGTCATCCTATTCCTAGACATGATGATTTCATTGATAATACTCATATAGATTAAACTGAATTTTTTAATGATATACTATTAGACGATGAGATATATTCTGCAACTCAACCAGACTTTAATTTAGAAGATAATCTAGATGACACACCAACTAGTGCACCTCAAACTGAAACTGGAACTCCTCATATTCCCCCTACCATGAGACGAGGCCCCACACAACAAAAATTAAAATCTGTTGCATGAGATTTTTTTTATAGAGACCAAAAGAATCAAGTAGTTAGATGCAGAATTTGTAAAAATATTTATAAATTTAAAATGGGAAAATGTCAGGGTAGGACAGAAGATTTATTGAGACATGTACAAAACTTTCACAAAGCTAGGTGGGATGAATACGAGGCTATAAAGTCGGGTGCGTCAATGCGCTCTCAGCCGGGACAAGGTTCACATATTGTCCCGGACCAAGTACAGGGTCAAATTAATCCGATGACGGGGGAATTGTAGGCCCTAAATATGATAAACATAGAGATAGGGAAGCAATAGCAAAATTAGTTGCGGTGGAGGGTTTGCCTTTTTCATTTCCTTCCTCTCCTAGTTTTATTCATTACATTAGATATATGTATAATCCTGCTTTTAACGATTTTCCTAGATCAACTGTTAGGAGAGATGTTTTTAAACACATTAATATCAACAATATTTACGTTATTCAGTATATCATTTTCCTGGCAAAGTATCTATCACGTCTGATATAGGTTTTAGTACTAACGGTCATGATTATTTAACTGTAACATCTCATTGGATAGATTATAAATGATCTATGCAAAAATGTATTTTAGCATATAGATATATTGATGATAGGCACAACGGAAATTTTATTGCAGAAAATATTCATCAAGTTTGCAATTATTATGGAATAACTGACAAAATAATGACTGTTACGTTAGATAATGCTTCTTCTACAAGGTCAAGTATAGGGTCAAATTAATCCGATGACGAGGGAATTGTAGGCCTACGATAAACATAGAGATAGGGAAGCAATAGCAAAATTAGTTGCGATGGCGGGTTTGTCTTTTTCATTTTCTTCCTCTCCTGATTTTATTCATTACATTAGAGAAATGAACAATCCTGCTTTTAACAATTTTCCTATATCAACAGTTAGGAGAGTCGTTTTTAAATTTGCAAATGAATATCAACAATATTTACGTTATGCATTATATCATTTTCCTGACAAAGTATCTATCACTTCTGATATACGCCCTAGTACTAACAGCAATGATTATTTAACTGTAACATGTCATTGGATAGATCATAATTGGTCTATGCAAAAACGTATTTTAGCATATAGATAAGTTGATGATACGCACATTGAAAATTTTATTGCAGAAAATATTCATCAAGTTTGCGATTATTATGGTATAACTGACAAAATAATGAATGTTACGTTAGATAATGCTTCTTCTAATAATTATGCTGTGAGACTTCTAAAATATCTATTAACTCCATCTTTTCCTAATCATTTTCATATAAAATGTATGTGTCATATTTATAACTTAGTTGTAAAGGATGATCTATTACTTTTTGAAGACATTCTTAATAAAGTACAATTTGCTATGAACTTTATTTTTAGAAGTAATAGAATACAAAGAAAAAAAAGAATAAAAAACTTGTCACGATTGTGGACTACCTTATAGAAAAATTTCCGAAGAAGTAACAACTAGGTGAAATTCTTTATATGAACAACTACTTGATGCTTATGATTATAGAAGACCTATAACTTTATTTTTTAACGTCCATAATCGAAATCCAACTGATATGCTTATACATAATGATTGGGAAAATATTTCAGAACTTGTTGTATTTTTAGATAAATTTTTTCAAGCAACTAAAGAATTTTTCTGATATATATTATACTACTATTTCAACTATGTTATTTTATATAGCTCTAATATTTTTGTTACTTAGTGAATATATGGAAAAACCATCTTATAAGGCACCTATTAAAAATATTTATCAAATTAAAAAAATATTTTTTTCTATTCCCACTATTTATATTATTGGTGTTGTATTAAATCCGACTATTAAAATAGATGGTTGTAAAACACTTATTGAAACTATTTATGATTGTATAGCAGTACTTCCACCTCCAACTCCAAAAGATCCAAATGAACAACCACTTAAGGAACCAACTAAAGAAAAAGTTTTGTCTAGCATACACGATGAATGCAAAAAAGTATATACGCATTACCAACAAGAAAGTGCTAGCAATCAACCGGCTTCTATACCATCTACTTCTTCTTCAGTACAATCTTATAAAAGACATGATGTTTTTGCGGCTAATATTGAAAGCCTTAGAAGTAGAATGTTTAGTGGTACCACTGCTAATCAAGTTAGCGAGTTTGATGTTTTTGTTTTGAAGGGCGTTGTACCATACCAAGTAGTTCTCAATGAAGAAGGACGTGAAGACTTGCTAAAATACTGGAGGGAGAATGAGAAGACATTTCCGACACTATCAAATATGGCCCGAGATGTGTTGAACATTCAAGCATCATCAACAACGTCAGAAAGCGTTTTTTCTGCCGGAAGATTTCAAATAGGAGAGCACAGACACTCATTAGCGGGAGACAACTTGGAGATTGCAGTTTTATTCAGAGATTGGATACGAGCGGAGCATAGAAGGTGCGGTCAACCGGAGATCAACGAAGAAAACGACGAAAACTACAACGAAATCTTATTCGACGGAGGTGGAAGCGTTGTCGAGCAATTTGACCAACAAAGTCCAATTCCAATCGAAGAACCACAAGACATTGTGAAGAAACTAGAAAATGTGTTTATAAATATGTGATTTTTTTAATTGCAATTTACTATGTTATTTGCAACTTTCAACACAACAAAGTTTCAATTTTGAAATTGTATTACAAAAAAAAATATTTCTATTAAATAATATAAGAGGCACAAAAACAGTCTTGAGATATTTTTTATTACACTATCTTCTTCAATTATTGAGGTGTTTATTATATATATTATTTTTTAAAATTAAATGCAAAAAAATCAGAAAAACTGATCCCGCCCCGCCCCGATAAGACTGGTCCCTTTTCTAACGGGACCAGGAACGGGACGGGACATCGGTGAATCCCACCCGTCCCGTCGGAACCCGCCCCGTCCCTCCCCTAACCCGGCCCGCTGGCCACCCATCAAAGCTTAGTGTTGTTGAGGGTAATCCAGTGTCAGATCCTACCCTTTACAAGAGTCTTGCAGGTGCACTTCAGTAACTTACTTTCACCAGGCCTGATATTGCTTATGCCGTTCAGCAGGTGTGCTTATTCATGTATGCCCCAGGAGCCTTATTTTACCGCTCTTAAACGTATCATTTGATACATTAATGGCACATTTGATTATGGATTGCATCTATACCCCTCAGCACCGATCTGGTTATTATCAGATACGGATGCTGATTGGGCTGGCTATCTGGACATGCGACGCTCCACCTCCGGCTATTGTGTATTCTTAGGGGATAATCTCATATCTTGGTCTGCCAAGAGGCAAGCCACCTTATCCCGTTCGAGTGCAGAAGTAGAGTATAGAGGAGTTGCAAACGTTGTTGTTGAGATGTGTTGGCTCTGAAACCTTCTTTTGGAGCTTCAATGCCCCTTGCGTAAGGCGTCTTTGATTTACTATGATAACATATCCGCCATATATTTATCTCATAATCCGATTCAACATCAGCGAACCAAGCACATTGAGATGGATATACACTTTGTTCGTGAGAAGGTTGCTCTCGGTCATGTTAAGGTGTTGCATGTGCCTTCTTCGTATCAGTATGCGGACATCTTCACAAAAGGTCTTCCTAGACACCTATTCCTCGACTTCAGATCCAGTCTTAGCGTCCGGTACTGAGGGGGTGTATTAGCGAATATTATAAAATATTCCTCATATATTTTGTAATATTTAGTGTTGTATAATTATGGTAGATTTAGAATCCTTAATGTATTAGGATTCCACATTGTATACACTATATATATTTGTATTAATGAGAAAGACTCTCCAAGAGAGATTAATACAATTCTACAGATTGTGGATGGATTTATAGCATCCTTCCACACATCACGAGGTTTCGAGTTTGAATAATGGATACTTCTCCTTTAATGAATCTTACGCGGCGTTAATCCGGATTAATCATGGCGGTACCAGACACGAGATGAGATCCAATTTGTTTTACAGTATTAGCTTACATAAGTTAAATCCTGTTCTAAATAGACAAGTAGAGCATGTCTTTTTCTTGGATCAAACAAAGAAGAGAAGTCTTGAAAACTACCTGGTCTGGTTAATCTATTTGCATGCATGGATAGCAACCATTTTGAACATAAACTAATGTACCAAGTCAAACATCTTACAATACAAGAAAGGTCTACGGGAAAGGGAATTTAATTATTGTTTTCTCATGTACAATACAAGTTCTTCCGGTGATGTCAAGAGGACTATCTTGACTCTTTTCTTTTTAATTTATTTGAATGTAAGAAAGGATTGCGTTGTCCTGTTCTCTAAATTAAGTACAAGTTTTGGAATTTTGAAGATACCTTCTTCTTTTGATTACCATTTGTGTATAATTAATTTTTCTGTATTTACATATTTAATCAACAAACTCAATATATTTGATCTTATAATTTTTGTCGTTGGGAGAATTTTCTTTTTTTAACCTCGCAGGCTCACTCTTTAATAGGTATTACCTGATATTCCTTC
Source organism: Anisodus acutangulus (assembly GCA_029783415.1). NCBI lineage: Eukaryota > Viridiplantae > Streptophyta > Magnoliopsida > Solanales > Solanaceae > Anisodus > Anisodus acutangulus. Next base: position 40,299,297 of record CM056509.1, read on the forward strand.
CGCGGAATTTTCTTTGGTAATCTTAAAATAGTCAGAATTTTGAGGGAACGTGGTTGATAGGTGTCTTAATAATTGAAAGCTCCATCACCTACAGATATAATGGGATGGTTCTTCATCTTAATCAGTCTCTAGCTCAAGACCTACCCTAACATGAATTCAAATTAATCGGGCTAGTGAACTTCAAATAAAGAATGATTAAACATAGAAAAGAACAACTGAAAACTCTTTATTAAAGCCTATATTGGTTTCACACAACTGTATACAGGGAGAAAATGAACACATATATAGAAAAAGGGTTTTGACTAATGGTGTTTGATGATAGGGTTGGGAGATTCAGAATACCATTAGATGGGTGTCCATATGGAGAATTAGAAGCAGCATTGGACCCAAATGAATATGGCAAAGGCATGGATATGTGCAGTATTAATCCTGCTTATTTAGGCAAGAAATACATATATGCTTATTGTTAAGAGTCCCACATCGGATATGGAATAGGAACATGGACTTCTTATATGGACTTGGACAATCTTCACCCTACAAGCTAGCTTTTGGGGTTAAGTTAGGCGCAATATTCATTTTTACATGGTATCGGAGCCAACATGGACTCCTTATATGGATTTGAACAATCCTCACCCTACAAGCTAGCTTTTGAGGGAAGGATTGTTCAAGTCCATATAAGAAGTCTATGTTCCCAGTCCCACATCAGATATGGAATGGGAACATGGACTCCTTATATGGACTTGGACAATCCTCACCCTACAAGCTAGCTTTTTGGGTTGAGTTAGACCCAAGATCCATTTTTTACATGGTATCAGAGTCAAACTCATTCCAATTCTTTGTTCACCGATGTTGGGCCCCCAAATTATATTGTCCACGCTCCAGTTAACAAGGTCTGGGCTTGCGGAAGAGTGTTAAGAGTCCCACATCGGATATGGAATGGGAACGTAGACTCCTTATATGAACTTGAACAATCCTTAGCTTTTGGGGTTGAGTTAGGCCCAAGATTCATTCTTTACCCTTATGTTTGTGGTGCTAAGAGGCCTTGTAATTTCCCCAACACTCTCACTATGGTCAGTGTATTCTGCTCTCTTCTGTTCTTTATTTCTTTTTTCCCACTAGTTCTTAGAATTATGTTATTGTTTCATGGGCATTTATCTATTATTTCAAACAATAACTGACTTGAGGACTAACAATATTTTGCAGGTTGACTTGTTTGAGAAAAAGGCAAAGAATTGGTACGATGAGGGCGTCGTGCCTTCTGAACCATTCTGTGGCTCGTCCTGGTGCAACTGAGGAAGATGACGGCAATTTATTTACCAATGTATCTATTTACAATAAATTCAATGTGGTCAGGCCCTTTTCCAACGCATAGCGGAAGCTTTGTGTACTAAACTGCTCTTTTTCCTAGTTATGCTTCAAAGTGAATGATAATCCAAGTCGAAATAATAGTAATAAATGAAAATAAAATAAAAACAAGTCAAAACATTTCAACATCTTAACAAGGTGTAACATTTTTTAACTATGTAGGTGTTGTAATCTCAATGATCAGTGACAAAAATGGAGAAAGATATGCCCTAATACTGGATGGATCAACATTTGAAGAAATTGCAAGAGCAAAATTTCCTTAGGGACTCCCCTATGGGCTGCATGGTTGTTGGGTTCCAACGAAATAGTATTTCCCCACATCCCAAACAGTGTTATATGATAGCCAAATATACTTTACAAGTCATAATAAGATGATACTAAATTTTCCAGTTCTTGAATAGCTAATGTGGTATGTTGTGCATATTTGCTCTCAGTAATAGAATGTGTTTACCCATATTAATAGTATATATGAATGCATATGCTCTAAATTTATCATATTTACATGAGGTATCTTTGAGTAAAACATCAAGATTAAACAAGGAAAAACTAAGACTGTACTCTAGCAATTAATGAAGTGAGTAAAAACCATGAAAGACTAGGGTTGAAATTCTAACGACGACAAAACATTAGGTGATTTTTTTCCATCTACCCAACAGTTGGTAGACAAAATGACCAGATAGCTATGAAGGTGAAAGATAGCAGGTACCCAGTAGAATAGTCGAGGTGCATGTAAGCAAACCCTGACACCACCATTATGGTCATTTTATCAGATCCAAGTATTCAAACTAACATCATTAGACCACTAAGCCAGCATTAATTCGAATCGTTTTTTAATCGAAGTAATAAAAACTGACATCTTAATGCACTAAATTAAACCAGATGCTTCAAACCTTGGATTTCAAATACACATATGAGAAAAATAACCCCATAGAAACATTAGTCCTCCTGACTGAAGTATTGGAAACAGAAGTATTCAGTCTTCCTGACAAATATCTCAGCAACTCAGCTGAATACTTCCGCAGCAGAAACAAATTGGAAAATAGGATATTCAGTAACAAATTGAATACTTCTGCAACAGAAACAACTCAGCTGGAGATTTAGTAACAAATTGAATACTTCTGCAGCAGAAATTGGAAAATAGGGTATTAACTATAACATAGAAGCATTAGTCTTCCTGACAAGTCCATGTTAAGAAACAAGAACTTTGGTAGAATCAATTCAAGTCAAACTTATACAAATATCTCTGCAACTCAGCTCTCACTTTACTAGTTGTTAAAGAGATACCAACAGTATTTTATTGCCAATATGGCTTACAACTTCAGACTGTATTATTAAAGAACAGCTACAACAAGGTGAAGCACATTCATTTTGCAAATAAAAGGGATGGCGGGTTAAGATGTATAAAATTTGCATCTAAAGATTCCTTCTCAGTTGAAAGAACAAACCCTATGATAAAATTAGGCCAAGCCAAACTATGACGTGTGTTCCAAAGATGAGAAAATTGGTATATTCATTGTAGAAGCAACACAGCTAGGGTGACGCCGACTATGATTTACTTGACTGCAGGATTCTACTGTTCTGAATGTCGCTATCATTCTTCAACAACCAGCTGTTAGGTGTTACCACTGTTAAGTGGAATAATAACCTAATACTTTTGATTTGTATACACAGCATCAACATCATCAAGTTCAAGTAACTTGGACATTAGTTCTTTGTTCAACTCCATAGCATCATCATCTACCTGCAACCCAAAACCAAAGTAATAATTACAACAAACAGAAATATATGTAGTAATAATTGGAAAGATCAGATTCAGCTTTTAACATGAATTGTTAGTTGAAGCATTGAACTGCATTAATTTAAACCGAAAAAGCAAGTTGTGGATAAAAGGTCACAGGTAGTAATAAACTTACAAAGAAGCTAAAGTAGATTACACTCCAAAAATTTGTAACACAGCAGTGAAAACCAGCCGACCCGAGCCAAATACTTCATGGACTCAGGTTGGCTTGACTAAAATCATTCTAGACTCGAGGAATGCTTAAGCTCAACCAAGCAAAAATTAGGAGCACTATTAAGCAGGAGCATCAGGATCAACTTGATCAAACTCGAACAAGGATGAAACATTCAAACATCGATTATGGCTTCCATCAATACCATATATCCATACTATAAACAAGTGTTTAAAACTAAGAAATGTCAAAGTTCCCAAAATAAACAACACACAATTGAATTTCAAGAAGCAGAGACACTCAGAGAAGCAAAGGTAAAAGGAAGAGTGAGAAAGGCAAATGGAGATGGACGCATTGGAAGCAGATTCAAAGAGGCAAAGGCTGATCAATAGAAATTTGGGTAGATGATATTAGAATTTTTAAGAGACAGCAGTAAGAACTTCATTCCTATAAATCATCTATAGCTGGTCAATAGCATGCACATACGCTACCACACTTCAGTCTTTCAATTTTCTCTAATTAGAAGGGGAGCCTTGAAGCAACGGTAAAGTTGTCCCCGAGTGACCTATAGGTCAAGGGTTCGAGCCGTGGAAGCAGTCATTAATGCTTGCATTAGGTTAGGTTGTCTACATCGCACTCTTTGGGTGCAGCCCTTCCCTGGACCCTGCTAAGGCGGGATGTTTTGTGCATCGGGATGCCTTTTTAAATTTTCTCTAATTATTACATTGCAAGGTGTCAAGTGGTTCCCATCTAATCGATATAGTCAGCACCCCAAACTCCGACCAACAGGTGGTGCAAATTTTCTCCAAAAACATGCAAGTGATAAGAAATTGGGCAATCCTTCATGCAAAAAAGAAAACTTCTTTCCAAGCACAAAATTACCCATTACAAAGTTAGGGTCAAAATAAGATCGAAACACCATGAGAACTGTACTTGAAACCTGAACAGTAAACTTCAACCAACAGGAAAGTCTACGAGTGGCTTTTGTAGCTAAGCAAACATGATAATAATGATTTTTACAACATGCTCTTTAGATCTTTCTTTTGTCCGGTACAAACATTATGCTGAAAGGAGGTGCTTGCCTCATTGCTTCTAATAAACATTCAATCGTCAACCTATATGAACACGAGAGGGGACGGTTGCAAGGACTACAAGGGTGAGAGGGAAAAGGAGACACCTTCCCATTACCAACTTTTTCAAACTAAGGATGATGCTTTACTGATAGAAAACAAGTAAAAGAACAAGCATAAATACTGTTACCATAGTTTTTTACATATTTGCATTTTTGCCGTCATCGTATTTGTTTGAAATTTAAATTAGTGAAAATTTGCTAGCCTAAGACAGAAAAATTGCACCATATATATAACTCATGTAGTCTCACCAATATATTGCTGAAATCAATATGATTATCTACACTTGTTGAAATATTTTTAACATTTAAGATTTGTTTGTGTTTTTCATAGATTTAATATATAACACATCAACAACAAGCATGCCTCAACCCAAGATATTTGGAGGCCAATCGTCACTATCCGTTCGCTCTATTTGGACCCTATTCAATGATTTGAGGTTCTCTAACACGAGTTCTTTAAGTTTCTAATGACATATAAATCTGTAAGAAGATTAAATAAATTCCTAACATTAGACCTATGTAAGCATAGCGAACAAAAAGACCTTAATCCAAACTAGTTGATATCTTCTTCATCAAAAACTAGTTGATACCTTTTGCTTCTATTGTGTTCAATTTTTCACTAAGTCCGTATTAATTCCAAGATAATGCAGTTATTTCGAGACAACTTCCTTCCATGTAATTTTAGGCTACGTTGCTCGGACTCTTCACTTTCAATGCCGCACCCGTGTGGACACGACATGGGTGTGGGTGTGGGTGTGGGTGTGAGTGTGGGATCTGTACCTGGTCTAGTCGACCGATTTTGAGTACTTTGACCAAAATCGACGGAGAAATTCCGGACAAATTCAATGAATTCTTTAATCAAAACAAAAGCTAAGTTGAAACTGAAGAAAATGGAATACCTTGAATATAGAAATTTCTATGTCACTTATTTTCAATTCATCTCCTTCCAGGATTCTCCACTTGATCAATATTTCTCCTCAAGTTTTTTATTTATAAGGAATATTTTCTCCTCAAGTTTTTCACCTATATCTCATAATTTAGGTTTTATAACTCTATTTTTAGATATTTGAATTATTTATAGCCTAATCTCCGTACCCATATCCATACTTGAATCTGTATCCCTGAATCCTAAAATTTAGATTATGACAGATCCGACCTCTAGATCCGAACCTGGATACCCGCACCTGAGTCCGAGCAACTTAGATTTTAGGTCTATCTCCTTCCCTTTTAATGCATTCAACCATCATGTTTCACAGACCTTGCACCTTTTGGCAGCTGTGATTATTTCTGATCTTATCTATTAATGTATGACTGCAGATCAATCTTAATATTTGTATTTCTATAACACACATTTTTGTGCATATATAGGACCTTAGGCCCAACATTCATTTCCATATAACACTGCTAGTCTTTACAATCACCCTATAGAACTTGTCTTTCATTTTGGTAGGTATCCTAATATTGCACAACACTCCGATAGAACTTCTTCAGTTCAACCACCGTATTTTGATTCATGTTACATCTTCATCTAACATACCATTCAACCGAAACACCGTGTCTAAATATCTGAACTGTTTGCATAAAGAAACCCTCAAATCTCACATGAATTTCACTCTTCTTATGATGGCTATATTGGCACAACATATATTGTGGGTTCCTTCTACTTATCCTGAAACTCTTAATGTTCATACTTCTATAAGGTTCAGACATTAACTCAATGTTATCTCAAATAAACATACAACATGAGAACCACATCTTGTATACTGTTGGTAAGTTCTTCCATAACGAGAAGTGCAGATCCTTGGTGTAAACACACAGTTATCAGAAACTTATTTGTATCTACTACAATTGCTCTCACACATTTATGACCGTTCCTTGACACACAACCTTTATATCATATATATTTGATATGATTTATTTTCGACACCAATCAAAGAATTGGTAAATCCTTTATCTATCATACTCTTTGTCTAAGTTAATGAATACAATGTGCATATCCTTATTCCTCTTCCTTACATCTATCTTCTTAGAAAAAATATAGCCTCTATTGTAAATCTATCAAGCAAAAATCCACATTGGTTCACTGTCACTCTTGTAATGTTCCTATGTCTGTTTTCTGTCACACTTTCACAAAGTTTCACTATACGGCTCATAAGTTTAATACCACAATAGTTCACACAACTTTGAATATCTCCTTTGTTCTTTATATTGGAATAAAGGTAATTTCTCCACTTGGTCGGCATCTTTCCATTCTTTAATACAACATAGAATAGCTTAATAAATCATAGTCCAAACTCTCCACTGGTGTTTTGAAAGCGAAAAGGGATAAGTGGAGCGCATCATTTACCAAAAATTAGAAAGTGCCTAGCTTATATGGAACTAGTTTTTTGGGGTTTTTCATACGGTGTCCGGTGTTCGTAATGGGGTCCGACTAAATCTGAGCTCATGCTAATTGTGGAACTGGTACTTATCATAATCAGATTGTGTAAGCATCCAATATACCATAATGAGGATCTTAGTTTAACTCAAAGTAAGCAACAACAACAACATACACGGTGTATTCCCACAGGTAGGGTCTGGGGAGGGTAGAGTGTAAACAGACCTTACCCCTACCTCGTGGAGATAGAGAGGTCGTTTTCAAAAGACCCTCGGAAACATTATTAAATATGTATTTTCAACAAGGCCACCAAAAGATAACTTCTTTTATAACCATGGTGTTTGGGCCAGCTTGCGCGCACCTCAACTAATTCCACCGAATACCTACCACCTCCCACCAACAATAGGTACCAGATAACTTTGTCTACCAAGGCTAGAACATATAGAAAAAATCACCTAGTATTTTTTGTCTCTGCTGGGTTTTGAACCTGAGACCTCATAGTTCTCAACCCATTTCATCGACCATTAGGCCACACCCTTAGGTACAAAAGATAACTTTTATCAAAAAAATATTCAATTAACCAACCACAAAAAGAACTAATATGCGACATCCTATTTCATATTTAATTACTATAGTAATTGTACTAGGAGAATAGTAGAGGGAAGCAAAAGAGAAGCCTAGAATCAAAAGTAGTGAAAAGAGGACTTGCATAATAGAAAGGAAGAATCATTTGTTTGAACTAGAAAAAGAAGAAAGAAAAAAAGAAAGAAGGAAAGAAAGAAAAAAAGATAAAAGAAAATTAGTAGAAAAAATAGATGTTACAAACTCCAGCAGGAGAAGAAAAAGAAAAGAACAAAGAGAACATTAAAGCCTATGTAGAGTAAGTCATATAACTCGAACAACAAACAGTCAATTTTAATAATCGAGAAATCCCCAAGGGTTGGTAGCAGACGTTCCAAAACTCGACGGATAATGGACATGCCCCTTTTCCCTTCTCCACTTAAATACTAGGCTTTTGACTGGGCAAGATTTGAACTCGTGACATGCGCCTAACCCACACATCACATATTGTGTTCTTCCCACTTAACCAAAGCCCAGGGCGCCAAACACCAAGTAGTTATTAATCCCAATCTTTTATTTTCTTCATCTTTTAAAAGATATTCAAAGAATCGGCACCTTCTCCTTGATGAATTCACACTTTACAATCTAAAGCACATGACTTTATCCATGAAGCAATAACCCCTCACTTAAGCAACAATGCAACGACTTTTAATACACTACTTCAGAAGGCACTTCTACTTCTCTATAAGATATATCTGGACCACATGCTTTTCTAAAAGTCTCACATTTTTCATGGGAACCTATACCACTGCATGACTAGTACAAGTGTAGCTGCAGTTTCTATTTTGGACAGATGTATGGTTATCCTAGTCCACTGAGTTGAAACATCAATCAGAACTCCTCGCTTTGATCATAAAAATAGAGAAGCAGATTGTATTTGAGGAAAGAAATAGTCTTTATGGCTAAGCTCATGAACAATCATAACATTGACATTCAAACAGCCATGTCCGTAAAGTAAGCATACATGCAATAATAATTATTAGATAACCTTTTTATTATACGAATAGAGACCATTGAAAATTAAGCAAGTCTACTTCCATTACTTAGTTGAGGTGGTTCAATGAATTTTTTTTTTTTTTTTGAAAGAGGTGGCTCAATGAAATTGGTAAAACCAAAACTTAATATGAGGCATTAAGTTTATTTAATAAAGTTGTATATGTTTTTATTTTGAATTTTTTTATAATGGTGGTATTTGCACTCTTCTACCATTCACCGACTACCTTCGATCATTAAGGCAATGTTATTTTCAAATTTTCATCATCTTCTGATCTTAATTTTATTGCTAAATAGAACGTTTAAATAATTCCATATATTTTGAATAGTTCAAACATGTTTTGAAGTGAAAAATGGTTTGGTCTATTATGTACGAGGAAATAATCATTTCTAAAGGACACTTCAAGAGACTTTGTAGTTTCATAATCAACATTGTATCAAATTGCTTCTTTCTAGTTCCATATATTACATGTTTATTACGAAATTCAACTTCATTCGTCCGAACAACCTCAATCATTCAAGAAAGGTATAACATCTGAAATCTTTTATTAATAATGATTGTATATATTATATATTATATAAAATAAATACTAATAGTAAGTTTTGAGGCCTTCAACTTTTGGGGCCTAATGCAATTGCCATTAGTGCCTTTACCCTTGATTCGGCCTTTTTGAATAGGATAACCAAACCATATCAAAGCAGCTGGACTAATACTTCTTTAGATATTATTATGTTTTGCAATGAAGAATAGCCTTTTGAAGATTTGAGTTATCAGAAACATAACGCTACATGCTATGCAGAAGTCTCATAACCACATCAATCAATGGACCATTCTATGATTATACTTACATTACCAAAGGTCAATAATTCACACATCAATTATTAAATTTCTTTTCTTAGTTCATGGTTAAAATAGACCCTTGTGGTCCAGCCCTTCCCGGACCCCGCGCATAGCGGGAGCTTAGTGCACCGGGCTGTCTTTTTTTTTAGTTCATGGTTAAAACAGTATTATCCTCTCAAAAGATTGAGATTAAACAAGTGCTATTAAATGAGAAGAATAAAATTTTGATATATTGTACTCACAGACCTCAATTGGAGCTGTAGGAAGTAGCTCAGATCCGTTGTCAGGTTCAAAATTTATTCCTTCCTCTTGTAGCTTTGATGATATTACTGGATAGTTATCTGCTGAAGACACGACTTTGTAAACCCTACTAAAGTAAAACGAAAACAACAAAAGCAAATAGTCAGATATGCTGATATTAGTTCATCCAGCCTGACATTAAGTCATCAGCAGACAAGAGAGGGTTGCTTTAGTGGTAAGACTCCTCCCTTCCAACTAAGAGGATGGAAGTTTGAGTCACCCAGGAGGGACTGGAAAAACCATTATTGGCCCGTGGGGAGAAAGGGTTTTGGGGGTTACCAGATGAAAAGAATTCATCAGCAACCATGAAATTGCAATTGAAATAAAGTTGGTATCTCCATAATATTGTGTTATATTCTTTTATATTCAAATAGAATACTTTTGCAGTATCAGGAAAAATACTTTTTGGGTTCTGGATACCATCCTAAGAAATATCACGAAGAAAATCTTGAAATTAAGGAAAACAAGACTGGATAGGTAATATGATGAATGAGGCTGAACAAACTTTCTCAATTATTAATCTACAAATCATTGAAGTAGAGCAGCTGCTCTGTCCCTTAAATTACAAATTACTTTGCTCACAATATATTAAGAGAAGGCTCAATGAAGAATGAAGATACAAGGGCAAAAATAGTAAAATTATGTACCACATATTTGCAGTAATTAGGTAACAGTAAGCAGAGCTATCAAAGAAAATATGACTCTGCAGAATGATTTGCCTTACCGCAACTCTTCTTGTAAAAGTAACCAAACAGAGAACATTAGTTAAGTCATGATGATGTGCAGAAAGCTTGAAGCCTGTAACTGCACATTTTTTCCACTTTTATGTCTATCGAGAGAGAAAAAAATCATTAACAGTGGAATATTCTGCCTAAACTAACAGACACTTTATATTCTCTGCAACCAAAACAGCCAGAATACTTTACATACAAACCTCTCAGATGAATCTGCTTCAGTATCATATTCATCCATTGAAGGTTCAATAATATCTTCAGCACCAGCATCTAAAGCAATTGTTATGAGCTGGTCCCGGTAGACATCAGTGACTTTTACATTAGCAACCTGAGCACGTCGGAACTTGAACATAATGGATCCTGGATCTGCCATTTTCCCACCACAGTCCTTCACCACCTCTCGAACTGCTGCCACTGACATGTTTACTTTATCTGTTAAGACCTCAATGATGATACCAACTCCACCATAACCATATACCTGAGTATACAACAGGGGTGAATTCTAATGATCAAGAGATTTAACATAAAGGTAAATGTGTAAACATTGTTGATTACTCCCTCCATTTTAATTTGTTTGTCTTACTTTTCATTTGTCTGTTTCAAAAAGAATGTCTCTTTCCTAATCTGGCAACTCTTTAATTTCAACATTCCAAATGGCATGTTTAAGACCACAAGATTAAAGGCATTTTGGTACATTATACATATCTTTAATTTAAGACCACAATATTCAAAAGTGTTCTTTACTTTCTTAAACTCCGTGTCCTGTCAAACTAAGACAAACAAATTGAAATGGATGGAGTATTAGGTAACGAGTGCATATAAGTTTAAATGTTCAATACCTCATTGATCTTCTCGATAAAAGATTCCTGTCCCTTTTCTGAAGCTCTCTTAATATTGAGCTCAACAATGTCTTTGGGTATATCAAGCTCCTTAACTTTCTCGATCAGAGCTGCGAGAGCCGTATTAGATATTGGACTGGGACCACCTTTCTTAACCCTGGTCATTCAGGAAACAATACTCATTTAATAATCACAGAAATAGAGGTCTGGACATTGGTTCAAGCTGGCAACAAGATAACGCTCAAAAGTTCCAACTGAGACATCAAGACCTCAAATAGAAGAGAAAACTTCCATTCATTTCAAGATTGATTTAGAGGAATAACTACTTTACTGTTCCATAACTTACGCAGAAACAATTTCCTTCCCCATTTTCGAGTACAACTTTGCCTTCTTAATACCTGAGCACTCTGCATATAAGAAACATTGACTTAAACGTTATCCATAACTCTAGAACCCTGCTAACTCCAAACCCTTTTGCCATGTGAACTATAATGATACAATATACATTTTTTATCACCGTAACACATCAGTATTCGCTAATTAGTCCTTGATGAACAATCTACCATCAAAAAACAGATCACTCTTCTACTACTACAGTCAAATGAGGTCAAACTTCATCACAGAGACCTCAAATGCTTCCACAGATTGTAACTATGAATACATTTCTGAGCACTTTAGAGTTAGGACAATCCCAGAAGGTTACACTTTTCATTAATAAAACACTTTTCTTTGGTAGATAAAATCAAGTTAGGGGAGTAAGATTCACTAAAGAAAGATTCAAATTTGAGTTAATCTCTATGATCCCAATACATTTGAATTGGACAGACTTAACAGTATCTGTATCAAAAGCTATACAACAACTAGAATTTTTTAAATTTTTTTGCTCAAAGAAAAAGAAACTAGAACTATATGATTTAGGAAAAGGCACAAGTACCCCCTGAACTATACCCGAAGTTCGGGCGACACACTTCACCTTTGCGAGGGTCCTATTACCCTAAACTATTTTAAAGTGTAATAATACACCCTTTGATGCTGAGGTGGCAAAGAAGTATGCGAGGCGCGTGTAATACACTCATCTGGTCATCTATGCCACGTCAGCACTCAGGGTGGTGTTTATTACACTTTAAAATAATTTAAGCGGGTAATAGGACCCGCATAAAGGAAAGGTGTTTCCCTGGAACTTCATGTATAGTTCAAGGGGTAATTGTGCACTATCCCTATGATTTAGATGTAAATACCAAGAGGATTTTATACCTTCCTGCCAGCAATTTTGCAAAATCGCCTGCCCATACAGAGGAGAAAAAGTCCAAATCTTTCTCACTGAATTGCTACATTGAAGTTCCAAAGGCAAGACCCCTTTATCAGATGATAAATACCATGAAGAAGATAAATTTTCCCACTCAACAACAAAGCAGCTGCAAGAAAATAAATAATCCTATATAATTCAAATCTAGGAAAATAAAACAACAACATACCCATTGTAGTGCAGCAAGTGGGTCTGGGGAGGGTAGAGTGTACGCAGACCTTACCCCTACCTTGGGAGGTAGAGAGGTCGTTCCCGATAGACCCTCGGCTCAATATAAAGCAAAAACAAAGCAAATCAATAAGGAAAAGGAACAGTAACTACAACAAAACAGTGTGCTAAGCTAATAACAAGCGACAGTAGATAGTAACAGAAATCCAAGGATAAGAAACTGCATGAAAAATACTATGACTACTAGTAAGGAAAGAAAAGCGGGACATACTCTACTACCTACTAACCATCTAGGAAAATAAAAGAATAAGCTATAAAGATTTGATTTTTATTGATGTATGGGAGTATGTATATACTTTTGAGAGTAAAAGAATAATGGGGTTTTGAAAGTATATTTATGTCCTAGAGACAATCTGTATTAGGACAAATGTACTTTATACACATTCGTATTATTATTAATTGAGATTAATATTTTGGCATTTGCAATTATTGAATTATTAATTGATTGTTTATAATATTCTATAATATGCATCCTTGGAGGTTACGCTGTTATTAATAATGTGAGCTATTAATATTAGAACGTAACTCTTAAAATAGCCTCGACTAATGATCATCGAGAATGGGATATCGATGATATGTGATAAGTCGACATGTGGTCTGCATCACATCCTTAGAGGATGTAGTATGTCTCACCTGCTACGAGTAATGACTACTCGTGATGGACACATGGATACTTTGGAAGTAATATACTTTGATCATGTCCTAAGCTCAAATGCCTTATAGGTTGAGATACGGCTTGTATTGGGTACATTACGATGTGGATTAAAGGTGGTAGTTGAGCCAAGATTAGGATTCATTCCTCGAATATATTCGAGAGACATTCAGATTCTCAGTGATATTAGGTTGACTAAGTCGTTGGCCAACGCAATAGACATATTTAGAATATGGTCTAGTTGTCAACTAATATAGATGAGATACAATGATTAAGTCATTTGGATAGACACTTGACAAATCCTAAGCTTGATCGGGTGTGTCGTGAATGAAAGGATTTTATCTTACCACATAGAGGTTAAGTTTCTTTGGATTAGTGTAAACGTGCTTCACATATTGAGTTAAATCTTTGCGTAGCGGTCTAGGAGTTCCGCGTAGACCTTAATTTGATTAATGTCGATATGTGAAGGCATGTAGGGTCACACTATGTCGATTGTCTTTTCGATCTAAAGATATATTGAGAGAATATTAAATATTCGATTTAGAATCGAGATATTTAAATGAGTAATGATTGTTTTAATTAAGTCAAAATTGGATTTTGAATTTAATTAAGAATGTGCGGAAAATAAATTGAGACAGTGTAGGGCCACGTCAAGCGTCGCGGCGCCCACACCATAGGGCCGCGATGTTGATGACCTAATCTGCCTTTATTTTTGGGCCAGGGTCGACCTAATTTTTCACCTATAAATACAGACATTCACTTCATTATTCAATACACTTAATTTCAGATTATCATTCTAAGTCTTAGAGACTTAGAATCAAAACACTCTCTCAAACATCTCCCGGATTTCCTAGCTTTCCAAAGAAGAAATACATTAAAGCTTGGAGCTTGCAATCGAAAGGGCTTTCGCGTGCGAAACCACAGTTGATAAAGATTCCAGATAATACAACCTGTAAGTGTTCATGTTTTATGTTACAGGCTTTCGATTGTCATATAACCATACCAGAAGTAATTGTTGGGGTAAGTAAGAAAAAAAAATTTAACTTCCGCTGTGCCTTACTTGTGTGTTTTGAACCTAACAAAATCCTACAGGTTTAAGATAAACCCATTTGAGAATCTGCAGAGCAGTGAACCAAAAGCTCGAATTGAAGAAGATGAATACACCATTGTTGTTATGTACTTCCAATTGGGTGTCTGAAAAATTCTACTTTTTTCCCATCATGAATATGAGGATACGAGGATGCTTACAAAGGTTTCTTGAATAGCCAAAGAGTGCTAGAGGATTGAAGAGTTGTATAAGCAGTTGTGTTAAAAAAAAAACTATAGTTTGAGAAATTACACATATCGTAGCTGAAAAGGAGAATTTCTTACTTTCACTAAAAATCGCACCAAATAGGAAAGGCAAATCAAATCGAGTAAAGAAACTCACTGATTTGATTCGCTATTGAGTGTGAAAAAATTAAACTACACCGATATATTGATATGTATATTTAAAATTTTATATGTGATTTTCCTTAAATGTCTAAAAATATTTGTGATCCTCTTATGGAATGTAATGTTTATAGAAATATATAATGTATTTATTTTTATTCATTTTAAATAATATGATTCTGAAATGTATTACTGTATCACATTTTATTATGTATTGCTAATTTTTTTGAATTTTATTGATAATTTCTAACAGAGCATAACATTATTTAGGTTTTATATTGATTTTTGTATTTAACTATTAAAATTGGCTAAGCTAGAAAGCGTACATCGAGAAAATATTATTTAACGAACAAAATAGCTCTCATCTGTTACCAAAAAACACATAAGACTATTCTAATAAATATTATGTTTGTCAATTTGTTCAGTTATTAAAGACATATATTACCTTATTATGAACAAGTAATCTATAACTCTAATAGTAAGATTGAAATAGTATGAATAGTAAAAAAAAAATTGAAAATCTCGATAAAAATCAAAATTGAATAACCTATGTGGTTTGTTTGGTTTTGGCTTTAATAAAAATCGAATTAAAACATGATTATATATACGGTATCTCTATTTGACCATTGGCCAAGAAAAACATTACTGATCAAAATGTGATTGTTTGATTTGATGGGTTCGTATTGTAAAAGTGTTTTTGGCTATGTTAATTAGTTAGTTAATACATGATATTAGATAATGACTCTTTTTAATACATGATTGATTCAAAAAAGTAAAATGTAATTATAGTTTTAATAAAGTAAAATGTGATTATCGTATTTTTCATTGGCAAATTTAAGGAGGATTTTCAGAATAATGCATTATGAAGTGCAATTTGTAATGATTTTTACTTTTATATTGCTAATACAAATACTATTAAATTTAAACAACCCAATTTAAAAATTACTTTAGCAAGGAATTATCAAAAAAAAATCATCAAATATAACTCACGAAAAATCTAAATATCTAAGAGAGTTGCGTCTATTTGTAGCTAACAAGACTTTTTTTTATATCCAGCTTCCCGGCTTATACCAGACTATTCCTGAAAATAGTAGTCCCGGTCCCTCAGCACTATTACGAGTAAATCGCGGGATGTGTCTGAATGACCAAGGTTTGAGAACAGAGCAACTGATATCATCTACAAGGTCCTACCCAGAAGAGAGCAAATTACTCCCACCAAGATTTGAACCCACGCTACAAGCGTTCAGCTGAATTTTAAGTTTCCTTCCTTTGTCATCCAGCTATGCCTGGGACGGCTAACAAGACTTTTCTGGTGTGGAGGGTGGATGTTATTAAATTACAAAGGTAAATTTGGGGGGAGGGTGGAAGGTGGAAGGTACAGTCCATGCAGGGCTCTTTTGAAACGCTAATTTTGAAAGAAAAATTAAACTTCATATACGTAATTCAAGAGCAATAACTATAAAAACAAATAAGTAGACTTGTAAAAATCTTATTGTTGGAGGAATTGGTATTTCATTTACTTACTATTGATGAGCATGTATACGAACTACTTATCTATATTATTATAAAAATATAAATATAAATATTGATTGACTCAAATAATCTTAACATATTGAACGATTTTTATATCCTTACTATTACTACTAACATGTAATTACTAATAATTCTAATTCAATTAAATTTACAATCAGCCGTTGTTATTTACTAATCCTTTTTTTCCCTCAAAACTCACTACCAATCCTATTTCAACTAACACACCTTATAGCAGACTTTTAGAACAGCTATTTACTAATAATCCTTTTTAATTACAAATTATATTTCAATTGACATATCTAATAGTTGGCTTCTAGAACGTCTATTACTAATTACTATACTTTAATCCTATGTCGGTTGATTTCCTCCTCTTTTTCTATTTGAATTGTATACTCCCAATTTAATTTGATATGGGAGCCAAATACTTCTATAAAAATCCATTGTTTCACATATTCTCCATCATAATTTTTTATACAAAAAAGATAACAAAATTAGGCAAACTTCTCGAAAGGTATTATTTCTTCCTCATTTTGTAAATATCTATTGCCGGCACAAGTTGCCTCTCTCATTAAAAATTTATTAGATATTGTATTAGATAATGCAAATTAATTTGTATTTAAAGTAGATATTGTTTTGCAACTTCTTCGTAGTTATTACAGGTGTTTTGAAAATAGCAATGGAATCAGATTTGGCGAAATAACATGTGCCTATAAATAATCTTAGCAAGTCGGATGTTCAACGGGTAATAGAGGTATTGGTCATTGAAAGATGACTGATAATATAATATAAAAACGCAAGAGATGATAGTTCGCGCATGCACTTGACATTTGTGGACGAATAGGTAATATTCGTTGTATATTTGTATTTGATAGAATATTTTCTGTACCATTGTATATCTTTTATATTTGATTAGTTAATATTCTCATTCTAATTAGTAAGATTAATTATCTAATTTGTAGCTTTGTCAATAACTATATATTATTATATATTGTACACAATAATGAATGAAAAGTCAGAAAATATATTCTTTTATGGTATCAAAAGTCAAACTCTAATCTTAAATTCCCCTAGTTGTCGTTGGCCTCCCCCCTGCCGCTGCCGCCGCCGACCTCTCGGCCTTTCCCTATCTCTCTCTCCATCTCTTTCCCTTTATTTTCAATTTTCAATGACTTAACAACCCAAATTTCATCCTGCTCTTGATGTTAACAACATTAATAATTTCATTCTCATTACTCTTGAGATGGAAAAAGTTCAGTATTCCTCCTGGGCGTAATTGTTTAAGATCCATTGTCGTGTGTACAAAGTTATCGATCACATCATCCCTCCTAAATCAAAGCCCACTGCCGAGCCCATGAAAAAACACGATGGTCATGATGATGAACTTTGGTCACGCTTAGATATGGTTGTTCTACAATGGATCTACGACACAATTTCAAACGATCTATTACATACAATCATTGAAACCGATGACATTGCATGACAAACATGGGAGTGATTGAAAAGTGTTTTTCATGCTAACAAGACACAACGTGCCTTGTATTTGGAAAATCAATTTAAGGACATTGACGGTTTTCCTAATGCGTCGGCCTATTGTCAATAACTTAAGATGATTGCCGATCAACTCTCCAACGTCGGTGCACCTGTCACAAATCAACGATTGGTGATGCAACTCATTGCGAATTTAAATAAAAATTATGACGGCGTCACTACCATCCTCCAACAAAGCACGCCATTATCTCCGTTCTATGAGGCTCGTTCGAGACTTATCCTTGAAGAAACTCGCAAAACCAAGCGGGCAGCGGCTAATGCTAGCACCGCCGACGCCGCCTTCGTAACCACTGGCGGCCACCTGCCGATACAAGGGGCTCGATTTCCGGCCCATATCACCGGCAAGCCAATGATCCAAAATGAGGTTCACATCCCCGGAATAACAACAATTAAAAAAATTCTAGTAAAAATCATGGTGACCGAGGCAAAAGCAGCAGCAGCGGTGGCAGAGGACAGCCCCCGCTGGCCAGCAGCCACCCACAACGGCAGCAGCAGTGGTAACAGCCTCCGTCGTGAGCTGTGTACCCACCGTGGGTAGCGTGGGGCCAGCACGTGTGGGCTGCTCTACCTTGCCCCTACTCGATGGCCTCCTGGACCTCACCTCCGGCCCGACAGCCCCAGCTCGGAATTCTCGGCGCACGTCCATAACAGGCATATAGTGCACAGGTCTCTCCTCCTTCAACCTACGCACCGACAGACATTGAGGCGGCAATAAATACGATGTCTCTTAATGTTCCAGACGACAGTTGATACATGGATACTGGCGCCACATCTAATATTATGACGGCATCCTAATGTAATGGGGCCATGATGAGAAGTAATGATTAAAAGGATAAAGGGACTAATCATTAGGAAGTTATGATGAGGATAGAGGAATGTTATATGTTGAAGTTCTGCAATCTTTCTTTTCCTACGTTATTGAAGTTACTGTTTCTTTAAAAAAAAATTGCTTCTGGTTTCGTCGATCACTATTTCACGAAATTGCTTATGGTTTCGTCATTCCCGTAGTGTATTAGGTTGCAACGTTGATTTATAATATATTCGGTATATGTAATTGAATATTCGGGTATTGAATTATACGTACACCTTTAAATGTATGATATTTGAGTTGTGAAAAGTGAGATTTTAATCCTAAGTTAAGATTTTGGGGAAATTGAAGATTTTGAGTCCTAGTCTTACGAAATGAGAAATTATCACTTGAGAATTTATGTGGTTGGAATTGACTAATTTTCCGGATATAGGATCCTTATGTTATGGATAAAATGATTTTTCAATAAAAATTTAATTTTGCCCTCGGGGTTCAGATTTGACTTTTTGGTTCATTTTGTTTCCAAATTAAAGCGTAGCAATATGGGTGTCCTTTGATTCGTAATTTAACGTATATAGTATATTTGATAGACCTTGTTCGTTCGGAAGCGTTCCGGAAGGGGAAGACTCAAGTTTGATTGTTCGTGGCACCCGCTCGGCCTTGAGGTGGGTTACGGTTTACTTAAGTTAGACTTTGATTAGAGAATCGTATATATGTCGTAGAAATTGACGGAGATAGCATGATAGGCATTCAGGTATGAAGGTGGTGATAAATTCCATTGATTTGGTATAGATATTTACATGGGCTTGTCGCCATATGTTTTATATTCTGTGATTATTGCTTGTCTGATTTTATGTCACATACTAGCTCACTCATCTCATGAAAAAGAGTAATGTTGATTAATTGAAATGTGAGCGGTAACATGACTTGTAATTGTTGATTACTTATTGATGATACTATTAAGATTGATATCATGAATGGCATGCTTTACTTATTACTCTGATGTGGTCATGACGGTGAGCTAAGTGATTGAGATACTCCGAAATCTTTGCCGGAGATTGAGAGTGACAGAGATACTCCGAGATTTTTGCCTGAGATTGAGAGTGATAGAGATACTCTGAGGTTTCTGCCAGAGACGAGAATGATTGATGCTTCTGGGATTTTGCCGAAAAGCCCGAGTGGTACATGGACTTCGCCGGTCCCCCATGGGTCATGGCTTCGAGACTTTGTCCTTAGCATGTGTGTACGAGAGTGGAGCAAGAGAGGTGACTATTGCATTACATTACACTCATTCATTATTATATTCTCAATTGTTTTGTTGGCGACTTATATCTGTCTTTGGTTGATTACTTGATTTCCTTGATATGAACTTGTTTATCTTACATGTTTACTCTATGTGCTACTTGTTCGTTTCTACTTCTTATTGTGTTATCTAATCCTAGTCGGCCTATGATACTTATCAGTACTAGTGTTGTACTGATACTACTCTTGCTGCATTTTTGTTGAGTGCAGGGTACGATCCCGGTTCTAGCTTTACGCTTCGTGACTGGTACGCGAAGGTGACATCATTGGTCATTCAGAGTGAGCTACTTGGTTATCCGTGGCCCCTGAAATGACCCTCCTTATTTACTTTTGTACTTTCTTTTCATTAGACATTATGTAGCCTTCAGGTAGTTCAGACTCATGTTTCTTATTGTATTAGAGCTCTTGTACACATTTGACTAGATCTTTAGAGATATTTGGGTATTCAGTTATGATAGTACTGAAGACTTTTTAACTTATTCTTATGTGATTTCCGCTTATTTAACTTGATATTTTGAAATGTTGGGATGTGGTTCGCCTCCCCGGGGGATAGTGTAGGTGCCACCACGATCTACGATTTGGGTCATGATAAATTGGTATCAGAGTTCCTAGGTTAACCGGTCTAATGAGTACAAGAGCAATGTCTAGTAGACGTCCGTACCCATCTTCGAGAGGATATGAGACATTTAGGAAACACTTCATCTCTTTCATTATTTTCATGCAAGTTCGTTCCGATTGATATCTGGTCCATTGTTTTCATGCTAGTTCATTTCGATTGGTATCTAATTCATAATTTTTGTTCTAGTTCGTTCCGATTGATATCTGGTCTGATTTTTTCGTGCGAATTTGTTCAGATTGGTATCTTATCCTCGTTCTTATGTTCTCTCACTGCCGGTGAGGACATATTTTCGGGTTCAGTCATGAGGAGTCTAATGTGACATCGTTGGATTGGTAAAATGTGTGTTTCAGTAACGAGGACGCGTGATCAGATCCAGAATTACAATTATGGCTTGAAAAATCAGTTGAGCAAGGTGATGACTAAAACTTTCTAGTTCGGTGACGTTCTTAGAGTATGAAAGTGGTGGGCACCATAGTATATGAAGGGGCTAATATGTTACTCTCTATTTTTTCTATTTTATATTACATATTTACTAATTAAAGAGTTAATATATTTTTAAAACAACTTTTCATTTATATACGCGCACGGGTATTGTTGTATTTTACTTAAATAATATTTTTGTCTAATTTTAAATTATATAAATTATATCTTTAAAATATTAAAAATGAATGTTCTCATTAAAGACCGACTATTGAAAATCTAAACTTCGCATTCGAGTAACAAATAATCGTTGATTTATCAGCTAAAAAACTTAATTATGTCTATGTACTCTATAGTCTATAGTCTATAGTACTCTAGTGGTAAGCATGTGTACTTTGTCTTATAGTTATTGGGATTTCTCTCTCACAGTCTCACACCTTACACAGTAGGAACTAGGAAGGGCAGCTGTCCTAATCATTGGCCCAACTGTCTGATTTTAATTAAATTATCATGCTAAACATTATTATAACATAAACTATATAAACTTACACAAGTCACTTTCACTCTTGCTGTATATGATTGATCTTTATCCATTTTATTATTCATATATTTTTATTTTATTTTCTAAATTTTATTTAAAATCTCCACAATACTTCAGCCAATTTTTCAATAACCTGCTCCAAAGAATTAAACCGCGTTTCTGATTAAATTATAAAATTAGGGTGAGAAATGAGAACACGTCAGTTGTATAAAATTGCAAGCGATTACAAATTATTTACTTTTTTATATATGATGCTAATTATGTCTCAATTCCAAAGAATTAGAATTAGTTTTATATATCCTCACTAATTGTGTTTCTTCATTTAAACTCATCTAATGCTACCATCAAATCAATAAAGGTAAAAGTGTGTGTATATATATATTTATAGAAATTGTTATTTATTTTTACTAGCATATAAATATATGATAAGGCTATAGTACTCCAAGAAAAGTATCGGCCTAAATAAGCGTATTATATGACTAGAAAATATTCCTAATTAGTTGATGTCTCACTTATATAAAAAAAAAATCTTGCATTGTGCCATATTTTTAGCGAAGTTTACATAAATTTTAAGAAATTATAAATCTTTCGAGATAACTTCTTTGCATGCGTGAATTTCTTTTTAGGATAAATTTTCGTCAATCTTCTTAGCAAGAATATAATATTCGTTTTAGATCTACCAAAAATAAAAATAAACTGATTTTCTGTTACTTTTATCGTATTTCTAAGTCTACAATCTATCACTCATTAGTTAAATGTCACAATAGTTCGCACAACTTCGAATATTTTTTTGATTTATTCTATAAATTGAAATCAGGGTACTTTTTATCGGTTCACTAGACATTCTATCGCTTTTAAATATAGTATTGAGCTTGGTAATTAAATATTAAAGGATCACGGGGGTAAAATATAGTATTGAGCTTGGTAATTAAATATTAAAGGATCACGGGGGTAAATTCAACCAGCATGCTGTGTGAGTTATATATGTTCTAAAGTCTTCTATCCAAAAATTATGAAAAGAATTCAAATGAAAAAATAGCACAAACAATTCCGGATAATGATTTAATGAATTGTCATATTTTGACTATTGATTTGTTCCACGACTTTGGTATTTTTTTTTATTCTTTTTAATATCCAGTTTCGCGGCTTACGCCAGATTATTCCTGAAGATAGTAGTTCCGAACTTTCGATCCCTCAGCACTACCACCAGTAAATCGCGGGATGTGCCTGAATGACTAGGGTTTAAAAACAGATCAATTGATATCACATACAATGTCCTACTCCAGAAGAGAGAAAATTACTCCCATCAGGATTTGAACCCACATTGCAGGCCTCCAACTGAATTTTAAGTTTCCCTTTTTCTCATTCAGTTATTTCCGGGGACTGACTTTGGTATCTTATTTTTTTTTTTAAATGGTTTCTATTTTGTCTTTCCTCTTTCTTGCTCTTTCTTATGGCGTCAAATGTACGTAGGTCTCTAAAAATTAACCTCAACGAACCACTATTGTATATGGGGGACTTGGACGGTCGTTTCGTTTGTTGGGACTTTTTTTTAATTTTTTTCTAGTTAAAATAATTATAAAAAATAATCTCTTTATTATTCTCATTGATGAAAAAATATTTATATACAATTTACAATCCCTAATTATGGAAAATCTTATTCCTACTATAACAATAAATCCTAATTATACTTGTACAAGAATCCTACAACTATGGTAAATTTGTACAACAAAGTTGGGTGTAATTTGGTTTCGGTTTCCTGTGGTATACAAACGGGTATATTTTTGTCACACCCCTGCAGTCATATCGGGCGGTTGTCGTACGCTGAGACTGTCCCTAAAATCTTCAAATAAAACCAAGGGAAGACTCTTAGTAAATATGTCTACAATCTAGTACCGCGAAGGGACATGGAGAATGCGTACTTGTCCACGAGCTACCTTTTCTAGAACAAAGTGTATGTCCATATCGATATGTTTAGTGCGCTGATGTTGGACCGAATTTTCAGAAAGATAGACTGCACTCACATTATCACAGTGTACCAATGTAGCCTTCTGAATAGGAAAATGTAACTCTAGTGGAAGATTACGTAGCCAACATGACTCAGATACCACATTGGCTACCCCTCGATACTCGGCATCCGTACTGGATCGTGATAAAGTAGCATGACGTTTTGCCGACCAAGAGACCAAGTTATCGCCAAGGAACATATAATAACCAGATGTCAAACGTCTGGTATCTGGACAACCACCCCAATCAGCATATGTATATGACACAAGAGTATAGACCGAGAACGGATATAAATGCAATCCAAAATCAAGTGTGCCCTGTATGTATCAGATAATATGTTTGAGCGCATGCATGTGCTCAATTCGCGGATCATGTATAAATAAACACACCTGATGTACGACATACGTAATATCTGGTCTTGTGAAAGTCAGATACTGAAGAGCCCCTACAAGACTACGATACTGGGTGAGATTCTTGTATGGTGTGCTAGATGTAGCACTCAGCTTGGGTTTGATATCAACCGGAGTAGAAGTAGACTTACACGATGATATGCCAGCTTTCTCAATAATCTTTGCCGCATACTTTTTCTGTGATAAAAATAAACCACATGCATGACGAGTGACTGCAATGCCAAAAAAATAGTTCAAGGGCCCCAAGTCCTTCATAGCAAATTCTGAACTGAGAAGGGGCATGATAGACTTGCGTAGATTATCAGACGAAGCAATCAATATTATATCATCAACATATAACAATATGTATACCAGAGAAGTACCACGATGATAGATGAACATATAATGATCAGATCTGCTGTGAGAAAACCCAATAGTAGACACATATTCTGCAAATCTTTTATACCCAGCCCGTGGGGTCTGCTTAAGTCCATACAATGACTTTTTTTAGCAAACAGACATGATGAGGATAACTGGGGTCCCTAAAACCCAAGGAATAATGCATGTAAACTATCTCCTTAAGATCACTGTGTAAGAAAATATTTTTTACATCCTGCTGGTGAATGGGTCATGCTTTCGAGAGAGCTAGACTGAGCACAATGCGAATGGTTGTCGGTTTGACCACCAGACTAAATGTCTCTCCACAATCCACGCCAACCTGTTGCGTTTTACCATCACCTACAAGACGGGCCTTATGCCTCTCAAAAGAACCGTCAAAATTTTCTTTATGAGTAAGAATCCACATGGACCGAATAATATTAACACCAGGTGAATGGGGCACCAACTCCCATGTCTTATTTTCAATAAGAGCATTATATTCGTCATCCATGACCAATTTCCAATTCGGGTCATGAAGGGCAGACACTGGGTTACGGGGTAGGGGAGATTTAGTGACATTAAAATTAAGATTAAAATGTCATTTCGATTTAATAATCCCCATTTGGCTACGAGTAACGGGCCCTTGACTCGAGGTAGAAGTGAACGGGATTTGGGAAATTATTTGGTTGGCAGCAGACTGGCCAGCAGGCAGTGGGCCTGCTGGCCCAACAAAGGGAGGAGAAATTGAAACTGCATTAGAACTGCCAGTGAGCCGAGAAGCTGGGTCAGTACCGATATCGGTATTGGGCCGAGACATCGGTCCACTGCTAAGACCATGTGCGCCAGGCGACGCTGGACCAGGACAATGTGGGTCAGCATGCAGTGGGCATGCTGACGAATTTGGTTCACGGGATATTTCAGATAAATGGTGGATAATATACAGTGAAAACCCATCATCCAAAAAATTATACTAACTAGACACGGGACTACTCAATTTAGCAAACGAAAATTGGGACTCATAAAAAATAACATGACGACTAATTATGATTTTGTTAGAGGATAAATCATAACATTTGTAACCACGATGATTAGATGGATAGCCCAAAAACACACAAGTGGTAGAGCGAACTTAAAGTTTGTTAATTGTAGTAGACGAAAAAAATGGATAGCATAAACACCCAAACACTCTAAAATGAGAATAAGAATGATCTTTACTGAAAAGAATTTTAAGTGGGATTGATATGTTAAGCCTTTATGAGGGAGGATGTTAAGTAGATATTTAGTCATTTGTAACGCATGATGTCAAAAAGAAGGTGGTAGTGACGCATGGACTAGCAAGGTACATACAATATTATTTATGAAACGAATTTTTCTATCGGCCTTCCCATTTTGGAAGGACATTTGTGGACAAAAAAGCCGAAAAGATATTCCATTATGATCACAAAATTCTCCAAACTGCCCATTCTCATATTTCCTGCCATTATCACATTGAATAATTTTAATTTTCCGTTCGAATTGGATACAAATGAATGCTCTAAACTTTAAGAAGGTGGAAAAAACTTGAGACTTGTTGGATAATGGAAATGTCCATAGGAAATTTGAATAATCATCCAAAAATAAGACATAAGAATGATGGCCGAAAGAACTTAAAATGGGATATGTCCATAAATCACTATGAATAATGTCAAAAGGAATCAAAGTACGAGAAGTAGATGATACAAAAGGTAATATAACATGTTTCCCTAATGGACAAGACGAACAAAGTGGAGTACTACGCGTACCCTTAAAGCAATAAAATCATTTTTATGCAGAGAAGAAATAATAGATGACCCAGGATGACCCAAACGTGTATGCCACAAGGAAGGAGCAAAAACAACAAAGGTAGAAGGAGTGTCTTGACTAGTGGAAATGGTGGTGATTGGATAAAGTTCGCCCCTACTATTGCATCTCATTAGAGGTATCCTCATCTTAAATCCTTCACAGAAAATCCAAAAAAGATCAAAATTAACAGAAACTCAATTATCAATGGTGAATTTTCTGACATACACCAATTTTTTTAATTACGTTAGGGGTATGAAGAACATTGTTTAAGACTAGAGGTGGATGTGAGGGAGACAAATTTGTATGACCATAACCGCGAATTGGAATTGAGTTGTCATTACCGATAATAATGCCACAATTTTTGCTCAAATTGAAATAAGACGAGAGATTACCTTGTGTGGACATCATATGAGAAGTGGCTCCGGTGTCCATGTACCAATTTGCATTCGGGGGAGTTAATCCAAGTGTGTGCATTGCGGCTTCAATATCCGTAGGTGTCGGGACCGGGGTTGGGCCCGCAATAGTGAAGGCCTACTGAGATCGATGCCCAAGCAGGCCCGCTTGCTGCCCCGGCTCAGCAGATCGAGAGGGACCATTCTGGACTGGGAAACTAGGCAGTGAAGCAGTATGGAATTGGGCCCAGTTCTCGAGAAACTGAGAAGACGGGTACAGGCAGTTGGGCCACTGGCCCAGCAGGCCCACGGCTGCTGCCAGTTGGTCTGTGGCCCACTGTGACGCCTAACGTCATATCCACCGTTAATGCTGCCACGATTACCGTTACCGCTGTGACTACCGTCGCGATTCTTGCCATTATTTTTACGATTTTGACCTTTTTTACCTCCACCGGTGTTGCGGCTTTGGCTAGCATAGTTGGTGAATGATTGAGGGTTGTTTGACGTGGTCATCATCATGATAGAATTTACTCCGGTAGCCACTTTTTTAGCCAAGCCGACCTCTTCTAATGTGAGCATGGAATGGGCCTGGTAGAACTGTGGAAGAGGATTACTTTGACGAAGAAGCGTCCCAACGCCATTATAGGTCTCGGATAAGCTTGCACCCATTTGAAAAACAAGACGATCAATGGTGACGGCGCACCAACGTTTTTAAGTTGATCCGCCAATTCCTTCAGCCTTTTACAATAGACTGAGACATTCGGGGATTTTTTCATGTTAACATGGGAAAATTCATGCTCAAGAGTGACAACACATGAATTTTTGTTATCTTGAAATATATCACACGCGCTATTCCAAGTTTCCATCACCATGGCATCAGGTTCAATAATCGTCTGCAAGAAGTCGGCAGAAATAGTGGAATAAATCCACTGAAGAACGATGGAATCCAGGGTTGTCCATAACACATGGTCATCCTCGGGGGTAGGCACTTTCTCCCTGCCGGGGATGATGTGATAAAGGACCTGATGCCAGCGTGCGTGAACTTTAAACAATTCCTTCCACGTCACGTATTGGATGTTTTCTATCTCAAGAATGATAGGGATATGGTTCTTGATGTTGGAGACGGTAAGGGCCAAATAAAACGTGTTCTTTGAGGTAGACATAAGGAAAGAACAAGGAAAGAATTAGGGATTTTTTTTCTTGTTTTGGAGAAGAAAAGAAAAATTTATGGAGATCGGAAGGACTATGTCCGTCGGCCAATGTCGGGCGGCGGAAGAAATTAATTTTGGGAGAGGAAAAGTTTGCCCTAGACTTCTGATACCATGTAAGAAATAATCCCTTGATTATTCTCATTGATAAAAATGTATTTATATACAATTTACAATCCCTAATTATGGAAAATCTTATTCCTACTATAACAATAAATCCTAATTATACTTGTACAAGAATCCTACAACTATGATAAATGTGTACAACAAAGTTGGGTGCAATTTGGTTTCGATTTCCCGTGGCATACACACGAGTATATTTCTGTCAATAAATACAATTGAAAAAGACTGTTAGTTATTATTATTTTTGGTTAATTTTGATCAATTTTACAAACTTTAAGGATTATCAATGCTTCACGTCATATAACAGGGATTATTACATGTCTTTATTTCTTTGCCTGGAAGGGTGATTCAATTACTGATAGATCTTTCAACGGGGCTCATTTTGTACATAGGTAATAACTTTGGCAGATTCAATTAATTAAATTATTGTGTCTGCCGATACTTAAGTGTAAGCTCAAACTTAAGGATGTCTTTGATCACTTCTCCCATAAAACATGACAAGCTTATCCTTTAAAGTTTAAGATTGAATCAAATTTACTGCTTTTACAAAAAAGTCAATTCCAATTAATTGAGATTTAGTACTAAAACATATGTAAATTAAGGGGTTAGTCATTTAACTAAACAATTTTATATAGTGTCATGTGCATCTATACTTTGTAAACAATTAAAAATGGTCCTAGTACACAATGAGAACATGCCCATATTTTCTGCCACCGCTATCACACTATTTATTCTATTGTCATTTTACACTCTTTAATTATTCATTTTTAGACAAAAACAAGATAGGGAAAAGAATAAAAAGGAAATACACACATTCTCGTAAAATATGTATTTATATGTTCTAGTGTCCCAATATCGAGAACTAGCATCAAAGTCCAACCAATATCCTTCACATTCCAGCAAATTGTCCTACATATATACATGATACACCAAATAGTACTTCTGTGATTTAGGAATGAACATTCAACTTTAGTCATACAAATTAGTTGAGGTTCATTACTTCACCCAAAGTTTTGTTATTTTTAAAAAAAATTGTCACAATTCAAGAAACATATTTCAAAATTTTAAAGTCTAAACTACCAAATTATATATAAAAAAAAAAGTTTCACTCGATTTTTAAATTTATTATTTAACCTGTCTCAATTTACATGACATACTTTCCTTTTTAGTCAGTCCAAAAATAATGACACATTTTCTTATTTGGTAATAACTTAACTTTAAACTATCTTTTAAGCTTAACTAGATGATCTATAGCCACACAAATATCTTTGGCTTGTTTTACACTACAAGATTCAAAAGTCTTCCTTTATTTCTTAAATTCCGCACCCAGTTAAACTACATCATATAAATTAGGACGAAGGAAATACTAGTTTTAACTTTTATGTCGAATGATGCAATTTTTAAATAATTAGTACTATCTGTATGAGCTATATATACAAAAGAATAACATTCAGTAATTAATATCCAATATTTGAATTGTGTAATCGTTCATGAAATAATATTAAGTCAATGAGTCATTCAAATTTTAGTGTAGGAACCTAATAGCTCAGTTGGTTGTCTACCTAACTTTCATCTTATTGTTGAGAGTTCAAATCATCACGTTGTAATCCTCCCTCCCCATTTCCCCTCCCCTACTCCCTCTGTAATAATTTTTTTTTTAGTAGAAATGCATTTAATTTGACAATTAAAGGAATATCTATCTAATAAAATCTTCTTAGATTTTCCTACACTCATTTATGACCATTTAATCTTCAATACAAAATTATAAATCAATCAACCATCAAGTATTGAACCAAAATGTTTACTAATCTCATTTACAAAAAACACCTAACTCTTTACATAGTTAATCCTATTGTATTATACAACAAAGGTTAGGATGAGTTCACTGTTCAGTACAAAGGAAAACATTTTCGTGTATTTTTCAGTTTTCTAACACAAACAAATAAATAAAAAATCCAATTATTTTTTTAAAATATTTTTCATAAAAAATATTTTCCAACCAACACCCTTAATTAATGCAAGTATTCTCAGCATACTCTCATTAGATTTCAATATTTTTTCCTGTTAAAATACTCATTCCGTCTCAAATTATTTGTCTCTTTTTTTTCTTTACACATCTTTTAATAAATATTAATTAGATACACTTATTTATGTCTAAGTTACAAGTTCTCTCCAATAAATATTTACTTCATTTACGTGTCATCTTCATTAATGATAAAATAAGAATAAAATGGAGAAAAAATAATTAGTTGTGTCTTGAATTTTTATAATAATAAATAATTTGAGATAATAATTTTTAATAATCGTGATAAATAATTTGAAATGGAGTGAGTATAAAGTAGGTCATTTTATTTCCAAAAAAGAAAGTCAAAATTTCAAAAGGAAAAAGGAAAGAGGAGTACTCCCTATATTCTCTTCTCACTTTACTCGTCTTTCCATAATCTAAGTACACACCTTCTCTACAACAATGGCGTCTCTCTTCAGAGACCGTACTTTAGGCTATTCCCGGAGAGACTCCACCACCACCGGCGCCGCCACATCCTCCAGCGCCGCCGCCTTATCTCCACTTCCATCACCATTTCCTGACCTTACTCCCTCCCTCTCGGCTACCGATATCCGTGAAACTGCTTACGAGATCTTCGTAGCTGCTTGCCGTACTTCCACCGGAAAAGCCTTAACCTACATTCCGTCAATCTCTTCCGATCGATCTCCGTCACCGTCGAATAATT
The DNA here is from genome assembly GCA_029783415.1 of Anisodus acutangulus. NCBI lineage: Eukaryota > Viridiplantae > Streptophyta > Magnoliopsida > Solanales > Solanaceae > Anisodus > Anisodus acutangulus. The sequence goes on from CM056509.1 coordinate 40,329,883, forward strand.
CCAATTCATCTTCGCCTTCGCCGTCTGTGCAGAGATCTCTTACTTCTACTGCTGCTTCCAAAATGAAGAAAGCTTTGGGCCTGAGATCTAGCTCTAGTTCGGGAATTAAGTGGGCTGAAGGCAGTCCGGGCTCAGGTGGAAAGCCCAAAAAGCCCGTTACCATAGGGGAGCTTATGAGGGTTCAATTGAAGGTTACCGAGAATGTTGATTCCAGAATTCGTAGAGCTCTGCTGAGGATTGCTGCTGGACAGGTAGCTTACTTAGTGCTCTATTTATTGTATATTAATGTAATTATTTGTTAATAAAGCTTGCATTTTCTTGAATTATCACTAGTTTATGCATTCTTTTTTTTTTGGTATATAAATGGTACTGTAATTCTTGGTAAAGTTTGCATTTTTTTTGGTGGGTTGGATTTTACAAGTTTGATCTGTTAGGGAATAAATGAAGACTAGCTTTATCATTTTTATATGTTTTTTTTTGTGTATATTAATGTTAATTCGTAATAAAGCTTGCATTTTATTGTGTGACAAATTTGCTATCTGGGTGAATTATCACTGGTTTATGTGTTATTGTATGTTTTTTTTTTGAGTATATAAATGATAATTCTTGGTAAAGTCTGCATTTTTTTTGGTGGACTAGATTTTACAAGTTTGATCTGTTAGGGAATAAACGCTAGCTTTTTTCATTTTTATATGTTTTTTGGGCTATATTAGTGTTAATTCTTGGTAAAGTCTTCGTCGTTTGTGGTGAGTTGCAATTTACAAGTTCGATCCGTTAGGAGAATTGCTCAATTCATGTCATTAACTGCAATTTTGTTTCTGCCTTAAAGAATAGCAATTTAATTCAGGTTGAGGCGAATTCCGAGCGTTTTTTTCAGTCCTTGTGGTAACAATTTGTTGGGATTAGAGCTTTTGACTGGATAATGCAGTGTTCAGTTTGAACTGAGGAAATTTTCTGGATTTTTCTTTTCAGTTTCAATTTTTTCGTAGGATTGGATTAAAATGAATCCAAGCATTTCTTTCCGAGAGTCATACGTTCCTTCTATACACAATTTCAGAGCCTCCTTTCTTTTTGGACTTGTGTATGGTTACTATCCAGTATAGATATGGGTATGTTCGATTATTTATCAAGGTATTTGGAATGATCAGCTCAAAGTACCAACTGTTATGTTATACCCATTTAACATGGGTACATTAGGCGAATGAAGTGTCCATTAAACATAGTCCTTAAATGTTGAGAGAACAACACAAGATCAAAGTTAGTTAGAGGAGTTAGCTTGTTAGTCAACAAAGTAGTTAGAAAGTCAACAAGTTAGTTATAGAGTTAGGAGATTTGTTAGGAGGTTATAAAGTTAGTTATAACTAATCTACATATCTCTAATTCTAATAAGAAAATATACATGATATGAGGATATATAAATAGGGATGAATAAGCATTTGTAAGATTACTTTTTCGAATAAATAAAATCTACACAAACTGTTCTTCCTCTTCTTCTTCTTCTCTTAAGTATATCTTGTATATCTGTTGTATATCTTAACATCTCACATACTTAAGATGATCATTTCAACATGGTATCAGAGCATTGGATCAATGCTGGGCCATAGTGTCTCTTCCGCAAACATTTGAAGTTAATCTACTGATCTTGGTGCAGTTTCTGATTTCTGCATTTCTGTTCTTGGAAAATTTTTCTCTGTCTGCCTTGTTGTTCCCTTGTGTTTCTGGTGTGTAATCTCTACTATCTTCTATTCTTCTACTTCTCTACTTCGTGACTCTTGTTAATCTTGGCAAAATCAGCTCCCGGAAAGTTTATACACGCCTGAAAAGTCTGACTTGACATTCTGATTTGTAAGCCAATAAGAACTATCTCAGATCTTGTCTGTTCTTGAGAATCTGGTGTGAATTTTCAAAAAATATAAGTTCATACCCGGAATATTTTTTGTCCTCTATATAATTACAATGGATATTGTTCCTACTACAATAGAAAACAATCAAAATAACACAAATAGAGACTCATTTGTAAGAATAAACACTGGAATTACTGCAACCATATACCCACTGTTTCTTCAATCTTCAGATGTGAGTGGTGTGTCCCTAATATCATTTCAGTTACTAGGATCTGAGAATTATGCATTATGGAGTAAGTCAATGAGAATTGCACTGCTTGGGAGAAATAAATTAGGATTTGTTAATGGGAAATGTAAAAAAGAACACTATGAAGAAGAGTGGTGGGATAAGTGAGATAGAGCGAATGCTGTGGTTCAAGCATGGCTGATGAACTCAGTCTCAAGTGGCTTACTGGCTTACTGAGTGGTGTGTTATATGCTGATACAACCTCTGAAGTGTGGGAAGACTTGAGGGAAAGAATTGATAAAGTAGATGGATCAAGAACCTATGATCTTCATAGAGAAATAGCCACTTTAACACAAGGAAATTCAAGTGTGGCTGAATACTTCTCTAAACTGAAGACACTATGGGTGGAATTCCAATCTTTAGTTCCCCCTAGCTGTGGATGTCCCAAGTCTAAAGAATTTGTAGAATCAGAATACATGAGTCTAGCAGGAACAATTGCTTGTTCCTGAACTAACCTGGATATTTGGCTTACTAAAAGAGATTGAAATTAACATCAGCCTACCAGTAACAGTTTTTATAGACAACAAGTCAGCCATACAAATTGCTGCAAACTGTGTGTTCCATGAAAGGACTAAACATATAGAAATTGATCTACATTTCACAAGGGAAAAAATTCAGAAAGGAGTGGTGAAAACAGAATACATCAATACTACAAATCAACCAGCAGATTTGCTCACCAAAGGGTTGAATAAAATTCAGCATCAACATTTGTGCTCCAAGCTTGGCTTGCTGAACATTTTTACAACATCCAACTTTAGGGGGACTGTTGAGAGAACAACACAAGATCAAAGTTAGTTAGAGGAGTTAGCTTGTTAGTCAACAAAGTAGTTAGAAAGTCAACAAGTTAGTTATGGAGAGGAGAGTTGTTAGGAGGTTATAAAGTTAATTATAACTAATCTACATATCTTTAATTCTAATAAGAAAATATACATGATATGAGGATGTATAAATAGGGATGAATAGGCATTTGTAAGACTACTTTTTCGAATGAATAAAATCTTCACAAATTGTTCTTCCTCTCTTAAGTATATCTTGTATATCTGTTGTATATCTCAACATCTCACATACTTGAGATGATCATTTCAACATTAATTATCCTTCCTTAAAGGTAGCTATCAAAATTAAATTATCCTTCCTTAAAGGTTGATTAGTTGTATATCTTTTTTTTTTTTGAACCAGATTTTGACCATTTATTACTTTAGCAGTATCCTCATTAACATTATTATTTGTTAGAATATTATGTTAATAATATTATGATTTTGTATTAATGTAGTATCATGTTATATATGGTAGGTAGTAAAATGTTAATTAGGAACATTATGTAAATTAGGTAGAAGATTATTAGGAATTGATTAGGAAGATTAGGCATGATTGACTCTTCCTAATTGATGTATATTGTGTATATATTCCTATCAGCCAATCTGTGCTTCTGTGATTGAATTTTGCAGGATGTGTGGATTTTCAGTTGTCTTCCGGTTTCTGATGATGGACCTGCTTAGTGCATCTAAGGCATAGATGTAGTGGCTATCCTTGAGCATTATTGTTTAATGGATTTTTCCTGCTCTTTTTATGTCATCTCCTTGACCATCCATCATGTTTTTGTCTTTTGCTCTAGATTTCTTGTTTTTACCTTTTTGTCCTGTTTGCTCTTAGAATTTTGTATTCTTGGACATTTTTTCCACGAGTGAAACAAAAACCAGTCTTTCAGTTACTATACTAATCAGTCCGACTTAAAATTATTGACTTTCTTTCTACTATGTTATTTTCAACCAAAAAGTTTTCGCATAAATTCTTATGCACTTCCTCATGAGCATTGAAGATCTGTTAATGCTTAGTGAATGGTTAATTTGATGCAATTTGCTGTAATAAGTCATGCTTTAATGTGCATGATACAGGTTGGGAGAAGAATTGAGTCAACAGTTCTCCCGCTGGAGCTCTTACAACAGTTCAAAGCTGCAGATTTTACTGATCAGAGAGAATACCATGCGTGGCAGAAAAGAAATCTGAAAGTTCTCGAGGCTGGACTTCTTTTACATCCACATATGCCACTGGATAAGTCGAATACTGCTGCACAGAGGCTGCGGCAAATTATTCAAGCTGCCTTAGACCGTCCAATAGAAACAGGGAGAAACAACGAGTCGATGCAAGTTCTCCGGACAGCTGTAATGGCTCTTGCTAATAAGTCAGCTGATGGATCACTTTTTGAGTCATGCCACTGGGCTGACGGTCTGCCTTTGAATCTCAGACTCTATGAGATACTTCTGGAGGCATGCTTTGATGTAAATGATGAAGCGTCTATCATAGAGGAAGTTGATGAACTTATGGACCTCATAAAGAAGACTTGGGGAATTCTCGGACTTAATCAAATGCTTCACAATATTTGCTTTTCGTGGGTTTTATTTAACCGTTATGTCGCGACTGGTCACGTTGAGAATGGTCTGTTAGATGCTGCTGATAGTCAGCTAGCTGAAGTCGCAAAAGATGCAAAAACGACAAAAGATCCTGCATATGCTAAGATCCTGAATTCTACATTAACAGCAATGTTGGGATGGGCTGAGAAAAGACTCCTTGCATATCATGACACTTTTGATGCCGCGAATATTGAATCAATGCCAACCATTGTATCTATAGGGGTATCTGCAGCAAAAATTCTTGTTGAAGATATTTCTAATGAGTATCGGCGGCGGCGTAAGAGCGAAGTTGATGTGGCTCGTGGTAGAATTGACACTTACATCAGGTCATCACTTCGCACTGCATTTGCTCAGGCAAGTTCCATCTTCTGCAACTTTTATTCAGTTATTAGGCTTGATTTCTTTTGGACAAATTTATTGTTGTTGACTTTATCAGCAAGCAACACCTTTTAACTAACTGTTTTCATAACCTTATGTTAATAGTGTTTGTTAAATTGACAAATTAGGATTATAAGGTGCGCGTTCATAAAATTTCTAACTTTTGTTGCCTGGCATACTTTTAACATTTAAAATTGTGGGAAAGCTTTTATAAAACAGAAACGCGGGGGTGGAGCTACGTAGAGCGAAAAGGATTCAGTTGAATCTCATTCATCGGAAAATTATACTGCGCAAATAGGGCAAAAAGCTAATTTCTCTTTTATCTATAAATTGTTGAATCCCCTTGACATAAGGGAAGATTCTAGTGTAATGGCAAAAGGGGTTTCAAAAATTGCTTCAGATCACAGGTTCAAATCCCAAGTTTAACAGTCTACTACTTTTTTTTAATCCCTTGCACAAATTCCTAGTTCCGCCACTATACAGAAGTATAAGTGTAGTATGTCTCAAAGCATGTCTATCAATGTGAATGTGGGTAACTTTCTAAAAAGAAAAGAAAGAAAGTGAATGTGGGTAAATAGTGCATCTATCTCCTTTATCGAAAAATACTGCATCTATCTCCTTTATCGAGAAATACTGCATCTATTTCAAATTGCTCCACATTTGTTTGGGTTGTTCCAATCTGATTCTACTTTCAGCTCCAATTTACATGATATACTTTCTATCTTGGTCATATTCTGTCCTACTGCCTTAGTTGACATTTACTGTAACATTATCAGTTTGGAAACTTATAATTTCTTGCCTCACATCTTTCTGTGATATATAAAGTTATATTTCCGGCCTCCCACGTCTACCTTCGTGAAACCTATCCTTCAGTGGCTAAACCCTGCCAACATTTCTCAAACTTGTATGCACTTTTCCGTTCCTGTAGGTTTTTCCAGAATTCTCATATTTCGGGGCATAGGCTGCTAATTTTCTTCAATCTTCACTAACCTATCTCAAACTCGTACGAAGTTTTAATTCCCTCTTAGTTTTGCCACAATTCTCATGTTTGGGCTATATTTGTAATGATTTACTTCTACCATCACCAGTTGCTTATTGAAAGTGATTGTGTTTGGTGCAGTTCCTTATTGTCTTACCTTCCATGTGCGTGCAATTTAAAAAGAGAATTTGGTTTTCTTGATTGCAGTTAATGGAGAAAGCGGATTCAAGCAGGAGAGCATCAAGACACCAACCAAATCCTCTTCCTGTCCTTGCCATCCTCGCAAAGGATGTTGGTGAGCTGGCTTCTAAAGAGAAGGAGATTTTTAGTCCCATCTTAAAGAGATGGCATCCTTTTGCTGCAGGAGTGGCTGTTGCCACCCTGCACATTTGCTATGGGAATGAGCTGAAACAATTTGTTTCGAGTATAATGGAATTGACACCAGATGCTGTACAAGTACTGAGAGCCGCAGATAAATTGGAGAAAGATCTTGTGCAGATTGCAGTTGAAGATTCAGTGGACAGTGATGATGGTGGAAAGGCCATTATCCGTGAGATGCCACCATTTGAAGCTGAAGGTGCAATAGCCAACATGGTGAAAGATTGGATTAAGACAAGAATAGACAGACTCAAGGAATGGGTTGATAGAAATCTCCAACAAGAGGTATGGACCCATCAGTTGATAATTGATATTTGCTTTCAACTTCCCATACACAAGATGGAAGCAACTATTTTATATCTGCTGATATGGTATGGAAAATATCTGCTGTGGTTAGAAGGCAACTTTTGTCCCTATATAGGCTCATACTGCATTTCCCTTACTCAAATCCCTCAGCAGCTGAATGATTAGTGGTAAGAAGCAAGAGTGTATATGAGTTGAATGCCTGGAACGACACCATTACCTAGAGAGAGACAAAAAAAGATCACTTCCAGAACCCTCCCCATTACATGATTGTGGGTTTTAAAGAGGAGGTAGATTTTCCTTTTTTGAGGAGGTTAAGTAACCCCATACAAGCCTCTAGAGTCTTTTTAGACCTGAACACCTTAGATTAAAGATAGCCGCACACCTGTAGGAAACTGAGGTCTTAATCTCATGGGCCCTACTTGAACTTGTTCTTTCCAACTCTGCATTTTTGTAGCTCCTTTCTGGTCCTGATACAGAAAAGATGATTTATTTATCGGATGACACTACAAACCTCCCTTTAGATTGTAGAAATTGCTGATTAATATTTGTTTTTAACTACGAACAACACCAACTACGCTTCAGTCCCAAATAAGTTCAGGTCGGCTATATGAATTCTCACTGACCATGTTCCCCATTTAAATTCATCTCAGATTGATATTTTACAAAATAAAATAAAATGGAAAGTACTAGAGGTTCTTTATATTTCCTATTGGTGTAAGAATCTCTAATAGGGATAAAAGACTCCTTGAAAGTATAGGATCTAACGTAAATGTATTCTGAACATGACTTAAATTTTTGCTTTTAACTATGCTTATTTTATATATTTGGTTTTGCGTTCTTATCTTGTTTTCTGTGATAAAAAGGTCTGGAATCCTCAAGCTAACGAAGGAGGATTTGCCCCCTCTGCTGTTGAAGTCCTGAGGATTATCGATGAAACTTTAGACTCATTCTTCCAGCTGCCAATACCAATGCATCCAGCATTGCTCCCCGACTTGATGAGTGGCCTAGATAGATGTCTTCAGTATTACGTATCAAAGGCAAAATCTGGCTGTGGTAATTTCTAAATCTAATTATGAATAGAAAGACAACAATTTTTATAGCCTAACATGCCCATTAATGAGTGGTGTCATTTGTAGGATCAAGGAACACATATGTTCCAACCATGCCTGCACTAACCAGATGTACGACTGCTACAAAGTGGGGGAAGAAGAAGGATAAGACACTTAATACAAAGAGGAACGCACAGGTTGCTACAATGAATGGTGATAACTCATTTGGGGTGCTGCAGTTGTGTGTACGTATAAATACTTTCCAAAGATTTCGGACAGAGCTAGAAGTTCTTGAGAAGAGAATTATTACCCTTTTGAGGAATTCTGAATCAGCTCATGTAAAAGACTTTTCAAATGGGTTAGGAAAGAAGTTTGAAATAACACCTGCTGCTTGTGTTGAGGGTATCCAACAGCTATCCGAGGCAGTCGGCTATAGTATTATCTTTCATGATCTAAGCCCTGTTTTATGGGATGGACTGTATATTGGGGAGCCATCTTCTTCGCGCATTGAGCCTTTCCTTCAAGAACTCGAGAAGAATCTGACAATCATATCAAACACTGTTAATGAAAGAGTCCGGACTCGGATTATTGCAGACATAATGAGAGCATCGTTTGATGGATTCCTGTTGGTGTTGCTTGCTGGAGGACCTTCTAGAACTTTCACGCAGCAGGATTCACAAATTATAGAGGACGATTTCAAGTCCCTGAAAGACGTTTTCTGGGCAGATGGGGATGGATTGCCTGTGGATGTGATAGACAAATATTCTACAACAGTAAGGGATGTACTCCCTCTTTTCCGGGCTGATGTGGATAGCCTCATTGAGCGCTTCAGGCGATCAACTTTGGAAACTTATGGTTCATCCGCAAAATCTAGGCTTCCCTTGCCTCCTACCTCAGGGCAATGGAATCCAACTGAACCAAACACCCTGTTACGCGTCTTGTGCTACCGAAATGATGAAGCTGCTTCCAAGTTCCTTAAAAAGACTTATAACTTCCCTAAGAAACTGTGATTAAGTGGGAGGTATGATCAAGGGAATCCAGGAAAGCACACTTCTCGGTTGAAGATCAATCTTGACTGATGTTATCAATGTTCCCTGATATGCTTCAGATTAACCAAGAAGATCCTCAAGCTAAGGGTATGGATGCCTTGGGAATATTTAAAGATTGACAATTTCCTTGTATAGTAAAAGTTTGGATCTTTGATTTCTTCATTTCAGCATATTGCTTTCAGAAGGTAGGAATCTGAGGCGGCAGTAAGCTATTACTGGAGGAAACAGTTTGTGGAGATTTGATCCTATTATTTTGCTTGTTTATAGATTTTCACGTCCCAACAACAGAATTATTGATTTAAGATTCATTGTCTTCCATATATATATTCGTTTATTCCTTCTGATTTCCTTATGTAGACACAGAAATATGGATGGCTTTTGTTAATAGTATTTATATACTGGTATTTATTGGCTTGTTATGTTTCCCTAGTTTACTTCTGATGAATATGATTCTGTCGGCGAGTGGTTGTGTCGGTGTCAAATGACGGCGATGACGATGGTGGTGGTAATGGTTGTCGGAAGGGGTGGAACTAGATCCAACGGATTCCATTTTTGGAAAGTCACAATATTTTGGAAAGTTAGAGAAAGTAATTATGGAATTTGGTTTTAGTTTTGGTATGTTTTGTAGGAAAAGGAAAGTGTGAAAATGATTCTTTGTAGAGTTTTGAAGGATATGTTAGTAGTTCTAAGGGTTAGGACAAGTTAGGTTATAGATAACTTTGACTTGGTTCTTTCTATTTCTGGTATTAGGTTTGACCTTAAGGCACGTCACGTACCAAATCCCAAATTCTGAAAGGATGAGTTATAACTTTTTTGTAGTGAAAATAGAGGGATTAATAGTTATCCGTGTTTTTTAAAGAGAATAATCCCTTAATGATTTTATTAATATAATTAGCTTATATACATGATATACAATAGTCATTCTAGACTATAATTATGAAAATAAAATATTTACATAATTAATACAAAATATTGCTACAATAATTACAGATATACAAAATCACTAATTATATTAAAAGAATATATTCTATCACACCCCCACAGTCGTAGCGGGCAGTTGTCATACGCTGAGACTGTCCCGAAAATCTTCAAACAGAACTAAGGGAAGACCCTTAGTAAAGATGTCAACAATTTGATAACGTGAAGGAACATGCAAGACACGTACTTGTCCACGAGCAATCTTTTCGCGAACAAAGTGAATATCCATCTCGATATGTTTAGTGCGCTGATGTTGTACAGGATTCCCCGAGAGATATATCACACTTACATTATCGCAATAGACCAATGTAGCTTTCCGAATGGGAAAATGAAGCTCTAAGAGGAGGTTACGCAACCAACAGGACTCATATATCACATTGGCGACCCCTCGATATCCGGCCTCTGCGCTAGAGCGTGACAAAGTAGCCTAACGTTTAGCTGACCAAGAGACCAAGTTATCACCAAGAAACATACAATAACCAGATATCGAACGCCTAGTATCTGGACATCCATCTCAATCAACATTTGTATACGAAATGAGAGTAGATACCAATGTGAATAGTTGCCGGTTTGACCACCGGACTAAATGTCTCTCCACAATCCACGCCAACCTGTTGAGTTTTGCCATCACCTACAAGACGAGCCTTAGGCCTCTCAAAACAACCATCAGATTTTTCCTGATGAGTAAAAATCCATATAGAACGAATCACATTAACACCAGGTGGACGGGGCACCAACCACGTCTTATTTTCAATAAGAGCATTTTATTAATCATCCATAGCCATTTTCTAATTCGGATCACAAAAGGCAGACACATGGTTACGTGGTAGGGGGGATTTAGTGCCATTCTCTTTGGTCTAAAAATACCCGTTGGCTACGAGTAACGGGCCCTTATCACGGAATAGAAGTGGGCTGGATTTGGGTGGAAGCCGTGGGCTGGCCAGTTCCGATGTTGTGGTGTTGGATTTGATTTGGGTTGGGAGGACCTGGGCTGGGTGGTGATGGGAAGGAGTTGGGCCAGCAGGCAGAAGCTGCGGACCGGAAGAATTTGGGCCTGCTGACAGAATATGTGGACGGGGTAAGGTTAGGCTAGCAGGTAGTGGGCATGACTGTGCCCGCTGGTCCATGTTCCGAGGTGTGGGTTGGACCAAATGGTGGACCACATACGGTGAGAGCCCATCATCTAAAAAATTATAAGAATTGGACGCGAAATTAGTTAACTTAGCAAACGGAAATTGGGTTTCATAAAAAATGACATGGTGACTAATGATGACTTTATTGGAGGATAAATCATAACATTTGTAACCACGGTGATTAGATGGATAGCCAAAAAAACACACAAGCGGTACATCAGGCTTGAAATTTATTTATGGTAGTGGAGGGGAATAGAGGATAATATAAATACCCAAATATCCTAAGATGAGAATACAAAAGGTCTTTTTGATAAAGAATTTTAAGTGGAGAGTGGTAGGCTAATCCTTTGCTAGGGAGTATGTTGAGAATGTAAGTTGCCATTTGTAATGCATGATGCCAAAATGAAGGTGGTAATGACGCATGAGCTAATAATGTAAGAACAATATTATTAATGGTGCGGATTTTTCTCTCGGCTTTTCCATTTTGTGATGACGTATGTGGACATGAGAATCGAAAAGATATACCATTAACCTTACAAAATTCTCTAAACGGCCCATTATGAAATTCCCTTCCATTATCACATTGAATGTTCTTAACTTCCCGTTCAAATTGAGTACGGATGAATGCTCTAAATGATAGGAATGAGGAATAAACTTGGGATTTTTTAGATAACGGAAATGTCCACAAAAAATTAGAATAATCATCCAAGAATAAAACATAATAACGGTGGCCCGAAGAGCTCAAAACAGGAGACGTACAAAGATCATTATGAATAATATCAAAAGGCAACATAATACTAGAATTCGACGCAACAAAATGCAATTTAACATGTTTTCCGAGCGGACAAGAAGGAAAAACATTAGCATTACGAGTGTTATTACACTCAATAAATTTATTATTTTTAAGGGAGGCAAAAACAGACGCTCCCGGATGACCCAACCGTGCATGCCATAAGGAAGGTGCTAAAACATCAAACGTTGACGGTGTGGCTTGTTTTGTGGTGATGGTGGTGGTGATGAGATATAGCTCACCCTGACTACCACATCTCATTAGATGTATTCCCATCCAGAAATCCTTCACAGAAAATACAAATGGATCAAATTCAACATAAACCGAGTTATCAGTTGTAAATTTCCGAACAAACACCAATTTTTTAATTAATTGAGGAGCATGAAGGACATTTTCAAGGCTAAAGGTGGGTTCAGAGGAGATAAATTTGTGTGATCATAATCACGAATTGGAATTGAATTACCATTACTAACAATTATGCCACGATTTTTGCTCAAATTGAAATAAGACGAGAGATTACCTAGCGCGGATGTCATGTGAGAAGTAACCCCGGTGTCCATGTACCAATTTTTATCCGGAGGATTTAACCCAAATGTATGCATCGCTGCCTCGATATCCGTGGGAGTCGAGGCTGCTGTTGGGCCCGCAGCAATGGCGCCTGGCTGTGGCCGAGGCCTGAGGCCAGTCACGCCAGCCCGCTGGCTGGCGAGGCCCAATACGGGTCGGATGTTGATGTTGCCTCACCGGCCTGACCCGCTTGTGTGGGATAAAGGCAGGGCGGACTGGGCCACTTCCCACTGGCCCAAGGTTGCTGCCAGAGGTGCTGTGGCCCGGACCCATGCTGGCCGGTCACCACATCCGCCACCGCCGCAGTTTTGACCATTTTTGTTACGGTTTTGACCCTTTTTGCCACCACCATTGTTATTGTTTTGACTATAATTTTCAGAGAATGATTGAAAGTCATTGGTGTCTCGGGACGTGGCCATCATCATAGCGGAATGTTCTTCGGTTGCGGCCTTTTTAACTAAACCTACTTCTTCTAGGGTGAGCATGAACGTGTTTGGTAGAAAGGTGGGATATGATTGCTTTGGCGAAGAAGATTTCCAACCTCGTTATACGCCTCGGAGTGGCCCGCAACCATCTGAAGAACGAGACGATCATTTGTGACCGGCGCGCCGACGTTCTTGAGTTGATCCGATAATTCCTTGAGCCTTTGGCAATATGCGGAGGCATTCGAAAAATCCTCCATAATTGTGTGAGAGAATTTTTACTCAAGGATTACGACACGAGAGATACCGAAATAGACCACATATTTCCTCCATTTATTTTTTGTATCAAATAAACCCTCGTTGTTACTCCAAGAAACTATAAATGCCCGTCTTGTTGATGGGCTTCCACAAATGCGGGCTGGCCGTCCACATGATTTTTTTTTGCCCACATGACTTTCCACCTAAGCATAACACAACTCACTCATCATCTAATTAAAGGGGGTGACCCCTCATTTCACACTTTTACACCTCAAAAGTTACAGAAAGAGCGATTTTAAAATTTTTGGTTCGATTCTGACGATATATGTAATCTATTTCGGATAGTTAAGAGTAATTTTGGCCTTTTTTCGTTGTATAATTAAATAGATCAATGACAGTTTTGGAAAAACAAAATAGAAAAAAAGAACAAAAACAAATTAAAGAAAAATACATCAATAATCCATCTACGTCGTCGTCGAGTACTTTTGTGTGCTACTGCTCCAGTAAAATTTATCATCCCCATCACTCTATCGCTCATCCATTCTTTTTTTCTCTCGAACAACCAAAGCTCAATGCGTATCTTCGGTAGCACTTCCCACTCTTCCAAGAAGGTACAAAAATTTACTTTTCTATATGGGTATCTTACAGTAGCTCATTTTTTTTTTGTTTCTGTTAGTTAATACTGCAAAAAAATAAATGGCAGCAGCAACAAAAGGAGGAAAAAGAATGGGTAGGAGCAAGTTTCAAGCCCGATAATTTTATTCCAGGAATAGTAATCGATTTCATTCTTGGGTTGTTGTTGGATTTGACAAAACCATCCAAAAGTAGTAACACTTTGAAGAAGACAAGTAATTTCTTGACCAGAAATCATGCTGAAAAGATTTTGGCACCACCTAAGGCTGATGAAGAGCTAAAAATGGTTTGTTTAATTCATTATTCTTGTCATTCTTAATTTTTTGTATGATGTTTGTGACAAATAGTTGGAATTATTATACTTTTGATTTGCTTATTAGTGTTAAAAAAAAGGCAGCCCGTGCACTAAGCTCCCGCTATGTTCGGGGTCCAGTGAAGGGCCGGACCACAAGGGTCTATTGTACGCAACCTTATCTTGCATTTCTGCAAGAGTTTGTTTCCACGGCTTGAACCCATGACCTCCAGGCCACATGACATCAACTTTACCAATTACTCCAAGGCTCCCCTTTGATTTTCGATTTGCTTATTAGTGTTAAGTTTGTAATATTTATTTGTTCTGTTCAGGTGGAGGGTATTTTTTCACTTGTCTGTGCACTTTTATTATTATTTGGGGTTTGTAGTGCTCCCTCGCAGTTTATGTGTAGGCGTTTGACTTAGCACGAGTTTAAAAATAAAAGAAAGAAATTTGAAATTTGTGGTCTAAAATAAGTAGATATTTGTTTGGCTATAAATCTCTTATAAAATGAGAAATTTAAAATCAAATTGTTACTAAATATATGACTAAAAAGGACTGAATATTACATAAATTGGGACGGAGGGAGTAATAATAGTGAAAGGACATATTGTTATGAATCCGTATTCCAAAAAAACCCAGTAAATAATAATAACTGAAAATAAACAGAATCAATGTTGAAAAATAAGAATAATTTTTCAGAATATAATCGAGCCCACTTAGTTCAAAGTGTGTCCTTAAGGAAATTATTCTCCTGACAGTACTCGAGGTTGATGGAATATCCCCTCCCAGGATAGAACGATTATCTTACCAGAATAGTAGTACTCCAAATTCAGGTAGCGGCGAACCACTCAAAGGCAAAGATATCACACTGCAATTTATTTGTGCAGAAGAAGAAGAAGTTTGTGTTGTTCAGAAAATTCGTAAGTAAAATTCTGAGGAATCAAACGAATTTATAGCCATGGAAGTACTGTTTCTGAAGGTTTGCAATCCTTCTGAACAGCCACTAAAACTGGTGGGAAATTTAAACATGAGAAAGAAACTGGGTCGCGGGTCAGACACGCGGATCCGGGTCACTAACGGGTAGGATTGGATAAGTTAATTAATTTAATTAAATAATAATTAAAAATTAAAGAAAATTTGGTCATTTGACCGAATCCGAAGCCGAAGCTGAAGCCGAAGCCGAGCGACGACGCCGGCGAGAGGGGAGACCCTCTTCTTAACCCTTTAGCAACAAGGAGTACTTCTACTTATAAGTAGAACAACTTTTCTTTCCACTACCGATGTGGGATAAATGTTTATTTTATAAAGCAAGAGGAAACTCCCTCCATTTTCCATTCAATCTATCATTTAAACCCAACACATACAACTGAACAAGGGACTGCAAAGTGGATTCTCTGTTAAATATGTTATGATAATAAAATAGGGAAAGGATTAGTAGGAAACTAGTTTTTAAGAGGATTAGTCACTCCCCTAAAAGGAATAAAAGAGTATTTAGTTCCAAAGTTTGTAACTTTTTAGAATATTCTGGCCCTCTTGATATGTAAGAATTGTTGGGTGATACTAGTGAGTGGAAATCTCTGCTCAGTCAAATTGCTGTTTCACTGTATTATATTATCAACTTTTGACTAGGATATAAATATTCAGGAAAAATCTTTTCATGCGAACTCTTTCTACAGCAATGAATTCTCAGGCTTTGGGAGAATGTCAACTATCAGACGACCCTATAAAATATTGTAACTTTATTGACTGTAGGTTGTAGTTGAGGTGGATGAATCTTCAATTTTTGATGCCTAGCACTAGAGATACTTCCTTTAGTGTCAACATTGTTGCTAGGCTGCTTGAGAATTAATAGGTAGCATGTACATTTTTGAGGGACTGAAAATGGTCTAGAATGTGTTTTATGTGGGCGAGCAGGTCTGGAATGTGTTTTATGTTAGGAATACATGTTTGGTTTGTATCTGGGAGGTTCCGGGAGTGATTCAGATGTTTGACGGGGAGTTTGATGATTTTTGGTTGCTGCTGGTTTCTGGTGTTCGCACCAGCGAACCCTTGTCCGCTTCTGCGGAGGTTTGACTCGCAAATATGAGATCTGCCGAAGTTGAGGTTTCGCTTCTGCAGACGATTTCCTCGCAGAGGCGAGTGCACCTTTGCAGAGTTCTTTTCACCCCGCGCAAATCTGCAAAGTAAGTGACCTCACCTCGGGGGTTTTTACGCCGAAGTGCATCCGCACCCGCGAAGTCGATTCCGCTGGAGCGGAATCACTATTCAGTTTGAAACTTTGAATAAATTTAATGCCTTAAAACATTCTTTTCTTGGGATTGTAGCTCGATCAGTAGGGGTTTTCTTGAAGTTTTCAAGGGGGTTTATCATTAGAGGTATATTTCCACCCTTTTAATTATGGTTTAAGCATTTAAGTTCATTGTCTTAGTATAATCTTTTAATTGGGAAAGTGTGGCTTAGTTTCATTATTAAAGATAAGAGAGTGAAAATTGGGGTTTTGAGACTGGTTATTAAATTGTTGATGTTAATATTGCAATCTAGTGTTAATCCATGTTAGAAGATGATGTTTAATTGATTAATTTCATGTTAGAAATCCTTTTTTGAATTGGGGATAATTTTAGGGTTTAAAAATTGGAGCTTTTGCCCAAACTTGCAATTGAGGATCAAATCGGGCCTAATTTTTAAATTAACTTAAGGATATGACTACTTAGCATGTTAGTATACTATTCAAGTAATAAATTTCGAATTTTGCAATGGTGTCCCTGTTCTAGTCTTGTTTACCAATATGAATATCGTTAGACCTGTAATCTCATTTAGTTAATATAATTGATTAGAGTGGGCTCGTGAGGAGGCTCTAAGGAAGGAGAAAGTTGTCACGTGATTCTTCGGCTCTGTATCAGACAGGTTAAGACTTACTAGACTCTAATATAACGTTATGTGTTGGTATGTTGTATGTTAATTAATGAGATTAATGGAGAATTTGGGTTCCCGTACTAGTGAGGTGACGAGCACCTGTACGGATACCGGTGAACTAAACGGGTAATTAATGAACTAGTATCTTGTACATGGCGGAGATTATATGTTTAGCCTTTGGGCCGTGAGCGCGGTGCATAAATCCGCTTAGGTTTGGTATGATTGCTGATTATTTGGGCTCATAGCCATATTTGATATCTTATCTTGATTTGACTTATCATGCATTCATCACTCTATATCTCGTCTAAGTACTTAAAAAGGAAGTTGATGATACCGATTGTATTGATTATGTTGTTGCATGGTGTACTCATATACATATCATTCATACATATTATATTGGCATTTAAACTACTAAGATACTATTGAAAGGGGCTTAAAAGCCGATTCATTAGATATGGTACATAATACAAGAATGATGGTTGAGAATGACATTAGAGCCATATAGCTATGGTCCGATGGGATCGGATGGGTATATGGATCTCATGAGTCTCCCATGAGTCACGTCACACCTACTTCAGGAGCTTGTGTATACCGGATACATATGGCCATTGCATACATACATATCATCTGCATTGCGTTTATTCATATTCTTGATATGTATTTGATGTCGTATGTAGTCGGTGTTGATTTCTGGTAGACATTATGATCTTATGACTTTTGATACATGATATCCTGGTTTCTAAGACTTATACATGTTGTGAGGCTGAGTTGAGAGACTTGATGGGTCTAGACGCCCTGAATGGGGTTTAGGCTGACTTTGGTAACACTGTTGGGCTTAATCTTAGTATATGCCTGGAAACTATGATAAAACTTGAGAACGTTGATAATTCTTGTACGTTGTTGAACTATAGAATCAACTGATAAGTTTCGATAACTAAACTCTTTTATACTTAACTAACTAATTAGTAGAGAAGTATTGGAAAGTACCAACCCTTACCACCGTTAAAGTTAGAATCGATCGACGATGATGCTGAGTACATGCGTTTCCCGTACTCACTCTACGCTTGCTACACTCTATGTGCAGGTACTGAGCTGGATCAGAGCGGAGTGGCTTGAGAGCAGACATTTGAAGATCTCTAGAGGAGTCCAGTGTTAACCGCAACTTCCTTCCCTACATTGGAACTCCTTTCTGATTATTTATGATTTTTTTATTGTATTTTCGGACAACACTCTTTATTTCACTTTGAGATTTGTATTCTTATTTAGAACTATGTTCTCATGACTACTATATTTTGGGGATTTCTTGCAAGTTTATGTATTAAGTTCCAGACTTGATAATACTTCTGTTATTCCTTTATCTTTTCGCATTTACTTATATTTTGTTTTGCTGAATGATTGGGGTTCACCTACGGATTAGGGTAGGTGCCCTCACGACACAATGGAATTTTGGGTAGTGACATTATATTTTTTACTTTTAAGTTATATGTAGTTAATGCAGAGTTACACGTGCGAGGCAAGTGACATAGAAACTAGTCTTCCAAAATAGAAAAATAACTAGGTTGATATTACGTTAAAGAAACCTTAAAAATATTTGATCAACCGTGAATATTTAATATCCTTATATTAATCAAACCAAAAATAGTAGTAGTGCAAATATTCTTTTTCTCTAACTTCCGTACTTTTCTAGTTTAGATTATAAGTGTGAAATAATATGTGAATTTTTTTCCTTGTCCATGAAGAATTTGTTTTCACAAAAAGGATAAGGAAATAAAATAAAATCAAGCGCTATAAATACCCCTCCATTTTCCCTCTCTTAACACACACTACCTTTTTAGTTTTTCTAGCCCTTTTATTACTCATGATTTCTTTCGAATTTATCATATATGGCGTCATCATCATCAGAAACCGAGTAGAAGAAATATTGATATTGAAATCCTCCGATGGAGACGAATTTGAACTGGAATAATCGATCACCATTCGATGCGGAACAATTAAAAATATGGTGGAGGGCGATTTCAGCGTCATCCAGCTCCAAAATATTGATACCAAAATCTTAAATAAAATTAACGAGTACATGAAGAAGCACATCGAGAAGATTGAATCAAATTAAAAAAAGTCAAAATATTTGACAAAAAATTTGTGGAAGGTAGCTTCAATGACCCGTTTGAACTTGTATTGGCCACTACTTACCTTCACATTAACGACATGATGGATCTATTATGATAGTCGATTGCCAAAATAATTAACAACAAGTCGGTAGAAGCTTTTAGAAATATATTAAATATCACTAATGATTACACCCTAAAGGAAGAAGAAAAAGTTCGTGATGAACATAGTTGGGCGCATAAAGGATGGAAAATTGGTAAATCTCTTCATTAGATTAATTTTTATTTTTAGCTTTAATTTAATTTAGGAATTTCAAATATTATGTTTTTTACTCTTTAAGTTTTATGTAGTTCATGCCGGAGTTACACGTGCAAGACACGTGACATAGAAAATAGTCTACCAAAATAGGCAAATAGCTAGGTTGATATTTACTTTAAATAAACCTTAAAAATATTTTGATCACCCGTAAATATTTAATGTCCTTATATTATCAAACCAAAAACAGTAGCAGTACTAATAATTTTATTTTCTCTAACTTCCGCACTTTTCTAATCTAGATTAGAAGTGTGAAAGAATATGTAGATTTTCTTCTTCTCTCTGTAGAATCTGTTTTCATGAACAGAAAAGGACAAGGAAATAAAATAAAATTGTATGCTATAAATACTCTTCCATCTTCCCTCTCTGAACACACACTGCCTTTTTAGTTTTTCTAGAGCTTTTATTCCTCTCAATTTCTCTCAAATTTATCATCAATTCAATGACGTCATCATCATCAATGACATCATCTACATCAGAAATGAAGCAGAAAACAATATTGATATTGAAATTCTTTGATGGCTATGAATTCAAAACTTGATTGTCGTTCAATGTGGAACAGTAAAAAACAGGGTGAAGGATGATTCAGCCTCATCCTGCTCCAAAATTTCGACAACAAATTCGTGAAAAGTAGCTTCAATGACCTGTTGAACTAGTGGACACCGCTAATCACCTTCACATTCGCTGTTTGATAGATCTCTTGTATTAGTTGATTGCCGTCAGAAATAAAAATAAGTCGGTAAAGTCTGTTAGGGAGTTATTCAATATCACTAATGATTACATCCTAGAGTGAAAGAAATAATCTCATTGATTATTTTTATAAATTGAAAGGTATTTATACAAGTTACAAAATAGGAGAATCATATTCCTATTCTATTCCTAAAACCTTATTCTACCATAATTCTAACTATACAATTATGGTAAGTGTATAACACTAATTAAGGTAATCTTTACACAACAATATACTACAAATATATATACCATATATACAAGATTGCATTTTCTACAATCTGTCCGAGAATGGGCTTATTGGTGATCTGTTGGGCCACTGCCGAGAGCCCACTGTCGAGAGCTGCCAGTTCAGTGCACTGTATTCCTGTGATAAACACTTCTGTATATTCAGTGTATATCACAGGAATATTTCATTGTTTAACACACCTCCGCAGTCATAGCGGGTGGTCTTCGAACGCTGAGACTGTCCCTAAAATCTTCAAAAAGGACCGCTGGTAGACCCTTTGTAAAGATGTCTGCAATTTGATAACATTAGTGTCATCTACCTTTCAGGTAACCCAGTTCAACACCAACGCACCAAGCATATCGAAATGGACATTCACTTTGTCCGTGAAAAGGTTGCAAAGGGTCACGTTCGCGTATGCCATAATCCCCTTGATTATTTTCATAAATTGAAAGATATTTATACAAGTTACAAAATAGGAGAATCCTATTCCTATTCTATTCCTAAAACCTTATTCTATCATAATTCTAACTATACAATTATGGTAAGTGTATAACGCTAATTAAGGTACCATTTACACTACAATATACTACAAATATATATAACATATATACAAGATTGCATTTTCTACAATCTGTCCGAGAATGGGCTTGTTGGTGATCTGCTGGGCCACTGCCGAGAGCCCACTGCCGAGAGCCGCCAGTTCAGTCCACTGTATTCCTGTGATATACACTTCTGTATATTCAGTGTATATCACATGAATATTTCCTTGTTTAACATGGAGGAAGAAGAAATGTTCGTGATGACATAAGTGAATGCATGGAGGAGTTCAAATTGACGAGTCTCTTGATTATATTAATTTTTTAAGATTTAATTTAATTTAGGAATTTTAATTTTTAATTGAGATAAAGCAAACACGAACGTACCTTGATATTGCTCAATTGGTTAATTATCCATTTCAAAGTAATAATAATATTAAAGGGTGGAAATGAACTACTAAACATAGATGCTTGCAAATAAATTAAGCAAAAGGTATAATAAGGGTAAATTAATCATATTATAGTTTTTTGGATTAATAAAGAATATATTAAAAATATCGTTACAGAAAATCGAAATAAGGAAGTTAGTGTTACAAAGCTAAACCTGAGGGGAGGTTTCCAAAATTATTTCAATTTAAAGATTAGTCTAACTTTAATTATAGGTGCAAAATATAAATATAGCCTTTAATACAAAAATATATATGGCATGGATAATATAATTTAAAATTTATCGAAATACAAACAGAAAACAAGATCGAAAATGGTAAAAATAAACTAGACATCGCATAGAATAGAAGAAAGAGGATGTCAACATTTGATGATGAGAAAAGTGTTTGATTTTAAAGTAAAGTTGGAGGAGAAAAATAATTTTCATTTAGAAATAAAATACATATATTAGGAGACAAATCATGAATTATCACACCTCTTTTAGTGGCGATTCTTCTTAAAACTCTACAAACACCAAATATTTTATGTACCGGATTATCTTTATTAAATGACAAGTTGTAAATTAAAATATATGCTTATTATAGCAGATAAATTGTTAAATACTAATAAAAAAGTATAGTACAATAGAAATAATAATGTATATATTAAAAGGGGTAAACCGCAAAGATTCTCTTATTTGGCATTGTCAACGGAACTTGAAAGAAGTAAACTTCATCTGTCTCAATTTATATAATTAGTTTGATTGGACACAATGGCAACAGCAAAAGTGGAGTTTGGCACAGGTCAAAGGGGAAAGCAAGGAGGAATTCCACTTTGAAAAGGAAAAAAATATAAAAAAGTTTTTAAATTTGTGATTTAAAATAAATTAAAATATTTATATAATTATAAATTATATAATTATAAATTATCTCATTAAATATAAAATATAAAATTTAAAATAAAAAAATGTGTCATTTTTTCTCTTGACTAAAGAGAAAAAAATCAAAGAAAACATTTCATATAAATTGGTACACAGAAAGTATAACATTTATATAGCATATGGCACAAACAACCTTTTGTAAAACCTCACTAAACCCATTCTCTATCTTGTGTTTCCGAACCCTAACATCTGCAATGGCGTCACGGTGTCGTGCACTGTCAAGACCAGCAATTAACGTTTTCAAATCAACAATGAACAAGCAATCAAGCATACCCACTTCCTCTTTTTACAGTCCTCACACATTTCCAACACTCTCAAGGCAAGTTAAAGATTCAAACCCCATTTGAATTCTTGAATAAAGATTGAAATTTGATAATTGATTTTGATGTTACAGGCCATTGCCTCAGATGGGTTGTCTTCAATCTTTGTTGCCGCTACACAGTGCTGTGTCTTCAGCTAGACTGACATCTTGCCTTGGTATTGATTCAAAGGGATCAAGGTCGCTGTCTCAGGGTATGATTTGCAGTGCCAACCCTGGTGTTTGATATTTTAAAAACTGTATCTGTAAGCAATACCACTTTTTTTGTTTGTTTGTTTGTTTCATGTTTATATATCTTTTGGTTTTACTTTTTGTTAAGTTAGTGTCCAGATTCTACCTTGTGGGTGGTGTCTGACATATTTAAGTATTGGTTGACGCGGAGAAGGTGGTTAGTGTTTTAGGTAGTCTGGTCTAGCTGGTGTTATATACTGATAGAATCTGGTGTACATATATGTTTGGACGAACATAAAGAAGAACAAGAGAGGCTAAAGAGGGTACGATAATTAGAACCATATACATCGAGTTTATTGCATTAACATATCTATGTCATTGTTTGCAATCGATAAGTCCATCTATGGCGAAGGTAGCTTTAGCTAGTTCAAGTTAGTCATTCAAAATTTTGAAGGACTGCTTCATTTGGTCAACTCTTAGCTATTGTGTATGATCATCTTCTTCAATCTTTTCTTGGTATCCAAACAAGAGCCGCTGTAACGAAGAAAAAAACAGATTGAATGAGGATTGACGTAGAAGGAACAAGTAGGGTGAGATTAGATGAATAATGGAAAAGAATGAAAAACTAGAGGTAGAATGAGGGAAGGATCCATGGTCAGCAGGACTATGACATCATGAAGATGAAATCAGGAAAAGAGCAATTGAGTTTCTTTTGGAGGGAAACATAAGAGAAAAATGTGAAGAATGAGTAGGAAGAAGGATCTGAATTCTCTCAATCATTTTAAGGTAGTTAACTGTCCTTCGATTATGGTAGGATTTACTTGGAATACTGAAAACTCACTCTAGAATCTGGTGTACATCTATATTTGGACGAACATGCCCTCTGGCTGAAGTTATTTTCTTTGTCCAAGTTCACAATATAGCCAAGGAAATCAGTTGACAGTTAGTATTTTAATGGATGTCAATTGATCGATAGTAATGTATGTGATCATGAGACTACAATTAAATTTAAGTAAATCATAGTGCTCTAGGCTTAGATCTCATGGATGACGGAATTTGGCTGGAAACATCTCATAGGTTATACTAACATCTGTCAGGGATTCAAAGCTGCACCAGAGAGCTGCTGGAGGATATAACATTATATAGCTGGAGAGAAATTGAGTTGAATTGACTTTTACGGTATTGAGTTGACACTGCGGACACTTGAGCCTGACCTTTCGCCCTTTTAATCAGTCGTGTATTTTTGGATGGAGAGGTTGCAATTGCAGGGGACATAAAGAAGAATGAGAGGCTCAAGAGGGTTCCAGTAGATAATAGTTTAATACATTAGCATATCTATCTCATTGTTTGCAATAGATAAGTCCATCTAGGGCGAACGTAGCTTTAGTTAGTTCAAGTTAGTCATTCAAAATTTGAAGGACTGCCTGGTCAACTCTTCGCTACTGTGTTTGATCATCTTCTTCGCTTGTGAGTCAAGTAAGCACAACGGGACCATAAGATCAATCTTCTTGAAAGAAAATTTACATAGGCAATATTGTGACAAGATATAACACCAAGTAGAAGACAACCAACTAGTAGCACAACATCTGAGAATCATCAAGAATCCTTGACCTAATAACAGAATATATCCAATTACCAGTCATGCCATCATTACACTCTGATTGTTACCTAGTCACTTGACTTTGAGAAAATCTTTTTGATAGGTAATCCAAAATTTTATTAATTTAATGGCAGTAACCTTGTGTTGTATTTGTAAATGGTGGTACAACAAAACCTCAGTTTCTTCATTCTTGACTATGCTAACTTGTGAGGAAATTGAGAACGTCTAAGAGACCATCTGTTTCATTTATATTCTTTTTCTTAACCAAAAGGCCAAGATAGAAAGACAATTGAACTCCATTTTGTGAACGTTCTTCAGTTTTCTCTCAGAACATGTTAAGTTCCCGTCGTTCCAGTGATCCCCACCATGTACAATTTGGGAATGTTTCACAAAACATCCTTCTATCTTCACCAGTTCTTTCCCTGTATAACAGAAGAGGGGTTCCTCGATTTTTCATGGCATAGCTCACCTAACTCCAAAAGCATTTAAGGATTCTTCAGATGATAGACCACTGGGCATTGCAGAAATAATTAATTGACCTTTTTTTCTTCCCTTTCACATAGGTAATACATAGGCATCTCTCTTCTTATGATGTAGGTCAACATTGCTTCATAATTAACCACCCAAGAAAAGCTTGCCATCAGTAAGGAGCTTTACACTTCCATAATATCTTCCGATGCCACTTTTCCTGCCAATTAGTGGCGTTCAGTATATATATATATATATATATATATATATATGTAACATGCGCTCATTGTAATTTTTCAATCTTTTCTTGGGATCCAAGCAAGCATATCAAATCTATCCGGGAAAATCTAAGAATACTCCAGTTCTGATAAGAGTTGAGAGATTCTTCGTATGCTGCTTTGGTGGCAAATGAAAGTATTGATAATTTGTTGAGGAAGCAAAGAGGGGTGGCTTGAAAGCTTGATTTAGAAAAGGCTTATGACCATGTGAATTGCCAATGGTTGTTGAAGTTATTGAAGTTGATGAACTTTGGAGAGAAATGGATAGAATGGATTAGATTTTGTGTTTTTACTGTGAAAGTTTCCATACTTATTAATGGTGACCCACAAGGGTTCTTAGTTCTCAAAGAGGTCTCAGGCAGGGGAGCCTCTTTCTGCCTCTTTTACCTTACCTGTTTGTTCTGGTAATGGAAATCCTCAGCACAATGTTGAGAAAAGCTGAAAGGTTGGGGTGGATAAGAGGCCTTAAAATAGGCAGGTCAGATCAAGAAGACATGATGCTTAATCACATCCTATATGCAGATGATTCTCTCCTATTTTTTTTTGAAGTAACTTGGATTCTCTCCTATTTTGTGAAGCTGATAAAAAGCAGATGCTATATTTGAGAGGAATTCTTTTATGCTATGAAGTTGTTACTGGTATGAGAGTCAACCTGGAAAAGAGCATTATTTTTAGCATTAGTACTGATGATTGTGTTGATGAACTGACATGTATTATGGGATGGGGGGTAGAAAAGTTTCCCACCACTTATTTGGCGCTTCAATTAAGGGAGAAGAGTAGGGATAAGAACATTTGGCAAGGGGTCATTGACAGGTATAACAAAAAGCGAACTCCTTAGAAAAAGCAATATCTATCTCTTAGGTTTACTTTGATCAATAGAACATTCGTCTGGTTAAGTGGGAGGTGGTCCCCGAAGATAAGAAGAAAGGGTGAATGTGAGTGATGAATTTAAAGTTACACAATAAAAGTTGCTTTTTAAATGGTTATGGAGATACAATAGGGGAGGTGGGGAGGTTTGAAAAAGATACGTTAGATGCTATTTATGTAAAAAAAGGAGGGTTGGAGGCAAAATCCAGCTCAATTGAAGCAATGTGGGGGAGTCTGGGAGAAAATAAGTGAAAGTTGGGATGAATTCTTATAGTAGACAAAGTTGGAGGTTGGTGATGGTGCTTGAATCAGGTTTTGGATAGATATTTTGAATGGGGAAGAGAGCTTGAAGAATAAATTTCCAGATTTATTTAGATTTGCATTAAATAAAGAGGGCCATGTTGCTGATTTTGATCCAACTTCAAGTTGGCATGTAACTTTCAGGAGGAATTTGAATGATTGGGAGGTGAGTAGGTTTTGTCAATTGCTTCAACAACTGAACACATGTCAAATTGATCTGAATAGAGAAGACAAATTAGTTTGGATTAATAGCAGGGACAAGAATTTTTCAGTAAACAATTGCTATAAAATGCTACTACATTAGATTAGCCAAGAAGTTTCAAATTGGCCTTGGAAGATGATTTGGAAAACCAAGACACCTGTGAAAGCAGCCTGTTCTGGTTGGTTAGCAGCTAGAGATGCTTGCCTTACTCATTAACAAATTGCAAAGAAGAGGCTTTTCTTTGTGCAGTAGATGCTATTTTTGTAAACATGAGGAGGAAATTGTTGAACATTTATTCCTTCATTGTAGATTTTCAAGGCAGTGCTGAGAGTTTTTCTTTCTATCATGAGAGCATGTATGGTTATACCATAGAAAATTAGCAGTCTATTTGAAAACTGGCAGGAGGACAATTCCCATCTGTATATTGTGGACTGTTTGGCCGGAAAGAAATAAGACATGCATTGAAGGAAAGATGGTGCAGATTCCTAGAGTCAAGAACAAATGTCTCAAAAATCTATTCTTATGGTGTTCCAATAGTACTATCGATAGGATGGATCATTATTCGAATTTTCTGTATTTCTTAAGGGGGTAATATGTAGCGTGACTGATGATAGTTGTGTAGTTCTGCTTTGTACTTTGCTTATGTACCAACTTAGTACCAGATTAATAAAAGACTTCACTTATCTAAAAAAGATTCTTCCTATAAATCCTATTTGCCAATCATTGCAAATCCTTCTAAAATTTATCTCCCCCGTATAGGCATTCTATGTTGATCCACAATGGCATCTGTGTTCTGAGAAAACCAAGCAAATTAGTTATTGCTCCTTTTGTGATGACACTCTTATCCATCAATTACTCCAAACCAAAATTTTCTGCCAATGCCCACTTTTATACAAGTGTTTTGCAGCAAACTCGTGCTATAGCCCCCTAACCTGTTTCCTCACATAGGTTCCACCAGTAGAGGATACTGAGCAGTGAGCAGGTACTTCGTGAATGATTTTTCGCATGTTTCTCGTTGATCACCTTTTGCCACAGTGGCTCCTTCCATGATTATATCTCCAAAGTTGTTTGGAGAAACTTTTTTATTATGCATCCGGAGGTTCTTGTCTTCCAATTCTTCCTCCCCTCCCCCAAACTGTAACAATCCTAGCTACTTTCAACAAGTTTGACACGTTAGAGGTTGATAAAAGAAAACTAGTTCTATTGGCTCTAATCCCGCTCTTTTCTCCCCCCCGGTCGATGTCAGATAACTCGTGCGAGGGCTTCTCTATACATTCAAGAGCAAATATCTCGTAAAAAATAAATCCTTGCTTATATCCTTTGGTTTCCGAGTTATACTCGGATCGATTGTAAGTAGATTATGGCCTCCGGTACAAAAGTATAAACTAGAATTTTCATCTTGAAGGAGTGAATTGTAACTTTACGAGTCTAACCAAGCAACAACTAAATGTGTATTCTCACCCTCAAGTCAGGTTCTCTCTTTCAATCTCTAATAACACTACAACTATCATTTTGTAAGCGTAAGTAGGACTATGCTCGACTACCTACTATGCTAATCTGTGTCATCCACACCCCCTATCTAAGGTCATGTCTTCATAAGTTACACCTGCGCCATATCCCGTCTAATCACCTATCCTTAATACTTTTTCGACCTACCTCTACCCCTCATGAACCCGTCCATAGCCAACCTCACACCTCTGCACTATTGCATCTGTGTCTCTCCTCTGCACATGCCCGAACCATCTCAATCTCGCTTTATGCATCTTATCCTCCACTGAGTCCACTCCCACTATGTTCCGGATATCATCATTTCTAATCATATCTCTCTTTGTATGCCCACACATCTATCTCAGCATCTTCATCTCCGCAACTTTCATCTTTTGGATGTGCGAAGTCTTGACTGACCAACACTCCGCCCCATACAACATAGTCGGTCTAACCACCACCCTATAGAACTTGACTTCAAGTTTTGATGGCACAATTTTGTCGCACAAGACTTCCGATGCGAGCCTCCATTTCATTCACCCTGTCTCAATACGATGTGTGACATCATCATCAATCTCTCCATTTTCTTGGATAATAGACCTGAGGTATTTGAAGCTCTCTTTTTTAGGAATGACCTGAGTACCAAGCCTCACCTCCGCCCCTGTCTCAGGGTCGCTCCCGCTGAACTTGCACTCCAAATATTCTGTCTTGGTCCTACTCAACCTGAATCCTTTAGACTCTAGAGTCTGTCTTCAAATCTCCAGCTTGACGTTCACTCCGCTGCGAGTCTCATCAATCAAGACTATGTCTTTTGCGAATAACATACACCATGTCACCTCTCCTTGGATTTGTCGCGTCAGTTCGTCCATCACCAAGGCAAATAGGAATGAGCTAAGAGCTGATCCCTGATGCAGCCCTATCATCACTGGGAAGTGCTCCGAGTCTCCTCCTACTGTCCGTACCCTAGTCTTAACTCCATCATACATATCCTTGATCACGCTAGTGTATGCCACATGTACATCTATAACCTCCAAAGCCTTCTCGGGGTCGATGAAAACTATATGCAACTCTCTCTTCATCTTCCTATACTGCTCCACCAACCTCCTAATAAGATGAATGACTTCAGTAGTTGAACGCCCCAGTATGAATTCAAACTGGTTCTCGAAAAGACACGCCTTTCCTCACCCTCATCTCCACGACCATTTCTCAAACTTTCATAGTGTGGCTCAGTAACTTGATACCTCTACAATTGTTGCAACTCTGGATATCACCTTTATTTTTGTACAAGGGAATCATTGTACTCCACCTCAATTTTTCGAGCATTCTTGTCGTTTTAAAAATGACGTCAAACAACTTAGTCAGACACTCCAAACTTGCCATGTCTGTGCTCTTTCAAAATTCAACTAGGATCTTATCAGGCCTGGTCGCTCGTCCCTGCGCATCCTGCGAACAACACTCTTAACCTCTTCAATCTTAATGCTTCTACAATACTCAAAATCACGGTACCTACCATAATACTCCAGATCTCCTAGCACAATGTCTCCATCTCCTTTTTCGTTCAAGAGTTTATGGAGGTAAGACTGCCACCTCCGCCTAATATGCGCGTCCTCTACAAGTACTTTGGCGTCCTCGTCCTTGATGCATCTCAGGTGATCCAAGTCACGGGCCTTCCTCTCCCTTGCCTTGGCTAGTCTGTACAACTTATTATGCCCGCCTTTCTTCTTAAATTCCACATACATGCGTTCAAAAGCCGCCGTTTTCGCCGCCGTAACCGCTAACTTTACCTCCTTACTCACCATCTTATACAATTTCCTATTCGTCCACTTCTCCACCTCATCCTTGCTTTCTACCAATTTCGCATACGCCACTTTCTTCGCTTTTCCCTTCTCTTGAACTTTACCATTCCATCACCAGTCCCCCTCGATGCCCACCACTGTTACCCCGCGAGGCCCCTAACACTTCTCTAGCTACCTCCTGAATGCAACTGACCTTCCTGTCCCACATATCGGTCGCATCCCCACTACTCCCCAAGCCCCTTTGGCCATCAACCTCTCCCCTATCTCCTTTGCACTAGCCATGGTCAAACTCCCCCATTTGATTCTTAACCTGTCATCCACAACCCTCTTCTTCTCCATCTTTATCTCCAAATCCATCACCAAAATCTTATGTCGGGTTGTAAATCCTCCTTCGGAATAACCTTGCAGTCTTTACAAAGACCTTTGTCAACCTTCCCAAGGAGCAAAAAGTCCATCTGAGTCTTAGCCATCGAACTACGGAAAGTCACCAAGTGTTCCTCCTTCAGGAATCTCGAATTGGCTATCACCATCCCACAAGCTCTAGCGAACTCCAAAAGTGAGATGCTTCCCCCGTTCTTGTCCCGAGTCCATAGCCTCCATGCACATTGTCATAACTTCTAGAAGTGACCCGATATGTCCATTGAAATTCCCTCCTACAAATAACTTCTCAGTGGGTGGTATATCTCCCACCACTTCGTCCAAATCCTCCCAAAAGTCTCTTCTCCTCCTCGTCCAAGCCCGCCTGCGGCGCATAAGCACTAATAATGTTTATAGTGAATCCTCCAACTATCAACTTAATTGCCATCATCCTGTCATTGACCCTTCTCACCTCTACCACCTGATCCCTTAACTCGTCTACCAGAATGTCTTCCCCATTCCTATATTTTAACCTAATCGAGAACCATAATTTATACCCATCTACATCCTTAGCCTTAGGTCCTACCCATTTGGTCTCCTAGAAACAGGCTATATTAATCCTCATCTTCTTAAGAATCTTAACTAACTCTATGGACTTTTCCGTTAAAGTCTCAATGTTTCAAGACCCTATTCTCAGCTTAGCATCTCCATTACCCCACTAACCCCCTACCCCTCGCTCCCGTTCCCGACCGAGAACATGACCCTAGTCTACCATCAGTCACCAAAGCCACTACAACGGATATAAAGTAATAGACTAATTAAAGGTTTACACCTAAAACATGAACGCCAAGAATGCTATAACTAAAGGCAAGAAGAGTAAATGTAAGAGCGTAATATACTAAATGTAAAATGAAAAAGTAATAAATGTCAAAGCAGGAAACAACAAAGCAAGACCCAGCAAAGCAGATACCTAAAAAATTAAATTATTTCAACCTAATAGTAACCGGGAATATCCAAACAAGATAACTAGAATTACTACCGAAAAATGACAAAGACTAGATAAATAGCAAAGCATGAGCGATAGAACCTGGGGTATAGACAACACTGTTCACCGACACTATTGCTATTCTCGCCGGCGACAAATCGGCTTAGTAAAAAGAGAAACATAGAAGAGTAGAAGAAGAAGAGGAAAAGGGAAGAGAAGCAAAGGTAAAAAGGGAGGATGCCGGACAAGTCGCCGGCATAGTAATCCGGCGGCGTTACATGGTCTCTGGCCGGAGTGGTTACCGTCGGGGTAGGGAGGTGAGGATGGAGATCTGGTTTGTTCACTGTCGAGGTACTTTTCACCGACATTGTTCACCGCCGGCGTTGATGTTCTCGTTGGCACCGGATTTTCTTAGTAAGGGAAGAGAGAAACAGAGAAGAGGGGAATAAGAAGAGGAAAAGAGAAGAGAAATCGAGGTAAAGAAGAGAATATGCCGGAAAAAATCGTTGGCGTAGTAGTCCGGCGGCGTTACCTAGTCGCCGGCCGGAGTGAGTTACCTGGTCGCCGGGATGGTACCGCCGGCAATGGGAAGGTGGCTTGTTACCGTTAGAAGTGAGAGCTGGGGAGAGAGGAGAGATGAATTAGTTGTCAGACTATCAAAATGAACTCTATAATCCTTTAGCAAAAGTTCCATATCAAAATAATATATAATGGTTTCAAAATTTATCAAAACTCACCGGGTATTTCTGAAATACTGTTTGTAAAATGTTGCCAACATTCTGAATTTCAACGAAACTTGTTCTCTTCGATTCGCTCAACCTCCAATCCTTACGAAACCTCTTTAACATTGTTTTTAACCATCTATATCCTTGTGAATGATCTTTATCCTCCGAGTTCACATAGATTAGCTATGACGCATATGAATGTAAAGGTACGGGGTGTTACAAAAATAATTGGGTATTCTCTTTAACTTGCAAAGCAAAAAAGAACAAACAATGGACAAAACAAAGTGAAAATATGATAACGGATTAATGCACATTTGCATTCTTATATGCACAATGCATCAAATCAATAACATAAACTCATGAACAAAAAAGATTAATTGCATTTGGGGATTTGACGATAAAGATCGGACAACAATCCCACTCCTCTTCATATTTAATCTTTCAGTCTATCATTCACATCAAAGAACGAAAAAGAAGTTCAATTGAAGAAGTTACCCTAAAAATTTCAGTTGGATGTTGGAGAAGGAATAAGTAGTATACTTTTTTGTGGTGTAAGAAGTGCAGGAAGGGAGGAAATAAATTGATTTGAGGTGTGAATAGGTGTCGTTTTATTGGAGGTGGCAAAGTTTGCAGGACACTCTCCCTGACTATAAGTAACATTTGTGAGTCTTGGTAATTTCGAAAAAGTTTCAAATAAAGAATGATTTTGTAGCCTTGTTTAGATTAAACTCGTATATATACTATTATATAATAACCCTTCTAAGAAGTATATGGACTTTCTGGATATGCCAGGGAGATGTTGTAATTGACTGTTTGGATGTTCCCAGTAGTCTTTCCTTTTTGGTACCTTCTTGGTACTCAGTTAATAAACCTTTACCTTATAAAATAAACCCTTCTAAGAAAATATCTTTATATTTATATGTACACACAACCTTCTTGGTACTCAGCTAATACACCTTTACCTTATAAAAAAATCCTTCTAAGAAAATATCTTTATATTTATATGTACACACATGTATATATAAAAATGGTAAGGATAAGTTTTACTTAAAAACTTTTACTAATATATAAAAATATATAGCCAAAAAGAATTATAAATCTCATTTCACTAAATATAACTATATGTGCAAGAATCACTAGTAATATATCTATATGTATAAAATTCACTAATAATAGTATAGATATATGTTTAATATTAATTCAAAACAACTGATATCTTCTTACTTAGAGTTGTCCTAATGGCCAAATAATTTCTTCAAGAGTTAGTTACTTGTGAAAGAGCACAACTATTTAGAGAAGACAATGTAAATCAATATGTATTTTTAATTTAATTAACAAAGAGTTGTGCTCTTTCATTCTTTCAATAAAAAACCCTTTAAAATATTTATAAAAGTGGCAGCCTAAACTAAAAGTTGAAAGTCCAAAATACCCTTTTAATATATATTGATTTATATTGTGCCTTGTCTAACGAGTTTTGTCCTTTCAATAAAACAATTAACCTTTCGGAAATTCTTCCCTAAAGGCCAAATAGTTTCTTTATAATTAGTTATTAATGAAATAACACTAGTACATACTATTTAGAGAAGACACAATATAAATCAATATTTTTAGTTTTTTATATATTCAACAAGGCCATTTTAGTAATTCAATTTTTAGTTTAGGGCATTCCACTTTTATAATAATATAGATATAGATTCTAATGGAAAGTGTCTGAAATTAAGCGAATTGGATAGTAAGGATTCATATGCTGACCCAACTAGTATGAGATTGAAGACAGTAGTAGTTCTTGTAGTGGTATTGAGAATTGATGTATTAGTAACTAAAGGTTGTGTGTGTGAGGGGGTGGGGGGGATGCGCTCAAGGCTTCAGTCTAGTGGAAAGAGCACAAAGCGTGATGAGTGGGCTAGGCACATGTTAGAGGTTTGAATCGTGCCGCAGACAGTAGCCTGGTAGAGAGGTGGCCCATTGTCTATCGAGTTCCAAACCTTGGGAATTTCTCGTTTATCAAATACATATATGTGTTCATGTATATTGATGAACAAGAGAAGGGAGGGGCTGAAGTTCACCAGAAAACATGGAAAGCCAACAACTTATAGACTATGTGACTATCTATAAAAACTTACAGACTTCTAAAGAAATTTTGGAAGTCTTTAGATTATTTGTAAAGAAAATTGCTGGAAATGCTGATCTTACAATAATGTAAGGGGTCGTTTGGTTTAAAGAGAAGTTATGCAAGAATTAGTAATGAAGAGGTTGTAATGTAAGGATTAGTGTTGCAGGATTATTTCTTCTTGAATGTTTAGTTTGATGTATTACATATTAATATACAATGTATAATTTAAAATATTTGTTACTTAAAACAAAATAATTTTTTTCTTACTATTACGAGGGTTAATGTTTTCATTTTAGCATTTTTAATCCATGTCTTGGGGTGCGGCCATTCCCCGGAACCTGCTAACGTGGGATGCTTTGTGCACCGGGCTGCCCTTTTTTGTACCCACATTCTATCCCATTTAGAATACTCCTCCGTCCGGATTTATATGATGTAGTTTGTTTGGGCACATAGTTTAAGAAATAAAGGAAGACTTTTGAATCTTGTGGTCTAAAATAAGCCAAAGAGATTTCTGTGGTTATAAATCATCTCGTTAAGCGTAAAAGGTAAAGTTTAAAGTTAAATTATTGTCAAATAAGGAAATGTGTCATATAAATTGGGACAGAGGGAGTAATATATAGATTTCCACATAACTTGTGCATGTACTATTTGTGAGGAAAACAAAAAGGAGCAACCAAACATTGTATTATTTAATGCTGATTTTCATGTGGAGATTAAAACTCGTAAAATTCCAACCAAACATTGTATAAATTTATGCTGATTTTTATGTGGGATTATATCTCCTAAACTTAAAACAAACGACCCCTATGCAATTTAAGGGTGGGAGCATATTTACAGAACATGCTGGGCATGATTTCTGTAGATTTAATATTTGTTACCCATTTGTGTCTTGGTTGAGCTATGCTAGACACAGCGTAGTAAGAATTGTTTCAGTCTTCCTCCAAGTATCTAGTAAATATTCTATTGTTAGAGTTCACTTCACGAAAAACTTTCTGGGTGAGTTGGGTGTTTTCTTCTACTTTGTCGCTAAGGCTGCTGCTACCTTAGATGCTCTCTCTGCTTTTCATTTTTTTTTGTCAGCTAATTTTAACTTATTTAAATCTACCCAATTGGATACCTTTTCAATTAACCTACTAGCCCAGCCATTTATGTATCTTTAGCCTTAGTTGGATTTAATGGCTACCTATCTCGCTCTTTGAAGAAAAGAGGCTACCTGTCTTGCTATGGTTGAAGACTTTTGAGCACCTATTCCTTGAGGTTTCTGCTTTGGATGGCTATTGCACTATGACTAATAAAAGGATAACTTTATGTGGCTCTTCGGGATACAACACTAAATGATTTGAAATATGGTCATCGTATTGCACGCGTTGTGTGTTATTTTTGAAATGTTCTAGCCTACTTCATATGCTATCTATTCATGGATAACCATGAAAATGTCATCATGAATTTTTGCGTATCATCCTGCTCAAAACAAAATAAAAATATGCGTATCCTGATGATTCTTTTTCTGGTCTACAAGGCGTTTGATATAATCTTTGACTATAGACTCTAAATTTTTTGTCTCCTGGAATAGCATGACAACCATGGTTACTATTGTCTCCCATTCTGCCGTGCTTGGCTATGGCCTCAAGTTAGATGCTTCTTACCATCAAATTTCCTCGAAATCATGTATGATTCTTTGTGACATAGTTATGGCCAATGAGTATCACCTATGTTAACCATGTCCTGCAACTTTAGGAAGTTGAATTAAATTTGCTCATCACACCTAAGAAGTAATGTCCTTTCGTTTCTACTTAGCATACAAATCAAGGTGGCTAATCAGATTTAAGTTGATGATGTGGCCCAAGCTTTTGATTTTCTAATGTTATAGTTAAGTCAAGGTAGGTACTTATTCATGTAGTTCCCATTTATGTCTTATACATGTCAATGTGTAAGTATTTCTAATGTGCATAAAAAGCAAAGCAACAATGTCCATGAAGTGTAACTTGATTAGCTAATAAACATCAGAGTGCTCCCTGAAGAGCTACTTCTTAATTGGGTTGTTTAAGGATTAATTTGATGTAATTTTTTACTTTTTCAAGTTTAATAGGTATTGCTGACTCATGATCTTCTCTTTTACCAGAGTTAGGACTCTCAGTGCCGCGATAAGAGACTATTTCTCAAGGAAGAAGAGGGTTGTTTAATTGACAATCACAACTTATCAGCTGATGTCCTTCCATAATTTTCTGCAACCTCTGTTCTTAATCATGTATGATATTGACAGCGCAACTTCTTAATTTTGCCTTAGTTGCCCTAATTTTCATTCGAGTTTGTAAGAAATTGTCCGTCGATTCGTTTAGAAACAAATTTTGAAGTAATAATGTTTGTACTCATGCCATACTGCTCTAGCTGACGTCGTTAAGGCAGTCTTACCATGAGCGTTTTAGACTCTTCTTATATCCATTTTGTTGCGTTGTTCGCGATGGGATGTCTACAGGGCCTTTATACTTTCTTTTCACCACTGAGAGAGAGATCGGGTTTTCTTTACAACAACTTTACCTTTCAGCTAAAGTTCTTTGATCGTGGATTCTGAAACCATTTGCTACTTTATGTATGAAAGTTTTGGCCAGATGGAAAGGCTTAAATACCTTGTTGAAGCTGAATTGGTAATGATAGTATCTTTGTTTAGTAGTTGTGAAAACGTGAAGTGCATGTGAGGGGATGGGATGGTTGATGACATTTGTGTCTCCTATCCTTTTGAAAGGGTCCTTAGCCAATGCAATCTTGTTTCCATGATCAATACACTCTTCCATCCTGGATTTTTCTTCTCAAAATCCCTTCAACCCCCCCCCCCCCTTAGCTTAATGGCATTTTCTCTATTTTGTTAGGGAAGAAAGGGGTGAGGAGTGGGGGAGAAAAGGGCAAAAGTTGGGGCCCCTTTTACTGTCCTGTATTTGTTTATAGTTTTGTTTGTCCTTTATTTCCTACCATCTTTAAGGTGTGACACTGCATTGTTGTGAAATCATGTAAACACATCTTATCTAAGAAGCAAAGTGAAATGAATTGGTTTTTTGTGCTGGCTTGGATGGTAGAGAGGTTCCACAATACTCTGGAATATAGCAATTTGACAGAGTTCCAAATTATAAATTTTCGGTAGTGTGTTTGGTATGATGGAAGTCATTTTCCGTGGAGAATAGCCTTCGATGCAAAAATAGATAAATAATAACGCTAAACATTTTCGATGCAACTTTTGAGGTCACAAGCTCCTCTGTGCTAGTATTTTTCCTTAATTGTAAGACATGCCATTTGATTCACTAAGCTATCATTTCATCGATGTTTATTTTCTTTCTGTTCTTTGTTTTCAATTTCGACCTCTATGCTTTCTTCCCAGTATTTCAATATATAATACAGACGATAAGTCTAGATGATAAAAATTCAAGAGGGGCTGCGTCATATTAAAAGGCTATATATAGGGAGGTAAATGGAATCATGAGAAGGTAGATGTGATGTTTCTGTAATTAATATAAGCATAATTATAAAAATGTTTAGAGAATCATTTGTAAAAAACCATATCATGCCTAGTTCAGCTTTGTATATGGAGAGACCCATAGGTCTATACCTTAATAAAGTTGTTGAATTAAATATCTAACAGGATCCTATATCCATAGGCCTATGAGCTGTCTTCATAGCTTTGCACTTTTAATCCCTTACCAATTCACTTCATTAGTCGTTTTCTTTTTCATCATATTGAAAAATGGAATTATTCAGTTAAGTGTGTGCTGAAACAAAGGGCATCAAGGGTATAATAGAAGGTTGTTTCCTTGGAAAATATTTTCTCCCCATTATTTATATATAATACTACTAGTTCAATAACCAATATCACATACTTTGCCGAGGTAAACATTTTCCTCAATGATATATCTTGTTTCTTGTTCTTTGTATTTTTCTTTTTGGTCATGAAAAGGGGAGAATCGTGGATAATCTGTAAAATGCTTAGCACGTACTTACCATGTTAGGCAACTGAGAAAAAAAAAGCAGCAGCCAAGTCATTGTCCACAGAGGTTGTACTGAAATGAAGACAAAACCCTCTTTTCATTCAATGCTAAAATATTCCCCATGCATGGGATCACATATATCTATACAAGCTCATGGTTAAGCATAGTCGGTGAGCAGATGATTCAAAATATAAAAAATTTAAATACATAAAAAAGTTGAGAGGTAATTTTTTAACCAAGGGGTTCAGATAAACTCTTTTTTCCCTCCTAGCTCCGACCATCGTGAGGGTAGAGTGGGGGTGGAGGGAAAGAATGTTGTCTTAAAGAAGCTAGCCAGAAAGTAGATCAGATAGGTGAGCGATAGTACAAGCAAGCTAACACGAGGGTGAATTGGAAGGGTCTATATTCTTTGAAATATTTATAGAAAATATCCCTAGTATCGTTGTATGTTGTACCATTTGCATTAATAGAATTGTTCCTCCAATATGAAACACTCAGTCACTCACTGGCAGACCACTAGCTAGGGGTGAGTGGTCAATTCGGGATTTTGAATTCATTAAACTACTTTTATTTTTTTCATTAAACTACTTAAGAGTAACGTTGAAGATTTACCTAAATAATGGTGGATATAATGTCACTACGTGATTGTTGCTCTTAATTAGTCTAATTAAGTGAACCATTTTTCAATATCTTTGCTTGTATTGTCGAGGTATCCCATAAGCTTTGCCCCTACACACGTGCTAATCAATTAAATTGCTTCGATCTTCACCATCATCCTTTTCTTGGACGGTGGTTTATCCGTGGATTTCTGGATACTTGATTGATTTGGGAAAATAATTTATCCCTACTCAATGTTTATATCAACTCAATAGATATAAATATATGTTGGCTTATTAAATTTTATCACTTAATTATTATTAAATAATATGTATTCCTACTTTATTAAATTACTTAACCATGATAATTTAAAATAATTTTGATATAAATATCGAATGCAAGTAACACTACTAAAATATCAATATTTTCCCACTGAAAAATGTTCAACGGCTATTACCACAAATATTTTGATTGAATTAGTGAGAAAAAACTAATGGTGTTTTTATACAAAAAAATTAGAAAGTTTCTCATCGTTTCAATAGTAACATGTTTTCCACCATGTGTTTTTCCAATGAGCTGATTCGGTGGGAATAAAATTGAAAAATCATGTTGTATTTCATAATTTTTACTACTATCGGTGAAAAACCTCTGCTTCTAATAGTGTAAATATTTACTCTAAATTAGGTCACGAAATCTTTCTCATAAGATAATATGTCTAATCTGATACTAATACCTCTCCTCCTAGTGTTTTTAAGGGTTTCACGCCTCCTTATAGATTATGCCTGTCAATAAGTGTAAAACTTGAGGCCTGCTTGGAGTTGAGGTGAACTAATGGTATAGCCCTAGACTGGTATCAAATGCTTCACTAATTATCAAAATAGTAATTTTTATGTCCCAATTTATATGAAACACTTTCTTTTTTAGTTAATCCAACAAAGAATGACAAATTTTCTTATTTGATCATAATTTAACTTTAAACTTTAGCTTTTACGCTTAATGAAATGATTTATAATCACACAATTATTTTTTATTTTAGACCATAAGATTTTGTGTTCAGTCAAACTACATCATATAAATTGGAACGGAGGAGTTAGAAAGAGAAGTTAATTAATTGAATAGAAAGAATAAAAATAATAAAAGTTCAGGATGAGGCACAAGAGAGGCATGTGACTACTGATTAAAATGACATTAGAAGATAAAAGGGAAAATAGTTGTTTAATTTGATTAGTTGTTTCACAGCTGCTAATAATCTTAAACAAATGAGAATCAATTGCTATACCACTGCTTCTGCAACAACTCCTGCAGCAACTTTTAATTTTTTGTGTTTTTATTTGACATAATTTAATTAAATTCTTGACACCATAATGAGAAACAGGGTAAAAACCACCAAGCACCATGCGGATTACTGAGGTTTGGCAGGCAATTTATTTAAAGTAATTACACTTCAAATTATTATTTAACCATAAGGAAATATACTTGGTATTAGTACTTTAGTTGAGAATATATGGTTTGATTCCTATGGATCAGCGAAGCCTAGGATCGCACATACAATATTTCTAGCATCTTAACTTCGAGTAGCATGAACGAGAAAGAGAAGGGTGCACTAAAACCGAAACTTGTACTTCTAGGCTCCGAGTATCGGAAAGTTACCTACATGGCTGACCTAGAGTATTGTTGTCGAAAAATTATACTATATATATAAGGTTAATTTTTTTTTAAATACATATGTTAGATATTGAATCTCTTTAGTTTCTTCGTATGTTTACTTTTTTGTATTTTAAACTCTCTTAGTGAAAATTATAGCGCCGTCACTAATCATTTTCCCTCCAATTCTCTCAAAATTAGATTTGAGTAACTTATTTGGAGGAATACGAGTGAATATACCATACGTTGCCGTACTGCTTATTCCTTGAATTGTTGATTTTTCTAATTATTATTATAAAGCTAAGAAACAACAATTCATAATTTCTCTAACGAAGATTAATTAGGTTTGGCACAATGACCTAATTCAATCATTTTGTTTAAAAACAGTAAATTAAAGAATCTCACATGGTGTGCATGAAAGTATGCACGTCCGTCTAAATATTTTATTAGTTATCTTTTTTCCAAACTTATTTAAAATTTTTACTTCTCATGTCTCTTGGATTGAAAAGATATGTTTAACGGATTTTTGGAAAAAGCAAAGCAGTAGTACTGGAGCAAATAACGATGTAATTAAATTAAATTAAATTAAAAAGAAAGAAGAACCTCCAATCTATATATGGGTTTAAATTATGACAATATGAACTTGGGGTTTCATCATATATGTTGTGGGCTGATGTGCTTTTCCTTAACATTCTCTGTATATTACTGCTTCATTCATCTCACTGGATTTCTAATAATCAATCTTCTTTGCTGAAATTCATGTTCTTTTACAATCCCAATGAAAATAAAAGGGTTTCTTGTTAAAGTAGCCAAAGTTTACAATTTTCATGCCCCTATACACTGAAATTAGTAGTAGTATTATATTAATGGCTTTAACTTTTCATTTTATTATTTTTAAGTAAATGAATAAATGTACTTATATAGCTAAATAATAAAATTCGTGCTAATTCTATTTAAGATTAGTAACGAATTATCACAAAAAAATTATTAGCCACGAACAATTTAGCCATAAAATTTATAACTGATTCATTTATAGTCATGTTTGGATGGATTGAATACCCTTCTTGTATCTGAACTCACGTTATTCTCCTTTGAACAAATAGGAGACGTGTGCCACGAGTCGTACATAGTTACAGAATAGAAGCATACAAGGTAGAGAACAAAAATGCACCATAAATGGAAGTCATGACCGCTGATTGGAAAATTCTGCACAATGAAACGAACTCTTCTATCGTATTGCATTTAGATTATGATAAGATGCAATACGTTACTAAATCAATTATGAGTAACCTCATTAGATTGGTTAAAAGAGAGAGAGAGGGGGGATGATATCTGCCTTAGCTCATAAAAGGATAAGAGAAAAAAGGAATTCGTTTCATATACTACAACATTACAATGAGCTGAAACCAAATAAATTCTAGTTGAACTAAATACAGAAAGAAATAAAAAATTTCAAAACCTACAATTTGACGTTTTCTTGCACTTAATTAACAAACCATGCAATTTAGAAGTCATTCCCATGTAAGTTAGGATCATAAGATTGCTTCTTTTTATTTTTTTGTGGGATAATAGAAAATTAAGCCAGTGAAGATTTATATCTGTCATGTTAAAAGAAAATTAAAACAAAAACAAGAGAAAAAGAGTAGAATAAAACAGAGAAAAAGCAATTTGTATATCAGGAAAAATTGTTTCGATGAAATTGCCAAGTTTATGGCAAAAGGAAGATAAACTTAGGACACTAGACCCTATACCTTCTACTTGTATTGCTCATTCTTTCTCTTTTAGTCTCTCACCTTTCCTTTAATATTTTTTTCTTTCATTTCTATGACAAAAAGCTACAAAATTCGATAAGCTAGGAATCTAGTCCTATTAAATTAATCTAGAAAAAAATTATGAAAAATTCAACTCTCTCTAAGAAGAGAAACTCAAGCTCAGAAAGCAAATTCCTACACCGGTACCATTGATCACTAGATTAGCTGCCGAAAATCAGGCCCAATATGTTGATGAATCAAGTAATCATCGGCACTGGATACATCGAACATCATGTTCTGAGGAAAGAATTGGTGGTGTTGATCAGCTCGAGTAAGTTCCTTTTGCTTCCGAATCTCAAGCACTTTGCGATGAGAGTTCGAGTGCTTAGTAAGCACAAAAGTCGGGCTAGCAGCTGGTCTATACTCAGGAACAAGACGTCCAGACTTGTACCTTACACCACACGCGTTGCAAAGCGTTTTTGGACCTATTGGTCCTGTCCGCCATTGTGGGGTCTTATCGGTAGCACAATGAAGACACTTCCTTCCTTCACTATTGCTAGCCATATTTGGAACATGATGAGTAGTACTCTCTTTCTTTTTCTGAGCAGAAGACTTCACGGTCTTCTTTCCAGAGCTCGAGCTCGGGATTATCCCGGACTCTGATGACGATGACATGTCCTGCACTGATGATATGTCCATCGGGGAGCCCGGGGTTATAGTGTTGGGAGATTTAGGAGACATGACTAGCAAGCGGGACGCCCAGTTGTCTGGAGCCATGCGCGACCGCTTGCTACGTGCTTTGGCTGGGACGGACATTTCCGGCTTGAACCCGATTTGGTTATTTGCGGTTGCTCGGTTCGGGTCAGGAATGAATTGGTGAATCTCCGAATCAGTTCGAGTACTCTTCATTCCTTGAATTAACTGTAATTTCTGCATTTCGTTACTTGAGAATGATTCTTCCACAAAATTCGATAGCCATTCCAGCTCAGCCAAATCAGCATACTGTAAAAAAAAAAAACTTAATTAGTAACAAATATTTCACATAATGGTTCGAATTATGGTGTGGTCTCATTTGGAAACAATCGCTAAGAATTTGAATTGCAAATATAGGAAATATTACAACAATTATTTTCACGTTAAACTAATTATTTACTTAAGTGAATTAATTTGAGAAGAAACTAACAATGCAGCATAGTCCTCCCCGACAAGTTAGGAAACTTGAATTTTCTGTATCCTTATCATCACTGTATTCATTCCATTTCTTATTTTCACAGCAACCAAACAAGAAAATTAAATGTTTCTCTTTTCTAGAAGAAAACAAAAGCCATTAAACAAAAATTCGTCACAAAAGCGTTAAAGTTACATGTCTAGTGACTACTTTTTCTTTACAAGGAAAAAAGAAACTATAACTAAAAACAAAAGCACGTAAAAAATTTGTATATTTATTTAAGTGTGCATGAAAATTGTGGTTACCGGCACAGAGAATTCACTGGAGAACTGTCCGTCGGGGAAATTCCGATATCCCATATTGTCACCGGGTAATTGCGGGTTGTGATTGCTTCCGGAAAATGAAGAGTTGCATGAATTATCAACAACGGAACAATCCGTGGAATTTCCGATGAATGTAGCGTCCAGCGTGCCATCGGTGACCATTCCGTCATCGTTAGGCAAGTCCAAAAGGTCCTCAACGATGAAATGGTCACTGTTTTTAGCTTCGGAATGGGAGTTGTAGTAACTTGCTTGGAAGAATTCAGGTGTTTCCATAGGGTTAACTAGAAATTATGTAAAAAAAAGCTAAAAGAGGAATGTGTGAAAAGAGTGTGTGTTTTTGGTGTGAGAGGAAAAAAATTTAGAGAGGAAAGAGAGAGAGAGAGAGGTGGAAGAAGAAGAGAAAGGAGAGGGGGTTTATTTGCGTTTGAAGGGGACAAGTAAACAGCTGAATTTTTGGATGTTGATGAGGAAAAATTATGGCTTTAAAAAAAGCTAGGTATTTGGTTAGTTCTTTACATTAAATAACAATTGTTAAAGTGTCTTTATGCTAAATAGAAGAAAAAGGGGTAAATTTGGGTTGTGAATTTACATGATAGTCCTTGAGTGATATTAATTTGTGTGGAGAAAAATATAATGTAGTACTCCTTTGGTTTAAAAAGAGTATCCACTTAATTTTTATTTTTTAATTAAAAAAAGTGTTTATTTATTAAATTAAGAAATAATTAATATTGCTTTGTTAGATTTGCCTTTATTAAATGTTAGGTGACCAAATCTCAATACTTATTTAATTAAAAACTATTTTAATCAAATTATTTATTTTTTTATCTAAAATTAATATTTTCTTAAAAGGTGTTTAAGTAGCTAAATGAACGCGCTTTTCAATTCCGAGAAAGTAAT
This sequence comes from Anisodus acutangulus, assembly GCA_029783415.1. NCBI lineage: Eukaryota > Viridiplantae > Streptophyta > Magnoliopsida > Solanales > Solanaceae > Anisodus > Anisodus acutangulus. The sequence continues at coordinate 40,373,853 of CM056509.1, forward strand.
ATTTAGGGAATGGAGTGTTAGGATCACGATTGTTCCATTGGTGGACCACACGTGAGGTGTAGTATAATATAATGTTAATAATGAATATGGGACTGTGGCCATGGTCTTTACTTAAGAACTAGGTCATCTTTAGCTCCTTCACCACCAAATTAAGCCCTTTTCTCTTGTTAGGAAGATTCACTGCAAAAAGTACCTCATGGGATATAGGGTACGTAGGGACTAGGGGTGTCAACGGTACAGTTAGGGAGATTATTTTGTAAAATTTATATCATATTAATTTTTTATTATTTTATTTTGTATAATTAAAATTGGACTTTTTGAAACTTTCTTATCATTTCGGGTTTTCTTTGATATTGATACGGTTCGGTTAATTTTTGATATATTTTTTTTAAAAATATCATATAAAAGTTACAAGTAGAAGTTAGAGCACCATATCATGCATACGTTTATAGGACTATGAAAAAAACTCTTTGGACAAGTTTATTGTTGAAAGGTGATGAATCAAGAAAACATAAAACACCACAAGAATAAGTCCATCCCACTATTTTACAATAGTGTGAAATAATGTTAAGCAAAGATAAAAAAAATTTAGATCACACGAGGGAGAAGAAATCAATCAAGATGGGACTCAAGAATTGGGTCTATAAAGATCACATATCCAATAAAAGAAATTTGAATCATACGAGAGGAAAAATATATAATATCTCGTAGTTTACTACTCAAGATCGTTGGAATACCTTTAGCTTAATGATTACTACTCTAGATTCTAGAACTAATCTAGTTTTAATAGGAGTAACATAGTAGGTTTCTGAGGTTGGACTTTAAGTATTAATTACTTGTTGCCGATTTGTAGTCGTTTACATCAACCAAGGCGAAAATTTTAATGTTTCATTATTTTCAAACTTAATATATAAAATGTATTTTACACACATAAATGTATTCAGTCTGGTTCGATATTTTTTTGATTTATTTTTATAAAATTAAAAATTAATATAATTATTCGGTACGGTTATAAATTTATATAAAACCCGTCGGTTTTAGTAAAAGAAACTTAATAATCGGTTCGATACGGTTCGGTCGATTTTTAGAAAACCATTGACACCCCTAGTAGGGAGCAATCTTATGAATTATGATAAGCAACATAAACATTAGTGCAATCTAGAGGCGGAGTCAAAATTATAGGTTTATGAGTTCTGAATATTAAAATGACAATTTCAAGTGATAGTAGCTGGGTTATAAATTTAATATTTATACAAATTGAATGAATTTTTTTAAACACAAATACATTATTTTAGCAAAAATTATTGAATTCGTCTAAACTCATATCTAGACGTCTAGTGCCGTCCCTAATCAATCTGAACGATTTGGTTATACACACATATACGTTATGCTTCCAAAGTCTTCATATATATGTTCAATTTGTTAATTGTCATAACTATTCGGGTTAATTAGGTCATTTTATTTCATCTTCAATTTGGATAAAGATTTGGAAAAAAACGCATGATATTTAGCGTTTGACAAAATAGGATAAACTCAAGGAGAAAATGGAAAAACACTATGTGAAAATCATAGATATAAGTAAATGGTCAAAATACAACGGAAATATAAGAGAAAGGAGAATTGACAATAGATGTGCCTACTAAAATCATTAGTTGGAATGTTCAAATTAGTAATGAAGAAGATCTTGTTGTTGCTGCCATCCCTAAATATAAGTTGTATTCAAATCATGATGTATAATTCCAAAATATTAAGTAATAGACATTATCGTGTAAATACCTCATCATATTATTTGTCAAAATTTCAAATTCCACGTCTTAATAAATATTACGACCAGTTGGTGACCAGTGTTTTAAAAGACATTTTAGAATTCACCCGGACTCACCTCGGGGCGGGGCACTGGTAAAATACCCCGGGACTCACGTGCGAGGCTTAATTCTTGTGAGGCTTGCGCTCTAAGCACACGACTGTACGCCCTAAACACGCCTAACGCACAACGCTCAGGGCTCGCCTAACAGAGTAACAGTTCTTACACAAGTTATATGTTAAATTCTTTAATTAAAATTGTTGACCCTCATGATTCTTTAACAAATGAATGATACTTAATAGTTTGATTTATAGAAATAAGAAGATTGAGTATAACTCAAATAACAAGTCGTAGTATTGCATATTTACTATTTGAAAACATTGTGAGGGTGAATATCACACAATATTTCTTTTAAAAATACATAGCCGAATTGTACATTTTCAATTTCATTGGTCTTTTATCCTATGTATCAAAATTATCATATTTTATTATTTCACTATTCAAAAATAATTTTATTTTTATTCATGAAGGAGTTAGATTTTAATTATAATACTGATAAAGTTTATTGATTATTTGATTATAGGGAGATAAAATGAATAGTATGATATTAATATTAGTTTAAGAAATTATGATTTTTTCATTGTTTGAAAGTTAATATGTTTGAGTTGATTTGCATTTTATAATAGTTTTTATTTAATTGTATTGTTTATACTTGTAAAATTATGTTACATATATATATATATATATAAATATTTATTATAATTATATTATTTTATAAAATACTAAAATTTAAATACCAATGAAACTTACATACCGTGCCTCAGAACTTACACATCACGGAGGTATGTGTGAAATGTTACGACCCGCCTTTTAAAACGATGACCTTTTGATTCGACGAAGTCCCGTTCCGATCCCGATCCCGTCGGAATCGGGTCGGGCCATATTTTTTTTTACACTTAATTTATAAAACAACATATATAAACAACTCAATAATTGAACAAGATAGTGTAATAAAAACATCCCAAGGCTGTTTTTGTGTCTCTTATATTATTTAATAGACATATGATTTTTTTGTAATACAAATACAATTGTCAAAATTGCAACTTTGTGCAAAAGTTACAAATTACATAGTAAAATTGCAATTAAAAAAATTACATTTTAAAAAAAACTTGTTCTAGTTTCTTGATAATTTCCTGCGGTTCTTCGGTTGGAATTGGTATTTGTTGGTCAAATTGCTCCACGTCGCTTCCACCACCTTCGGATAAGATTTCGTTGTAGTTTTCGTCTTATTCTTCATTGATCACCGGTTGATCGCACCTTCTCCGCTCATATCCAATCTTCGAATAATACTGCAATCTTCAAGCTGTCTCCGGCTAATGAGTGTATGTGCTCTCCTATTTGATATCTGCCGGCAGAAAAAGTACTTTCAGACGCCGTTGATGACACTTGAATGTTCAAAACATCTCGGACCGTCATTGAAAGTGTCGGAAAGGTTTCTCATTCCCCTCCAGTATTTCAGCAAGTCTTTACGTCCTTCTTCATTAAGAACTGTTTGGTACAGTACAGAACCCTGCAAAACAAAAATATCAAACTCGCTAATTTGGTTAGTAGCGGTACGGCCACACATTCTATTTCTGAGGCTTTCAATACTAGCCGCAGAAGCATGTCTTTTGTGAGGTTGTGTTGAAGAAGAAGAAGACAGTATGAAAGCCTGTAGGTTGCTAGCACTTTCTTGTTGGTAAAACATATATACTTTTTTGCATTCGTCTTCTACGCTAGACAACACTTCTTCTTTAGTTTGTTCAATAGGTGGTGGATGATTTAGATTTTTGGGACTTGGAGGTGGTAGTACTGCTATACAATCATAAATAGTTTCAATAAGTGATTTAGTACCGTCTATTTTAATAGCCAGATTTAATACATCACCAATAAGATAAATAGTGGGAATAGGAATAAAATATTTTTTTTATTTTGATAAACATTTTTTTAATAGATGCCTTATAAGCTGGTTTATCCATATATTCATTAAGCAGTAAAAATATTAGAGCTATATAAAACAACATAGTTGAAATAGTAGGATAATATATGCCGGGAATTTTTTTTGTTGCTTGAACGAAAAAATTTCTCCAATCGCTATCTACAACCATATCAGCTAGATTTTGATTATGAGAGTTAAAAAATAAAGTTATAGGCTTTCTATAGTCATAAGCAACAAGTAGTTGCTCGTATAAAGAATTTCACCTAGTGAGTACTTCTTTTGGAATTTTTCTATAAGGTAGTTGGCAATCATGACAAGTTTTTTTATATTCTTTTTTTCGTTGTATTCTATTATTTTTAAAAAGTAAAGTTTATAGCAAATTGTATTTTACTAAGAATGTCTTCAAAAAGTGATAGACCATCCTTTACAACTAAGTTATATATATGTCACGCATATTTTATATGAAAATGATCTGGAAAAGATGGAGTTAAACTATTTTATAAAATTGTAATAGCATAATTGTTAGAAGAAACGTTATCTAATGTAATGATCATAATTTTATCAGTTATTCCGTAATAATCGCACACTTGATAAATATTTTCTGCAATAAAAGTACCAGTGTGCCTATCATCTATATATCTATACGCTAAGATACATTTTTGCATAGACCATTTATAATCTATCCAATGACAAGTTACCGTTAAATAATCATGGTCGTTAGTACTACGGCCTATATCAGAAGTGATAGCCACTTTGCCATTAAAATGATATAATGAATAACGTAAATACTGTTGATATTCATGTGCAAATTTAAATACACCTCTCTTAACAGTTGATCTAGGAAAACCGTTAAAAGCAGGATTATACATTTCTCTAATGTAATGAATAAAACCAGGAGATCAAGGAAATGAAAAAGGCAAACCCTCCACAACAACTAATTTTGCTATTGCTTCCCTATCTCTATGTTTATTGTAATCAGGGCCTACAATTCCCCCCGTCGTGGGGTTAATTTGACCTTGTACTTGGTCCGGGACAGTATGTGAACCTTTTCCCGATGGAGCGGATGTTTGCGCACCCGGTTTTGAAGTCTCGTATTAGGCATATCTAATTGGATGAGCCCTTGCTACATGTCTCATTAAACCCCCCGTCCCACCGTGACCTTTTCCAGTTTTAAATTTTAAAACATCTTTACAAATTTTACATCTAGCTACTTGATTCTCTACGTCCATATCAAAAAATGTCCATGCATTGATTTTAATGGTCGTTTTGCTGGACCTCGTCTTATACTAGGGGGAATATGAGGCATTTCAGTTGAAGGTGCACTAGTGAGTGTGCCATCTACATTAGTGGGTGTATCATCTAGATCATCGTCTAAATTAAAGTCTTCCTGAGTTTCAGAAAATAGCTCCTCGTCTAAATCTAATGGTATTGTAGAAAAATGTTCAATATCAACAAAATCACCCTGTGTAGGAATAGGATTCTGTCTAGAAATAGGATGACTAGAAGAAGTACTCTTGCCCTTGTTGCCCCTACTTGAAGAAGCCTGACCCCTACCCGTAAGCATACGTTTAAATCCTTCCATTATAAATTTATAATTATACTAATAAATAATTAAAGTAAATGAAATTAAGTGCGCTAAATAAAATAAACAAACAATAATAATTTAATGAAAGAACGAATGTACCAAACGCCGCTGTAACGTCGACGTGTAATCGAGATGTTGAAAATTAAAACTTTGCTCGATGGAAGATCCTCAAGCTAGTTGCCAACTTCACTCCCAAATGAATAAATAAAATTTAATATTTAGTAAATAATGTAGATTTGTAGAGAGATAGATTGAGAGATTTAGAGAGATATTAGGAAGATTTGTGAGAAAGATGAAGAGAAAATGAGGTATTTATAGTTGAAAAAATGGGTTAAAGTGTAAATATAATAACTTATGAGTTAAAAATAAATATTAAGGGAGTATGGGGTTGGGGGAGGGGGGAGGCCAAAAATGCGTTGCACAACGACCAAAATGTAAAATGATCGTTGGTGCAACAATTATTTGTGTAAAGGGGGGCTTTCGGGCGGGATCGGGACCTGGGGCGGAACCAGGATCGGGACCGGGACCAGGATCGGGTCAGGCCTGGCGGGACTGGGGCGAGCCTGGACAGGTCGGGACAAGATCATATCCCGTGTCGGTTCGAGTTCCAATATCGCAATTTTTTTTAATAAAAAGTCAGGATCGAAGCTGGACCGGGCTGACCCGGCCCACTGGCCAGCCTTACTATTAAGTCAAGAGTATATTCCCTATCAGACGTAGTAATTTATACTTAAAAAGGGTAGATGGAAAAAACCATGACCCTACATCACAAATCAACCATAAAGGGTCCTATAAGAGTCCACTTGAAGGTGATCATGAGGGTAATAATTAGCTCACTTCGTACAACAATTATAACTGCACGTACCAACACCTGCAAAATCAAGTACATTTTGTTTCTCAAAGCAATGTCATTTACAACTTTCTACAAGAAAAAAAGTCAAAAAATGCAATTACAGCAGGGTAATATAGGAAATTACTGATGAAAATTTATGAAATTGGTAATTAGTAAATTAATTAAACAGACAAACTAGCAGGTTTGTCGCTGCTACTCGTGCCACTATCGTCCAAGCTTTTGCAGCCCGATTCCTCCGCATTAATATTTAAATTTCTATCATAGAGATTCGTGTAAAAATAATTAATTTTTACACTCTAACAGTTTTTTTTCTTAAACATCTCTGAAAATCTCCATTAATTTATTTCAACCCCCCCCCCCCGTAATTAAATCTTTTCATTTTCTCATCTTGTTCAGACCCTTCCACTAAACAGCACGATGATTACAGCTACGTTTGATGAAACCAACGGTCTAGATCTTTCCAACGTGAAGATGTTCCTTCCAAATCAGTTTAAACTATTTTACCGAAGTGATGCCACGTCGGATAACAGTGAGGCAACTTAAATATAAGGTTGTGGACCACGTGGCGTTCGGGTTCACTAGGCAAGGTATGTAATAATGTAAATGTAAAAAGAAATAGGATAATGCTGATCCCAAGATGTATGTAAGAGCGGATAAGGTGTTACTGCTGTCATACGGTAATTTATTGCATCATCAAACTCAACTTGGAAGAAAGATACTCATCCATATCAATTTATGTGATATAATTTGATTCGGTACAAATTTTAAGAAATAAAATTTTTTTTTTAAATTCTATGATCTAAAATAAGTCAAAATATTTGTGTGGTTATAAATCATCTCATTAAGCGTAAAAAGTAAATATTAAAATTAAATTATTGTAAAATAAAAAAATGTATCATTTTTTTGAACGGACTAAAAAGAAAAATATATCACATAAATTGAGACAGATAGAATAACTAACTTATCACCCTTTCCTCACTACCGTACCTTACCGGTAATTACTTATTTACACCGAATATTTATATTAAATTAGTAATTTATCATGATTATGTAATTTAATGAAGTAAATATATTTATTATTTACAACTTGGTTTGGAACATTGTATTGTATTGTATTGTATTGTATTGTATTGTATTGTATTGTATCGTATCGTATCGTATCGTTCCACAATTATAATGTTTTTTTTTATTGTTATTTAAAATGTATTGTATCGTATTGTTAAGTTCAGTCGTTACATAACAATGAAAAATCCTATTTTATGTAACAACTAATTTGGTGTTTTCCCATTGTCATCTAATTTTTCTTTTCAATAATATCCTAACTTAATATTTCATAATTTTATTTTACCATTTACCCTATATTATTTAACTCAATATCCTACCCTATGTCTTTTTTATTCTTCTGTCTCATTCTAGGTTTAGATTTTTGCCTGCTCTCCTTTTCTTTCGTTATTTTGTCTCCTTCATTTTCGTTAAAAATGTTTTACTAAATTCAGTTAATTATTAATTATCAAATCTTGTTCTTGTTAAGAGTCCACATCGAATATGGAATGGTAACATGAACTCCTTATATGGACTTGGACAATACTCACCCTACAAGCTAGCTTTTGGGGCTGGATTAGGCCCAAGTTTCATTCTTTACATGGTATCAGAGTCAGACTCATTCTAATTCTTTGTTCACCGATTGGTGGACCCCCAAATTATATTATCCACGCTCCAGTTAACAAGGTATGGGCGTGCGAGAGTGTTAAGAGTCTCACATCGGATATAGAATGAGAACATGAACTCTTTATATGGACTTGACAATCCTCAGCCTACAAGCTAGCTTTTGGGGTTGAGTTAGGCTCAAGACTCCTTATATGGACTCTTTAACAGTTCTCAAGTGCTATTTTGTTCGTTTATGCAAGCATTGCAATGTAACATTGGATAAGTGCACAAACCTTTGCTTCGAGATTGGATTTATAAGGAACTTCTAATGAAAAAAATACTTATTATTGTTTTTAATAGTAATAACCGGGTTTTCATTAATTTTGTTAAAATTTACATGAATTTAACAACTTAATATACTTGCAAGACATAATTTGTGACAAATTAACATAAACAATCCGTGTTAAATATTTTTTTAGTGATTATTGATAAAAGTAATATTTACAATAGTTTAAGGCGTTTTAGTAAATTTACCAGTTACAATATAGTTAAACTAAATAATAAAAGTGCTATTAAACAACAACAAATGATATTAGTCTATCAACACAACACAACACAACACAACACAACACAACACAACACAACACAACACAACACAACACAACACAACACAACACAACACAACACAACACAACACCGCCAGCAGGCTCACTGCCTGCTGGCCCAAATCCGACAGATCCAATCCCTGGCCCAAATTCTGTTGGCCCAGGTAGTGGCACTGTTCCCGTGTCTCGACCTGAGTCACGACCCAGTTCTCCTAGCGGCATAGCTTCTGCTTCCGGTCTGGGTCCAATTTCTGGCCCACTTAATTCTTCACCACTTCCACGTTGTCCGCTACGTGTTGTTGGTCCAGCAGGCCCACTGCCTGCTGGCCAGTCCACTGCCTACTCGACCAATACCCAAATCCCGTCTAATTCTATCTCGAGTCGTGGGCCCGTTACTCGTAGCCAATGGGGTATCTTTAAACCCAAACAACATTTTAATATTAATTCAAATGTCACTAAATTACCCCTACCACGTAGCCCAATGTCTGTCCTTCATGACCCAAATTGAAAACTGATCATTGATGACGAATATAATGCTCTTATTGAAAATAAGATGTGAGAGTTGGTGCTCCGTCCACCTGGTGTCAATATTATTCATTCTATGTGGATTTTTACTCATTAGGAAAATTTCAACTGTTCTTTTAAGAGGTACAAGGCCCGTCTTGTAGGTGATGGTAAAACACAACAGGTTGGCGTGGATTATGGAAAGACATTTAGTCCGATGGTCAAACCGGCAACTATTCGCATTGTGCTTAGTCTGGCTCTTTCGAAAGCATGGTCCATTCATCAGCTGAATGTGAAAAATGCTTTCTTACACGGTGATCTTAAGGAGACAATATACATGCATCAGCCCTTGAGTTTTAAGGACCCCAATTGTCCCCACCATATCTGTTTGCTGAAGAAGTCCTTATATGGGCTTAAGCAGGCCCCACAGGCGTGGTATAAGAGGTTTGCATATTATGTGTCTACTATTGAGTTTTCTCACAGCAAGTCTGATCATTCTCTGTTCATCTATCGTCGTGGTACTTCTCTAGCATACATTCTGTTGCATGTGGATGATATTATTTTGACTGCCTCATCTGATAATTTGCGCAAGTCTATCATGACCCTTCTCAATTCAGAATTTGCTATTAAAGACTTGAGGCCCTTGAGTTATTTTTTGGGAATAACTGTCACTCGTCATGCATGTGATCTATTTTTTGTCACAGAGGAAGTATGTGAATGATACCAAACCGAAGCTGAGTGCTACGTCTAGCACACCATATGGGGATCCCACCATAGTCTTGCAGGGGCTCTTCAGTAACTTACATTTACGAGATTAGATATTACTTATGCAGTTCAGCAAGTGTGTTTATTTATGCATGATCCGCGGATTGAGCACATGCATGCGCTCAAACGCATTATACGATACATACAAGGCACACTTGATTATGTGTTGCATTTATATCTATCCTCAGTCTCTACTCTCATCTCTTATCTAGATGCTGATTGGGGTGGATATCCAAATACCAGACGTTCAACCTCTGGTTATTATATGTTTCTTGGTGATAACTTGGTCTCTTGATCGGCAAAATGCCAGACTACTTTATCGCAATTCAGTGCGGAGGCCGAGTATCGAAAGTAGCCAATGTGGTGTCTGAGTCATGTTGGCTGCGTAACCTTTTATTAGAGCTTCACTTTCCAATTCAGAAAGCTACCTTGATCTATTGTGATAATGTTAGTGCCGTCTATATCTCTGGGAATCCGGTTCAACATCAGTGCACTAAACATATCGAGATGGACATTCACATTGTTCGCGAAAAGGTAGCTCGTGGACAAGTACATGTCTTGCATGTTCCTTCACGGTACCAAATTGCTGACATCTTTACTAAAGGTCTTCCCTTGGTTCTGTTTGAAGATTTTAGGGACAGTTTCAGCGTACGACAACCGCCCGCTATGACTGCGGGGGTGTGATAGAAACCACCGTGTATCCCACACGGACAAAGTATATATTTAGGATATTTAGGTTTCTTACCATATTTTGTAGAATTCTTGTACAAGTGTAATTATGATATTAGTATTATAGTAGGAATATGATTTTTCATATTTAGAGATTGTATATTGTATATATAGATCTTTTCATTAATAAAAATAATGAAGAGATTATTTCTTTCCATTATCAACGAGAGGAACAATATTTACTGCTTATCACTTTCCCAAGCGATGGTTCTTCCAAATTTTACTCACTTGATCTTCTACTAAATTGCGTGCATCATTTTGTTGACTAACAAAAGTAAGCTACTCCTACATTTCATGGGTTATAGTTATACTAACATATACTTGATCTTAATATAGTTGCTACCAACTTTGAAAAAATTACGTACGTGAACAATTATTCTCGTTAAAAACCAAAATTAAAGATAATAAAATTTTCATCTTTTAAGTTTCACTGAGGATAAAGTTATATATCTGTTAAGAATCTCATATCGGATATGGAATGGGAACATGAACTCCTTATATGGACTTGGACAATCTTCACCATACAAGATAACTTTTACATGGTATTAGAGCTAGACTCATTCAAATTATTTGTTCACCGATGTTGGACCCCCAAATTATATTATCCACGCTCCAGTTAACAAGGTTTGGGGTGAGGGAGAGTGTTAAGAGTCACACATTGGATATGGAATGAGAAAGTTGACTCCTTATATGGACTTGGACAATTCTTACCCTATAAGCTAGCTTTTGAGGTTGAGTTAGACCCAAGATCCATTCTTTACCCTATCTTCCATTGTGCATCTTATAATTATACATGTCTTGATTGTTCGATTCTTAGTTTCTTACCATATTCTCCCCCAAAACGCAATTTAATTTTTTCCTGTGTTTGTATGTTTCTTCGATGTGTTACAAAATAGTCTATTGCACCTAAAACATATTATTTTTAATTTTCAAAAACAGTTGAAGAACGATTATGAGTTATGAAGTCAAATTGACAAGAATATACATTGAAGGGAAGATTCAAAACTAAATCTAATACTGCTTTAGTGTTTGCATTTTATTTTCTTTTATTTTTCCGGAAAAAAAGAGTAAATTAAAAAGGCGAAGGTACCTGGATGTTGCTTAGCTTGGAGGTCACCAAGGAGATACACTAGTATATAGTAGACTAGGGGTGTCCAACGGGCCGGGGCGGGCCGGGAACAATTCCGGCGGGACGGGGAGGGTCGGGACGCGGGCTCCGGCGGGCCGGGATTGGTAGGACAGGAAGAGGTCTTGTCCCGTCTCACATTCCGCCGGAAGAGGGGCCGACATTTGGGGGGACGGGACGGAACGGGTCGGGTCGAGATCGGGATTTAGGGGTTTTTTTTACCACTTAATTTTAAAAAATAATATATATAAACACTTCAATAATTGAATAAGATAGTGTAATAAAAACATCACAAGACTGTTTTTGTGCCTCTTATGTTATTTAATAGAAATATAATTTTTTTATAATACAATTTCAAAATTACAACTTTGTGGTGTTGTTCAAAAGTTGCAAATCACATAGTGAAATTGTAATTAAAAAGTTACATAAATAACCATACTTTTTTTAATTTTCTCACAATGTCTTGAGGATCTTCTGTTGGAATTGAAATTTGTTGGTCAAATTGTTCGACGTCGCTTCCTGTTCCCTTGGACAAGATTTCGTTGTAGTTGTAGTCTTCTTCTTCGTTGATCTCCGATTGACCGCACCTTCTACGCTCCGCTCGAATCCATTCTCTGAATAGAACTACAATCTCCAATGTGTCTCCCGCCAATGAATATCTTTGCTCTCTTATTTGAAATCTTTCAGCAGAAAAAACGCTTTCAGACGTTGTTGATGACGCTTGAATGTACAATACATCTCCGACCATCTTTGCTAGTGTCTGAAATGTATTCTCATTCTGCCTCCAGTATTTCAGCAAGTCTTCATGTCCTCATCATTGCCAATTAACGTTGACGTGTAATCGAGGTTGGAAATTGAAACTTTGCTCGATGGATGATCACCAAGCTAGTTGTCAACTTCACTCCCAATTTTTTAACTTTGATATAAATGAACAAAAAAATATAATATTTAGTAGGCAATGTAGAATTGTAGAGAGATTGTAGGAAGATTTGTGAGAAAAATGAAGAGAAAAATGAGGTATTTATAGTTGAGAAATAAGGTTAAAGTGTAAATATATTAACTTAGAGGTTAAAAATAAATATTAAGGGGTAGGGAGGTTTATGGGATGAGGGGCCAAAAATGAAATTTGGCGTTGTTGCAACGGTTATTTTTGCAAAGGGGGAGGGGGGCTGGCGGGGCGGGACGTGGTTGGGACGGGGCGGGATCGAGATGGGGCGGGTCGGGATCGATATGGACAGGACGATCCCAGGCCCCGTCCCGAGTTCGAACCCCGACATCGATAATTTTTTTTATGGGAGATCGGGGCAGGTAGCGGGCCGGGGCGGGTCGGGATTGGGCCGACTCAGCCGACTGGGCAGCCCTAATATATAGCAGTGCGTGAATATTTGCTTCTTCAGAATGCTTTATCTTTACCTGAAAAAGAATAAATAAATAATTACTCCCTCTATTCTGATTTATTAAAACATTTTTCTTTTTTTATTCAGTTTAAAAAATGATATATTTCTTTATTTGATAGCAATTTAATTTTAAACTTTACACGAGATGATCAATAACCACACAAATATCTTTTACTTGTTTTAAACCATAAAATTCAATTTTTTTTTTTAAATTTCGTATTTAATTAAATTACATCATATTAATTAAGACGAAGGGAATAATATCTATAGATTTTTCTCCTTTTGAAGATTGTTTTTTCTTTTTTCTCTCGAGGATCATCAGATAGGAGCGAATTTTGAAGATATATATTCTACACTGTAGTAGGGTCCTAACGGCACATGACATCGGTGGTGAGTGTGTCAGCTCACCATGTGATTCACTTTGGTTCATATCCAAAGCCATAAGCCCATAACTGACGGTGGTCAATGCCATCTAATCTAATTAAAGGAGAATTTTTCATTTTTCTCTTTTCTCCTTTTTTTACTTCTTTTTTTCTCTTTTACCTTTTTTTTCTTCTTGTTTGCTTAAGCATCCAGCAACGTGAGAGCACGTGGCGCTTCCTGTCACGTGACACTCTAATTTTAATCATCCATTCACCGCACTTGGGCTCCTCCCTCTCTTACTATATCTTTGACACAAGTCACGTGACTGAGAATCTCCCCTTACTTTGCTACACTATCAATCTATTCATATTATAACATGCTCCCATTTTAATTTGGTTGATGCTATTAATGCAAATCTAACGGTAGTTTTCTTTCTCGACACTTGGTAAATTTAAAATTTTAATAACACATTGACCCTAGTTTTCTCTTCCAAATTTATTTATCGAAGTATATTTCGTCGATAAATATTAATTTTAAAGAGTATTAGTTACGAGGACATAACTATAAGATGAGTGTATGCCAAACCCCTCTTTTCACCACGGAAGGTAAAAGCTTCGATGAATGGAATTAATTAAAAATTAAAAACCAACAGGAGATATTACGGAGCAAAGAGAAAGGAAATAAATCCAATGATTTATTAATTAGGATTTTCGAAGAGCAAAGAAAAAAATATATTGAAACTCTTTTGGCACACCTTAAGGAAATACCAAAATACCCTCCCAAAAATCGGCCACCCCCTCCATCGATTTTTTATTTCTCTTGTTCTTTTATTTCATCTCCATTATTGTTCTTCATAATTTTTTTGTTCAACTTTGTGTATTCCAATTAACCATGTCTGAATCCAAACCAATTTTCACCCAGCCCTTATCGTTTCAAACATTAAAACACATGTTTCCATCACCCTGGAGATGGAAAATGTTCACTATGCCACTTGGGCTGAACTGTTTAAAATTTGTTGTCGTTTCCACCGGGTGATTGATCATATAATCCCGCCGGAGAATGGGAAAGGAAAGGAGTTGAAGACGGCTGATGACCAAGAACTCTGGGAACTCTTGATGCTAGAGTTCTATCTTGGATTTATGCAACAATCTCCTCGGATTTGCTACACACAATAATGGAGCAAGATTCTAGAGACACGGAGGCTTGGAATCGATTGCGGGACGTTTTTCAAGACAACAAAAATTCCCGCGCCGTTACGTTAGAACAAGAATTCTCCACCATTGATAAGGCGGATTTTCCAAATGCGTCGGCATATTGTCAACGCCTTAAAGTCTTGTCGGATCAACGTAAAAACGTTGGTTCGCCGGTTACCAACAATCGCTTGGTTTTGAAAATGGTTTTCGGCCTTACCGACGTCTATAGTGGTGTGGGGACACAATCCGACAAAGCAATCCTCTCCCATTATTTTATCAAGCACGTTTTATACTTATACTTGAAGAGGCAGGTTTCGCTAAAAAGGCCGCCACCGTCTCCAATTCCGCCATGATTGCTACTCCCACAAATGATGGTGCTATACATTTTAAACACACACAACAAAATCGGGGATAAAAAGGAAAAAATGGTAATAAAAATCAGGGTGAAAATAATAAAAATAGAGGCCATTGGAATTCCGGTGGCGGTGGTGGAAATTTCGGCATGCAGACTATCGGCGGACATCAGTAGTGGCAGCCCCACGGCGACCCAACCCAATGGGCCTGGCAGTGGTCGTGGGCAGTGCCACAATGCCCTTACCCAACTGGAAACTAGGCCAGGCCCAATTTTCGTCCAAGTGGAATGCCCACTGCCGGGCAAGGCAGTGTTGGGCCAAGCAGTTTTGGGCCCAGAACATTTTCCAGCAGCTCCAGTCACGGATAACTCAATAATGGGCCAATGCCGAACCTGTAGTAGGAGGCCCATTCAACGATGGCAAGCCCACCTGACATTGAGTCCGCCTTGCATACTCTTGAGCTCAATCCACCCAATGCAAATTGGTATATGGACTCAGGTGCAACGTCTCATATGACGTCCTCTCAAGGTAACCTCTTGTCTTATTTTAATTTGAGCAAAAATAATGGTATAATTTTCAGAAATGACCATTCTATTCCAATTCGAGGTTATGGGTCTACTAAATTGTCACCCCCAATCCACCACTAACCTTAAAGAATGTGCTTCACGCCCTACAATTAATTAAGAACTTGGTATTTGTTCAAAAGTTTACTACTGATAATTGGGTGTCTGTTGTATTTGACCCTTTTGGATTTTCTGTGAAGGATTTTCAGACGGGGACAATTCTAATGAAATGTGATAGTCAAGGGGAGCTATATCCAATCACTTCACCCATTCAACAATCCAAGTTACCATATACTTTTGCAGCTTTCAACCATTCATTACGACATGAATGTTTGGGGCATCCGGGGGCATCTGTTTTAGCCTCCCTAAAAAAGAATAATTTTATTTCTTGTATTCAAACACATACTTTGGATAAATGTTGTTCATGTCCAATGGGTAAACATGTTCAATTTCCATTTACTTCATATAATTCATGCACTTTATAGCCATTTGACATTATACATTGTGATATTTGGACTTCACCCGTTTTGAGCTCTTCAGGCCACCGATATTACTTGTTATTATTAGATGATTACTCAAATTGTTTGTGGATTTTCCCCTTGTCTATAAAATCGCAAGTCTTTTCCACATTTCTAAAATTTAGAGCATTCATCCGAACTCAATTTGAACGGAATATAAAAAATATCCAATGTGATAATGGTAGGGAGTTTGATAATCGACAGTTTTGGGATTTTTGTAACTCTTATGGTTTGAACGTTCGACTTTCCTGTCCACACACCTCTTCTCAAAATGGAAAGGCCGAACGTAAAATCCGAACCATAAATAACATTGTTCGAACTTCCCTTGCACATGCCTCATTACCCCCTCCTTTTGGCATCATGCACTTCACATGACTACATATTTATTGAACATACTCCCTCACAAAAACCTATCCTACCAAGCCCCCCTCAAAATACTCTATTTACGGGACCCCTTATATACACATTTACGGGTATTCGGGTGTTTATGCTATCCCATTTCCATCCACCACTATCAATAAACTCCAACCCCGGTCCACACCTTGTGTTTTCTTGAGATATCTGTCTAATCATCGGGGATGCATGTGTTATGACCTCTCATCAAATAAAATACTTGTGAGTCGTCATGTCCTTTTTTATGAAGCAAATTTCCCGTTTGGTAAAATTCACAAGTCCGGACCCTCCACATATGCATTTTTAGATGATAAATTGCCCCCGTATTTGTTCCATATTTTTTCAGAGCCTACTGTTTCGTCCAACCCACAACATTTGACAACGAAATTGTTGCCCAGTCACAAGACACAATTGCCCAGTGAACTAGGCTGTCTGTTTTGGGCCCAAATATTTCTGGGACAGTAACAGTAGCCCAGCCGCAGCACAGTGCGCAACGAACTGGGCCTAATCTTGCTAGCCCACTGCCCAATATAATATCCGTCCCTGTCAGTGGCTTGGGCCAAAGCCCATCCCCCTGCTAATTGCCAGGCAGTATTTCCCAACCCACTTGAAAATTCAACCCGTTGTCAACATGGTATTGTCAAACCCAATACAAAATATAGCCTACACACCCAAGTCTCAAAATTACATTTACCTCGCAATCCTGTGTCTGCACTCAGTGACCTGAACTAGAAAATGGATATGGATGATGAATTTAATGCTCTTATTAAAAATAGAACATGAGAGTTAGTACCTCGTCCTCCTAATGCCAATATAATTCGGTCCATGTGGATTTTCAGTCACAAGGAAAAATCTGATGGTACTTTTGAGATGCATAAAGCCCATCTTGTAGGTGATGGAAAGACACAATAGGTTGGTGTAGATTGCGGGGAGACGTTCAGTCCGGTGGTGAAACCAACAACTATAAGAACAGTCCTCATTTTGGCTCTCTCAAAGTCATGGCCACTACATCAGTTGGATGTCAAAAATATTTTTTTTTCATGGCCAGCTAAATGAAACGGTGTACATGCATCAACCATTGGGATTTCGGGACTCCAAATATCTAAATTATGTATGCCTACTCAATAAATCACTTTATGGGCTTAAACAGGCTCCCCGGACCTAGTACAAGCGGTTTGCGGATTTTGTTGCACACATTGGATTTTCTAACAGTCGTTCTAATCACTCACTATTTATCTACTGACAATGTAATAATATTGCTTATCTTCTGTTATATGTGGATGATATAATCTTAACAGCCTCATCAGATGCTCTTCGCAAGTCCATCATGTCACAACTTGCCTCAAAATTCGCAATGAAAGATCTCGACCCTCTTCACTACTTTCTAGGCATAGCGGTGACACGTCATGCATGTGGGTTATTTTATCCCAAAATAAGTATACAACAGAGATTGTTGAATGAGCTGGAATGTCCTCTTGCAAACCATCCGCAACACCAGTAGACACCAAATTCAAATTGAGTGCATCCTCTGGTAAGCCTTTTGCTGATCCATCGCATTATCGCATCCTTGCAAGAGCCTTACAATATCTTACATTCACCATGCCATATATTTCTTATGTTGTGAAGAAAGTATGCCTCTTCATGCATAATTCGATGGATGATCATATGCATGCACTCAAACGGATTGTGAGACATATTCAGGGAACTCTAGATTATGGGTTGCACTTATACCCATCATCGACTTCTACCTTGGTGTCCTACACCGATGCAGACTGAGGTGGATGTCCAGACACCAGACGCTCTACATCTGGTTATGGTATTTTTCTTGGCGATAACTTGGTTTCTTGGTCCTCCAAAAGGCAAGCCATACTGTCTCGCTCTAGTGCCGAAGCAGAATACCGAGGGGTCGCCAATGTAGTGTCAGAATCATGCTGGTTTCGGAATCTGCTCCTAGAACTCCATTGTCCAGTTCCGAAAGCCACATTGATATACTGTGATAATGTTAGTGCTATATATATCTCAGGGAATTCGGTGAACCATCAACGCACTAAACATATCGAACTAGATATTCACTTTGTTCGTGAAAAGGTGGCTCGCAGACAAGTGCGTGGCTTACATGTCCCATCACGCTATCAGATTGCAGATATCTTTACTAAAGGTCTTCCGCTGATACTATTTGAAGATTTCCTGGACAATCTTAGCATTCGTCTCCCTCCCGCTTCGACTGCGGAGGAGTGATAGATCATAATCATAATTAATAATATTCCAATTATGAATTATGATTAGTGTAGTAAATGTAATATCTTATGTATATGGTAGGGAGAATTAGAATAGATTAGAAGACTTGATTATAACATATCTTGTCTTATTCATTACCTTAATTTATGCTTGTAATATGGGTATATGTACCACCTCTTTGGAAGGAAATGATTGAGGGAAATATTTCATAATTCTTACCTAGATAGGTCATATTTTGGTTCTATAGGGATAGTTGACACCCCCTAACACAAGTTGAAGTTTCGGTGCAATGGTTAAGGGGTCACAAGACTTTCCTAAAGTTGTGGATTTGACTCTAGCTAGCAATATCATAATTTTTTAAACACCCTTTAATGAAAATTCTGACTCCCCCACTGATTGCATGCATAGACAAGCAGATTAGCTTTATTCTTTTCTCTTAATGTGCCGGACTGCCGGCGGGTCTAGGCTAACTAGGCAAGGATAGATAAAGATGGAGGATTAAGACTGTGAATGACCGTCCCATGAAGGGCCTGTGCAAGGGGGAAAAAATAACGAACTGCAAGGGTTCAATTAACAACTTGTCAATATTTCATAAAATGATTAAGTAGTGGAATATTGAATTGGATGTATAATTGGTTGTTAGAAAAAACAAATGTGAAACTAGCTAGTTTCTACAAGATAAACTTGAACTTAGTTTCGCGCTCGAGAGTTCTCCTTAATTACAGGATTAATATTTTAATCCCCGTCTCAAATTACAGTCACTTTAGCTCAATAATATTATCTCAAAATAATTGTTATCTTAGGAATCTCAAATTACAGTCACTTTAGCTCAATAATAATATCTCAAATAATTGTCACCTTAGGAATGAATTCAAGATTAAAGTTGGCAATTGATTCTAACTATAATTTTAATATTAAAGAGATAAAATATGAGCAAAGTCAAGCACATGAAATGTTATTGTAATACTCTTAGTAATAAAAAAAAAGTACATTATCATATGCCAAACAGAGAACATAAGTAATATCTGAAACCTCAAAATAGAGAACATTATAGATTGCCTAACAAAACTGTGAACAATACTTGCACTTATCATGCACATAACAATACAAGTATCTTACTGTTAACAAATATAGTAGAATAAAGTCTATAATTAATATCTCATAATTCAAAATACAGTTATTATTTTTGTTCAAGGTAAAACCCCCATCTATTTTTGTTATATGACAAACTTGATATTGCACAAAATGTGGATGTTCGTAAAAAGAGATAAATATTATCATCATGTGCAAAATAATATTCAACCATGTACCATATTTTCAACTTCATGATGATAATTCACAATTTTCAAAATGTCTTAATAATATATAAACAAGTTGTGTCAAGATAACTGTTATAATGTTTAGAAAAAATAGTAGGAAACAACTACAGGCCACAGAAGCTCATTCAACCTATTCAATCAATATTGTACTCGAGCTTAGCTTCCTTGATGTCCTGCCGAACTTTTCAACTCAATGTTTTAAATACTTTGACAGACTTTTCTGCATCTCCTACTCGGCTTTAAGCCTCTTGCAAACGTCTTTCAGCCTTATTGAGTCGTTTCTATGCTTCTAAGAACACCTTGTTTCTTTCTACCAAGTTTTTAGGTGCTTTAGATACAAGCATGGTAGTCTTACTTAACGCCATTAGATAGGAAGACCTTTCCTCCGTATCTTCCTCTTCAGAATTCTCATTCAGATACTATTGAAGTTAAGTTACATCAAGTTTGGCATCCACAACATCAGACACTAAAAATTTCATAACTTTAACAAAGAAAAAATAAAGACACTGCTGATTTTCAGCCGCCTGACAACATCACTAACCATATCAAGAAGGGAAGCTGACTGTTGGTGATTTATAATGACAACTGAGTGTAATATCATCATACTTGGTAAATTGCAGCAAGTATAGGAGCACTGCTCACTTTACTTTATAGCCATGCACATCCACTACTTCATTGCATACATCACAATTTTCAGGGTGACGTACACTGAATATACACCGTGTATATCACGGGCAGAATACTGTTAATTGAGCTGTTAAAATAAGTGGTATACATTGTATATTCATACATTGTATATCACGGGTTTAGTGGCTTAGTTTTGGTAGGTTAGTTGTAATTAAATTAGAGTTGTACCTTACCATAATTGTATAATTATTGTACAAATAGAATACGGTTTTGAGAATAGAATAGGAATAAGATTTTCCTATTATGGAAATTGTAAATTGTATATATACTCTTTCATTAATGAAAATAATGAAGGGATTATTTCTTTCATGGTATCAGAAGTCTAGGTCAAATATGTCCTCTCCAAATATTTCCTCTCGTGCCTATAAATTCTGAGAATTTTCCCTCGGTTTTCGTGCATCTTTGATCTCTTCACTATTCCCAAATTTTATTTCTAAATTCCTACATCGCGTCTTGTGTTGATTGTGATGGCTAAGAACACGTTTCACCCTGCCCTTACTGTTTCTAATATCAAGAATCATATCCCTGTCATTCTTGAAATAGAAAACGTCCAATACACGACGTGGGCCGAACTGTTCAAAGTTCACGCACGGTCGCATCAAGTCCTCCACCACATAATTCCCTTGGACCCTGCTGATACGGAGGTGCCTAAACCCGAGGATGATCCTAAATTGTGGACGACCCTTGATGCTACCGTTCTTCAGTGAATTTACTCCATTATTTCTACCGACCTGTTGCAGACGATTATCGAACCAGACGCTACAACGATGGTTGCTTGGAGTAGAGTGCGTGATATATTCCAAGATAATCAAAATTCTCGTGATGTTACCCTTGAGCAGGAATTCTCCCACGTCAATATGGAAGACTTCTCTAACGTTTCAGCTAACTGCAAAAGGTTGAAAGAATTGGCGGACCAACACTGCAACGTTGGTGCACCCGTTACCAATGATCGTCTTGTCCTTCAGACGGTTGCAGGACTATCTGAGGCCTATAGTGGCGTCGGTACGCTTCTTCGTCAGAGCAGTCCTCTTCTGCAGTTTTATCAGGCCCGTTCCATGCTCACGCTCGAAGAAGCAGGCTTGGATAGGAGGGCGACCACTGTGCCCCTTCTGTCGTCATGGTGACCGAATCCACCTATTCTCCGCATGTCTCCAACAATTCCGGCCAAAATCGTAACAACGGTGGTGGCAAAAAGGGTTAGAATCGCAAAAAATAATGGTAAAAACCGTGGCGGAATCTGAGGTGGCAATAATGGGTGTGACAATGGGCCTCAGGGTAGTGGGCCGCAAGCCAACTGGCCACAACCCTGGGGACCATGGCTGTGGAACTGGGCCAGTGGGCCTGGGCCCAACAACCCCTATTTTCCGTCGTATGTCCACAATTCGCATTGGGTCCAATATCCAGTTTTGGCTTCCAAGCCCAGTTCTGCCCAACAACAGTGGTTTTCGTGGTAGTCCACTGGGCCGGGGCAGCAAGCTGGTGTGCTTGGGCCTCGGCCTCCTCACGCCCACCATGCAGCGGTCTCCACCTCTACCGACATTGAAGTTGTGATGCATACACTTGGGCTAACTCCCCCGGACGCAAATTGGTATATGAACACTGGAGCCACTAGTCACATGACGTTCGACCAATGTACTCTCTCGTCTTATTCCAATTTGAGCAACACTCGTGGCATAATTATTG
The DNA here is from genome assembly GCA_029783415.1 of Anisodus acutangulus. Taxonomy (NCBI): domain Eukaryota; kingdom Viridiplantae; phylum Streptophyta; class Magnoliopsida; order Solanales; family Solanaceae; genus Anisodus; species Anisodus acutangulus. The sequence continues at coordinate 40,396,156 of CM056509.1, forward strand.
GTAATGGAAAATCAATTCCAATTCATGGTTATGGTCATAAAACGTTGTCTCCCCCACATCTACCTCTTGACTTAAAAAATGCCCTTCATGCCCTTCACCTAATTAAAAATTTGGTGTATATCCTTAAATTCACCAGTGATAATTGGGTTTCTGTTGACTTTAACCCTCTTGGATTTTTCTGTGAAGGATTTCAAGATGGGGATACCTCTCATGAGATGTGATAGTAGGGGAGATCTTTATCCCATCAGGCCCACATCCGATCTCTCGAGTCAAGCCTTGCCATCTACCTTTGCGGCTCTCGCCCTTCCTTATGGCATGCAAGTTTTGGTCACCCTAGGTCATCTATTGTTTCTTCCTTACATAAAACAATTTTATTTCTTGTAAGGTTACGCGTAGTACTCCAATTTGTCAATCTTGTTCACTAGGAAAACTTGTTAGATTGTCGTTTGTAGACTCTATTTCTCATATTTTAATGGCATTTGATATCATTCATAGTGATTTGTGGACATCTCATGTTCTCAGTTCTTTGGGCATCGTTATTATCTTCTATTTTGGATGACTATTCTAATTTTTATGGACTTTTTTCCGTTAGTGAAAAAATCTCAAGTTTTCCCACTTTTTTAAAAATTTAGAGCATCATCTTTACCCAGTTCGAACGAAAAATAAAAAATATTCAATGTGATAATGACAAAGAATATGATAATAGGCCATTTCGGGAATTTTGTGGTACTAATGGTATAATTTTTTGTTTCTCTTGTCCTTGTACGTCCTCACAAAATGAAAAAGTCGAACGCAAAATTTGTATCATTAATAATATTGTCCGCACTTTATTGGTTCATGCTTCGATACCCCCTTCTTTTTGGCATCATGCTCTACAAATGGCTACTTATCTCTTTCACATACTTCATACCAAAGGATTGACATATTCCTCCCCTCTTCAAATCCTCTATAATAAGACTCATTCGTATACACATATTAGGATCTTTGGGTGCTTATGCTATCCATTATTTCCGTCAACTACAATTAACAAACTTCAAGATCGTTCTACTCCCTATGTGTTTTTGGGGTATCCATCAAATCATCGTGGTTACAAATGTTTTGATTTATCGTCTAACAAAATCATCCTTAGTCGCCATGTTATTTTCGATGAAATCCAATTTCCTTTTGCAAAGGTCAATCATCCTGGGCCTAGTTCGTATAATTTTTTAGATAACGATGTATCCCCGTATAGTATCCACCATTTATCGAACGTGTCCCCCACATTCCACCAGCGGGCCCACTGCCCGATGGACCTACTGTTCTGTCTCCTTCCACGATTTCTGCCCCAGTTTAGGCTATTGGGCAAGTTGCCCAGCCCATATCGAAACTGCTTCAGTTCCTGCTTCGGTTCCCGCTACTGTTTCACATATTGGGCCAGCAAGCCCACTGCCTGCTGGCCAGCCCGTGCCACACCCGCCACTTTTATCCCAAAATCCACCCAATTCTCTCCCGAGTCACAGACTGGTCACTCGTAGTCAACGAGATATTTTTAAATCAAAAAGGCATTTTAATTTAAATTCAAATATTCTTAAATCCCCCTACCCCGTGACCCAGTGTCCGCATTAAATGACCTGAATTAGAAATTGGCTATGACCGACGAATATGATGCTCTTATTGCAAATAAGACGTGGGAGTTGGTACCCCGTCCTTCTGGTGTTAATATTATTCGGTCTATATGGATTTTTACTCATAAGGATAATTCTGATGGATCTAGCATAAGGCTCGTCTTGTAGGTGATGGTAAGATTCAGCAGGTTGGCTTGGATTGTGGTGAGACGTTCAGTCCGATTGTTAAACCGACTACCATTCGCATTGTTCTCATCTTGACACTTTCAAAATCTTGGTCTATTAATCAGTTAGATGTGAAAAATGCCTTCTTGCATGGTGATGTTAATGAGACTGTCTACATGCATCATTCGTTGGGTTTTTGAGATCCCAATTATCCACATCATGTCTGTTTGTTGAAGAAATCCTTATATGGACTTATGCAGGCCCCACGAGCTTGGTATAAGCGGTTTGTTGACTATGTCTCTACTATTGGGTTCTCGCACAACAGATCTGATAACTCATTGTTTATTTATCATCGAGCGTCTTCTATGGCCTATATTCTGTTGTATGTGAATGATATTATTTTAATTGCCTCATCTGATGTGTTGCGTCGGTCGGTCATGACACTGCTCAGTTCTGAGTTTGCTATGAAAGACTTGGGACCCTTGAGTTACTTCTTGGGTATTGCTGTCACTCGTCATGCAGGGGGGTTATTTTTATCACAGAGAAAGTATGCTGCTGAGATTATTGAGCGCGCCGGTATGTCCTCTTGTAAGTCTACTTCTACGCCAGTTGATACTAAATCGAAACTAAGTGTTGTGACCGGCGTACCATACGAGGACCCCACCCATTATCGCAGTCTTGTTGGGGCAATTCAGTATCTTACTTTTACACGATCAGATATTACGTATGCCGTACAACATGTTTGTTTGTTTATGCATGATCCTCAGATTGAGCACATGAATGCGCTCAAATGCATTATCCGCTACCTGCAAGACACTCTTGATTATGACTTACATCTATATCCGTCGTCGGTTTCTACACTTGTCTCTTACACAGATGCTGATTGGGGTGGTTGACCAGATACCAGACGCTCTACGTCTGGTTATTGTATGTTTCTTGGTGATAACTTGGTCTCGCGGTCTGCCAAACGCCAAGCTATCTTATCACGCTCTAGTGCAGATGCCGAGTATAGAGGGGTGGCCAATGTGGTTTCTGAATCATGTTGGCTCCGTAATCTCCTCTTAGAGCTTCACTTTTCAATTCACAAAGATACCTTGGTTTATTATGATAATGTTAGTGCGATATATCTTTATGGCAATCCGGTTCAACATCAGCGCACTAAACATATTGAGATGGATATCCATTTTTTTCGCGAAAAGGTAGCTTGTGGACAAGTACATGTCCTCCATGTCCCTTCCAGGTATCAAATTGTGGACATATTTACCAAGGGCCTTCCATCGGTTCTATTTGAAGATTTTAGGGACAGTCCCAGCTTACGAAGACCGCCCGCTATGACTGTAGGTGTGTGATAAATACTCGTGATATATACGGAATATACACCGTGTATATCAAGGGCATAATACAGTTAATTGGGCTGTTAAAATCCGTGGTATATATCACGGGTTTAATGGCTTAGTTTTGGTAGGTTAGTTGTAATTAACTTAGAGTTGTAGACTTGCCATATTTTATTCAAACTTATAAAGGAGAAAATAAAACAAACTGAACTTAACTCCACTCTAAAACTCTAAAGGAGTGCAATAATAATTGAGCAACCAACAAAACACGTACATACGTACTTTACAAAAATATGGAAGAATTAATTAATATTAACCAACGATTTGCTCTTAAAATCACTTGTATATATTTAGATATGCATGAAAATATTTTTATACTCATAAATCTCAACTTGATCGAACCTTTGATCGAAATTAGCTCTTTGAATTTTGACCTAATTATGTTGATATGGAGTTCAACGCTTGAGAAATCGACCAACGATCGTAAACTTGTATTGCTCGGCCATAATTTTATAATAATCAGAGGATTTGAATATAACTACGGACATTCCTTTATGAATGGTTTGTCTTGCCTATACTGATTTGCGTTCATTGTGTTTGAGATTCGAGATTAAACCCTCTGGAGTAGCAATTATTGAAGCATAAGTTGATTTTGTTCCATTTCTTTCGTCAGTATGGATCGTCGCCATGGTAGGAGACTGCACACCTTGCTGGATGATCGCCTTCTGGTGTGTCCTTGAGATAAAAAAGTCGATCTTTTATTGTAATGAAAAATTAATTAGAGTTGTTTTCAGAGATTCATGAGAAGTAGGGATAACAATGATTGAATTGGAGAAGTTTTTCGTGGTTAGGGAGTGATTTTCAGATGAAAATTTTAAAATTGTGTCAGAAAAGGGACTTGAAGGAGAGATTTTCAAATTGAAGTTACATCAAGCTAGGCATCCGCAACATTAGAGACTACAAATTTCACAGCTTTAATAAAAAAAAATTAACACTATTGATTTTCAGCCTCCTGACAACATCACTAACCATATCAAAAAGGGAAGCTTTGACAGTCGATGAATTATAGTGACAGTTGAGTGAGTGTAATGTCACCATATTTGACAGTGTGTTACAAATATAGGATCACTGCTAACGTATACTTTATAGCCATGCACATCCATCAGTTCGTTGCATACATCACCATTTTCAGGGTGCTTAGCAAAATTGTAGGTTGGAATGATTTCGATAATAAAATATTGTAGGTTGCTTAATAAAATGGCGTGCAATACTGGCACATGACATGCACATAACAATATAAAAAAAGTATTATACTTATTATTCACTATAAAGATGTTGAAACAAGAAAACATATTTTATTCAACCTTATTAAAATAGCACGAGATAAAGGAGAAGATAAAATTGTTAAACAAGGTAATATACCAGTGATATACACTTGATATACAGAAGTGTATATCACGGGTAATCTCGGACTCGGACAGACTGGCCCATCACGGGCTGAATGGCCCATCACGGCAGAATGGCCCATCACGGGCAGGGTGTATATTTGATATGTATATTTGTGGTATATTATAGTGTAAATGTTACATTAATTAGTCTTGTACACTTACCATAATTGTATAGGTAGAATTATGGTAGAATAGGTTTTAGGAGTAGAATAAGATTCTCCTATTATGAAAATATGTAACTTGTATATATACCTTTCAATTAATGAAAATAATCAAGGGGATTATTTCTTTTAAAAACAAACTGAACTTAAACTCCACTCTAGAACTCTGAAAGGTGTAATAATAGTTGAGCAACCAACAAAACAAGTATATAGGCACTTTACAAGAATAGGGAAGAATTAAGTAATATTAACAAACGATTTGCTATTAAAATCACTTGTATATATGTTAGATATGCATGAAAATAATTTCTTACTCATAAACCACAATTTGATCGAAATTAGCTCCTTGAATTTTGACCAAATTATGTTAATTTGGAATCTTAACGCTTGAGGAATCAGTCAATGATCGTAAACTTGTACTGCACGGCCATAATTGTAATAATAATCAGAGAATTTGAATATAACTACAGATATTCCTTTATAAATGATTTGTCTTGTCGCTACTGATTCACGTTCACAGCCATAAGTTGATTTTGTTTTATTTCTTTCGTTTCTATGGATCGTCGTCATTGAGGTTAAAGGTCGATTTTTATAGCAATAAAAAAAAGTTAATTGGAGTTTTATTTAGAGTTATCTAAGAAGTAGGGATAACAATGACTGAATTTGAGATTTTTTTTGGCCATTGGGGAGTAATTTTTCGATGAAAAGCTTGAAAATTGTGTCAGAAAAGGGACATGAAGGAGAGAAAAAGGAAGCTTTTGGAGAAAAATGAGGGAAGAAATAATTTTATTTCTAATTTGGGAAAATAATATTATATATAGTTGGACTATTTTATATTTTTTAAGACTTTGACAATGAAAGCGGTTTTCTATTTTTTAAGATTTTGAGGCTGAGGTGTATGTTTTTTTTAAGACTTTGGAGATTGAGACCATTAGGTATTTTTCAAGACTTGGGCAATCAGTCTAATAAAAAAAACTGTTCTCCCAATACTTAAAACTGTTAATTACATCAAATTAATAATTGCAAAATATATGGAGAATATATATGTAATATTCTCTATCACATAAGTTGACGTTGTTCCAATTCTTCGCCACGGTAGGAGACTGCAGACCATTCAGACGCGTTGGATGGTCGTCATGTGGTGGGTCTGTGAGAGAAAAGGTCGATCTTTTACAGTAATGCAAAAATTAATTGGATGATTTTTAGAGATTTTTGAGAAGTAGGGATTGTTGGTACTCTATTGTACTTTATAAAGCAGCACGGAAAGTAGATAACTATTACAAGTATTCGAAAGGATAAACAAATATTCAATATTTAGAAATTGAATCTTGTTGAACAAATAGGCCAATCTTCAAAACTGCCGCAAGCTTGTTGTGTCTTGAATCTTGATAACGTGAAATCAAGAAACAACTAAATCTGGATGGTTACAACGTTGTGTGTTGAGTCGAGGGATTGCCCTCTGTCCTTAAGACAAGATTGCCCCGTATATATGCTTTTACGTTAGCGGACAATAGTTTTCCAAGATAAAACAACACTTTAATCTCAACGCTACAAAGCCAATATGTTGAGCCTGCCGAATAAAACAAATATGAATCGACTTGCTGAAGATATGGAAAAGGAAGAAAGAGTTTCTATCTTCTCTTCTGTTTTGTATCTGTGTATATAGTGTGTTTCTGTTGTGTATATCTTGTGTATATTTGTGTGTTTGCTCACTGATTTTCATCACAGTTTAGCTCACTGTTTTGTGCTAACTTTCAGTGTTTGTTTATGCTATTTTCTGTCACTGTATGCATCTATTTTCCGTGACTGTTTTGTGCTGTATTTCGTGACTGTTTTGTGCAGTGCATGCTGTCTATATTGCTGTTTTTCTCTGTCACGAATTGAGCAAAAAACAACTCAATATATAGCATGGAGGAGGGCAGCCAACCAGCCACAAACAAGACTGTAATGGCCATTAAGGGGGGACTGTAATGACAGTTTTAATGCCATGAAAGAGGTTGTTCATGTCCTTGAAGGAGGGCTGATTAATGGTCATGAATGAGGGCTGTTTATGGAGAGTTAACAGCCAAGTAATGGCTGGTTAATGCTCAAAAAAATAGCCCAAACGGTAGACAAAAAGTTTTTGCCTTCCGTCTTTCTCAAAATCAACTTTTCAGAAACTCTAGGGACCAAACTGTAAATATTAAGCAATTTAGGGTCCAAAAAGATAATATCAGAAAGTCCCCACAGCCCGTGACCCGTGACCGAGACCGGACGGGACGGGACGGGCCGCGGCGGCGCGTGTGTGGGCTTAGCCTTGAACGTAAGCACATCTAGGTCCTCCCTCCTTTAAACACATGGGATAGTCCTTGGGGTCCCAAACCCTTTACCACATTAGAGACTTATATAGAGAGCAATTCTTCCTATTCTCACCGATGTGGTAGATTTGTCCCACACCATATTTCCATGCCTCAAACACCTTACTTCGTGGACCAATATCTCTTTCATTTCTCAACGAAATTTGACGATTCTTGGCTCTACGGTCATCTACTCACTTCATAGATCATGCATGTGATAAGAGACAAAGCCTCCAACATGCGGAACACTAGTGTTTAATTCATTAAATATGGATGGACGCACCTCTCCGCCAAAAGCAAATTTCCAACAGAGATAACAATGGCTGAATGAGAGAAATTTTCCGTCATTAGGGAGTGATTTTCTGATGAAAAACTTTAAAATTGTTTCAGAAAAGGAACCTAAAGGGGAGAAAAACGGAAGCTTTTGGAGGAAAATTGGAGGGAAAAAATTAATTTTTATTTCTAATTTGGGTAAATAATATTATATAAAGTTGGACTATATTCTATTTTTTAAAACTTTAGGAATGGAAACTATTTTGTATTTTTTAAGACTTTGGGGGTTGGGTGTAAGTCTTTTTAAGACCTCGGGGGAATGAGGTCATTTGGTATTTTTTTTTAAGACTTTGGGTAGTCTCCCAATACTTGAAACTTTTGATGTTGTTATCAAATTGAAGTTATAAAAAAGTCTTTTAACTGCGGAACCCAAGATGTATCACCCACATAAGAAATATAAAAACTACAGAAAATTAATATGTCAATATGCTACTCGTATACATTTTCATTTTAGCTAAAACTCCTTTAACATTTAGTTTCTTAAGTACTGTTAGTTTCATTTAAAGTTAACCGTGAATATAATTCACAAATGCTTCTACATTAATAATAAACAAATGGTGAAAACCTATTAATCCATTATATTTCTTTTAACTGGAAACTATGAGGTGGAATATTTTTCAAGAATATTAAATAATTAAACAAAAACATCATTCATAGAGAATGTAAATTATAGTAAGAATTAAAAAATATTGTCTGTCCGTATTAGTTTATTGATTTCAGCTTTTTGTAAATTAATGTAAATTCTGATGGTCATCATTTTTCTATTTAAGCCAATGAAGTGAAAGGAACTTCATGTGTTTAGAAATCAAGAAAATAGACATGTAATTTGCAACAAAAAGTCTAATTAAACAACAAGAATACAGAGATGTCATTGTGCGACTGAATTCTAGCTCACATCAGATGGCTTAGTGAAAGATATAGATAATTATAACTGACATCAGTTATCCATTTTCAACTCATATTCGACCCGATTTACTACGGATTGAAAATGAGTTGACCCATATTTATTCATATTTTAAATAAACGGGTTAAATATTTTAAATCCCATATTTGTGTATTGACAAAAAGTAGTACAACTAAAACATCATTATATTTGTAATCAAACTATCTTTCAAGGAAATAGTAGAATTCGACGAGGTTAATTAGGACTTGAAAATTGTTTTTGCCTAATCACGTTCAATTTATTCACTTTTTCCCATTTTGCTGTTTTTCCTTCTTAATTACCTTTTTACTTTCAATTAACGAGATATCAATGAAAACTTGACAGGTTTTTTTGGAAATACATTATTAATATTTTAGTCTCGAATTTCTCTAAATTAAACTTAGTAAAATATTTTGACCTTTTTCATAAAATAACAGATCGTTAGAGATAAGAAATAGCTAGAAATTCTCTAAGAGCAGCTCGACCCTCTACGCAATTTTAGAGTCGCAATTTTATATTTTTTGACCCAAATATTGTGCTTCATTAATCTTTTTTTATCCGTCGTCATTATGTCGACTGGTCCATTATTAGTGGCACGGACACAAATATCTTAGGTGTATCAAAAAGTTTCCTTAATGTCCACTGAAAGATGCATCGAAAAATCAATAGTTTTGAAATGCTCATCCGCATGCAGTGGATATATAAGAGCCTCAATTAATTCTGCTGATTTATTTGCAGGTTCGAAAAAAATATGATACTCCCTCCGTCTCGATTTATATGTTGGACGTTTTACTAGATACAAGTTTAAAAACATAAAACATTTAAACTTTGTAATTTAAAACAAGTTATTTCCTGTTTGAAATTCCTTGCATGTTTTCTTGGTCGAGCTCGTCACACGGAACTTGCCTAATGCGGTTTTACTTTTCCTGTGTGATTTGCGAGCTATTAAATTAGAGTGCGGTTTACTTTATGGTTTACTTTGTGTGCACCCAAAAGTCATAGTATTTGTTTGACTATAATCCTCTCATTAATGATAAAATAAGTAGTTTAAGTCAAATTATTTCTAGATAAGAATATATGATATTATTGAGACATAAATAGATAGATTTTCTAGTTGGATGCTAGAAGTAATGGCAGCCATACTAAAGATAAACATAAAGCCATCGTAGGGATGATGTTGGGGCAAATACTTCTTATCGGAAGAAATTGCACGGTTTTCTCTTCAAATGGGCTGGTTTAAATTTTTTCCCTTTAAAATCGAACTTATGCCTAGCAACTAGCGAGGCATAAATTCTTTAAGAATGCGGGACATAAGTTCTTTAAAAATGCTGGGCATAACTTATGAGATATTATGATACAAAAACATAAATTTATTTCTTACAAAAAAAAAAGTTATTTGACTTGAGGCTTAAAAATTAAAGACCAACACAAAATAGGGCAAAAGCCCAAGCCAAAGTTATTACTCCCTTATCCTTCTCTAGTAATGAAATATAATGATAGGACCAACGTTTCATATTTGCATTGCATATTTGCTTTGAGTCCAAAAGAAAGAAAAAGAAAAGGAAAAGGTTCAAAAAGGCCCCACTTTAAACAAATGACTCAAAATAACTCTTAAACCAAAATAAAGACAAACTCTAGCTTAAAATACATTTTACTAATGAATCCCAGTTTCTGCTGGTATCTGAAGAAAACATAGCTAACTTAAACTCTAAGCTGAAATCAAATATGACATCATATCTTCTCCCTTTCTTGGTAGAGAGTAGGGGTGTGTAAAAAACTCGGAGAACCGAAAAAATCGAACCGAACCGAAAATCGATTCGGTTTTTTCTCGTTTTTTTTTAAAAAAAAATTATTTTTTGAAAAATCGAACCGAATCAGGATTTAGTGATTCGGTTTTTTAATTTTGGATACGAACCGAACCGAAAAAACCGAATTAAATATATAATTATTCTTATTTTTTATTTTAGGCTACTACTATCTCTTGAATCATAGCCATTGAAGTCAATCTATGAAGCTTTTATGGAAGTCGAATGCGGCATGAACTTGATTAACATATCACTGAAGCATTGACATAAAATGTAGGGAGAGAAAATAGTTGTAAATTGGTAAAACTTTAAATTGTCATAACTCTGCGCTCGGATGTCCGTTTTACCCTTTTTTTATTTTTTATTTTGGGTATTTTTTCGAGACGGGGCCGGTTACTAATTTGTGTTTTTCCCCAAATTAATTTGTAATTTTCCTTTTTCTTAACATCTCACGATACACAATAGATTTCAACGTTGAAATTTCATGGTAGTGTAGGTGTGAATGTCAATTTCAGTTTTGGAAATTTATTTTTTTTAAAAAAAAATTCCTCGACCCGACCTGGCCCCACTAGAAAAAACCGATATAATCCGATACGTTCGACGATATAAACCGAACATATCGGTTTTTTTTTTAAAAAAGTTGTATTCGGTTTTTTTTAAAAAAAAATAATTTTTATTCGGTTCATATTTTTCGGATACAAAACCGAACCGAACCGATATACGCCCACCCCTAGTAGAGAGCACTCTCGCTTTCTCGTAAGCTCTTCTGGAATAGGAACATAAGGAAATTAGAGATTGCACCTGATACAATTAGTCAATTAGAGGATGTTCCTCTAAGCACAATGCATAATATCTTCTTAAACTATGTCTATACAATAATACGAAGCTCACAAAAAGGAGAAAAAAGATATTGAGCCATTGATGAACAGTGGAGTGGGACCTAGTTTTTATCTGAACAAAATTATTGTTGAAATGGACCTTGTTGCTGTTGAAAACAGTATAATATGTGTATAATAATTGTATAAGAAAACAGTATAATATGTGTATAATAATTGTATAAGAAAACAATATAATATGTGTATAATAATTGTATAAGATGTATATATAATTAGTGAATATATGTTGATTATATATTTTTTATACACGAATTATATATAAATTTTTTATCCTCGTCCAGAAATCCTTCACAGAAAATCCGAAAGGGTCAAAATCAACAGAAATCGAGTTATCAATTGTAAATTTTCAAACAGACACCAAGTTTTTAATTAAGTGAGGAGCATGAAGGACATTTTTCAGGGCTAAAGGTGGGTTCGGGGGAGACAATTTTGTGAGACCATAACCACGAATTGGAATTGAATTACTATTACTAACAATTATGCCACGATTTGTGCTCAAATTGAAATAAGACAAGAGATTACCTGGTGCGAACGTCATGTGAGAAGTAGCACCGGTGTCCATGTACCAATTTACATCCGGAGGATTAAGTCCAAGTGTAGGCATCGCTCCCTCGATATCCGTGTGGGTGGTCGCTGGCCGCCCGCAGCAGTCAAGACCGCTATGGTCGAGCCCAAGCGCCGTGCCAGTCAGGCCAGCCTGGTTCTGGCCAGCTTTGCCAGGCCTGGTTTTGCCTAGCTGAATGGTGATGATGACCATTGGGCCTGACCCAATAATTTGCTGGAAATGGATAAGGTGGAGTGGCCCATTGGCCCATCCCCACGGCCATTGCACACTGGGACAAGACTGCTGCCAGTGGTGCTGCGGCCCAAGCCCCTGCTGGCCGCCACCCCATCCTCCGCCACTGCCGACACCGCGGCTGCCACCACTGCCGCCGTCATGGTTCTTGCTGCTATTTTCCCGATTTTGGCCCTTTTTGCCACCACTATTGTTTCGGTGTTGGATAGAATTTTTCGAGCGGTGAGGGTCATCGGTGTCGCGTGACATGACCGCCATCATGGCGGAATGTATTCCGATTGCAGCCTTTTTAGCCAACCATGTTTCTTCAATAGTGAGCATGGAACGTGTTTGATAGAACGGGGGAGAGAATTGCTTTGGTGAAGGAGAGTGCCAACCCCATTGTATGCCTCAGAGAGGCTCGCAACCATCTGAAGAACAAGCCGATCATTCGTGACTGGTGCGCGAATGTTTTTGAGCTGATCTGAAAACTCCTTGAGCCTTTGACAATAGATAGAGGCATTCGGAAAATCCTCCATAGTTGTGTGAGAAAATTCTTGCTCAAGGGTTACGACACGAGAGTTTTTGTTATCTTGAAATATATCACGCAACCTATTTCAAGCTTCTATTGTCGTGGCGTCGGGTTCGATAATTGTCTATAAGAGGTCCGTAGAGATGGTGGAATAAATCCATTGGAGGACCGTAGCATCAAGAGTTTCCCACAACTCTATTTCATCATCGGTGGAAGGCACCCTCTCCTTGCCTTTTTCCGGTTTGACGATGTGATGGAGGACTCGACGAGACCTAGCATGAATTTTAAAAAGTTTCGTCCACGTCGCGTATTGGATGTTCTCCATTGCAAGAATGATAGGGATGTTGTTCTTGATATTGGAGGCTTCAAGAGCATGATGGAATGTGTTTTTTGTGTTAGACATGATGGAGGAAGAAAAGGGAATATTTGGGCGACGGGAGGGATTTCGCCGGTGGAGAAGGACGACGGAAGGGTGGGATTAGGAATGACAACGAATTGGATCTGGATCGGATCCTACTAAATCCAGATCCAGAACCATTTTTCATACCTGGATCCAGATCCGAATCCAGATCCATCGGGTCCATAAAAGTCATATCCAAATTCGGATCCCTCAGATCGGATCTGGATCCACATGTAAAAAGTGTTGGCCATAACCATTCTATTATCATATGCCCATAACCCATTCTATTATCAGACCACAAAAAGATAATCTGCAACAACAACAACATACCCAGTGAAATTCCACACCGTGGAGTCCGGGGAGGATAGAGTGTACATAGATCTAGTCAAAAGATAATCTGCATGTACAATTATTTTATGCGATTGTTAAAAACATGAATTTTGTTCTCCAACCGCTATTATACATTCCATGCCATCTGCAATTGAAGCAAACACCCATTGGGGTAGTTTACTCTCTCTTTACCTTGAAGCAAAAAAGGAAGAACAAAACCTGATCAATAGAGAAGACAAAAGAGGATACATCAGTCTCCAAAGACAAATTTGACTCAAATCTCCTAAAAGACATTATGATATCCATAAAGGATTAAAATTAAGTTAACAAATCTCATCAACTCGACGTTATTGAACAATATCTTCATTACTTAAATTTAAATTATCCACAAGACAATCCAATTTAAGTTGGTTACTAGCTCGTCCACTATTTATTGACATTTTAAGCTTTACTTCAGGATTAGCTAAGCATCTGCTTTATGATAACCTCCTCTTATCGCATAAATAATATGGGCAAAATCTTAATTTGTAAGAAAATACTTATAAAATTATATTATAGGTTATGAATATATTTAATAAAAAATGGATCCACGTGTCGGATCTGGACCGGATACGGATCTCAAATACAAGATCCAAATTCAGATTCGATTCGTTAGAAACGGATCCGGGTCCGATCCGGATCCGTCGGGTCCAAATTTTGAAGATCCATATCGTATAAAATGGATCTGGATCCACCGGATCCGGACCGGGTCCAGGATCCACTGCTATCTCTAGGTGGGATGCCGAGAAAGAGACTCGGCAGCGGAAGCTTAGGGTTAGGGAAAATATGCCTTAGACTGATGATACCATGAAAGAGAATAATCTCTTGATACTTTTCATTAATGTAATTGGTTTATATACATGATATACAATAGTAAACCTAGCCTATAATTACGGAAATCAAATATACATTTTCCTAATACAGAAAATTACTACCATAATTACAGATGTACAAGATCACTAATAATATCATCATATATATATATTCTATTAGTAAACATATTGTTCCAATGGGTTGAAGTTGCAATTCATATAAACGTATGGTTTGAAATCTGAAATGTGAAGCATTATCATTTAGTATATATTTATATTGTATTAATTAGTGCTAATATTGTATATTTTGAGTATGTTGTTGTTGATGCATGTTTCTAGAAAGAGTTTCTACCAATTCAAGATGACAAAGTATTCTGAGAACATCATTTGCACGCAATTCTCTAATATCATTGCAAAAATTGTTATTCAGTCATGTTGAAAAAGAAAACACGCTTCGTTCTCTCCTGATTGCAAACATCAATTGTGGTTCCATTATCAGGCAAGGAATTAGGTTGGTGAGATGGGATTGGACATAATGATACAACAACACAATAATAATAACATTTTCAGAGTAATTCCACACGGTGGAGTCTGGGGTAGATTGTATGCAGACTTTACCTTACCTTGATAGATAGAAAGATTGTTTTCGAAAGACTACTTAAAAGTGTCGTAGGTTTTTTCATTACTGTGGAATAAAAATGATATCCTTGGTTGATTTGGTTTACTTTCTTGTGTTCTTTTATCAGGCCAACAATACAGATTACAAGCTCTAAATGATTAGAATTGTTCATAGTCATATTAGTCAAGCACTCTTTTGTTTTTTGCCCTTTATGTTGAATTCTAATAGCAGTATTAATTTTGCCAATTTGCCTTTACTATCTTATTTATAGAAACATTTGCAGGTAAAAGAAGACTCGACATCTAGCTTCTTTTTGACTTCTACATGCATGCTTTCATGGGCACCCGCCACCCGCACTACATGAAAGATGGAATAAAAGTAACTCAAATTCTTTAACTATTTTCAAGATAAGTCTGTGCATAAAGATGTCATAACAAATTATCTTAGTTATTTGTTTATAGTATTCTTTTCTGATGCAACACTATTTCTAAGAAATTTGTCAATGTTACATTTTTTGCATTACTTGGAAACACAAGTGGCATCCTTACCAAATTTTCTTTAACTTTCTCAAATTTTTTATTTGATTAACAAATAGGATTTATAAGTCCGAAGTGTACTGGACATTCATAGTCATATTGGCCTACCGACTTCTAAATTTTCTGTCATATCTGTTGAAATTTAAGAGTCGGTCATATCATTTCTATCAACTTAGCTTCATTATTTTGTGAGTTAACGTATTTGTCACTCAAAGAATATAATCTTCTGATTATTTCATTAATGAAAGAATATATATATATAAATTACAATTTTCATCATAGAAAAATCTTATTCTTATTCTACTCCTAAAACCTTATTCTACTTGTACAATAATTATACAATTATAGTAAGTGTACAATTCTAATTTAATTACAACACAACCTTACCTAAACAAGACCCCTAAACCGTGATATACACGATATGTATACACCGTGTGTATCATGGCTGGAATCTACCGATCTGGACCATTTTTCCCGTGATATACACAGTGTATATTCTGTGTATATCACGAGTATTTATCACACCTCTGCAGTCATAGCGGGCGATCTTCGTACGCTGAGACTTTCCCTAAAATCTTCAAACTTGACCGAGGGAAGACCCTTAGTAAAGATGTTTGCAATTTGATACCTGGAAGGGACATGACAGACACGTACTTGTCCATGGGCCACCTTTTCGCGAACAAAGTGAATATCTATCTCGATGTGTTTAGTGTGCTGGTGTTGTACAGGATTACCAGAAAGGTAGATGACACTCACATTATCACAATAAACCAAGGCAGCATTCTCAATAGGACAATGAAGCTCTAAAAGAAGATTACGTAACCAACATGATTCAGAGACCACATTGGCACCCCTCGATACTCGGCCTCTGCACTAGAGCGTGATAATGTAGACTGACGCTTCGCAGACCACGAGACCAAGTTATTGCCAAGAAACATACAATAGCCGGACATGGAACGTCTGGTATCCGGACAACCACCCCAATCAGCATATGTATACGAGACAAGTGTTGACGTCGATGAAGGATATAAATGTAATCCATAGTCAAGTGTTCCCTGGATGTATCGAATAATGCGTTTGAGCGCATTTATGTGCTCAACCCTGAGATCATGCATAAACAAACACACCTGCTGTACATCATACGTAATATCTGGTCTCGTAAAAGTAAGATACTAAAGAGCCCCTGCAAGACTGTGATAGCGGGTCGGATCCTCGTAAGGTGAGCCAACCGCAACACCCAACTTAGGTTTAGTATCAATGGAAGTGGAAGTAAACTTGCACGAGGACATGCCAGCGCGCTCAATAATCTCAGATGCATACTTCCGTTGTGATAAGAACAACCCACATGCATGACGAGAAGCAACAATCTGCAAAAAGTAACTTAATGGCCCCAAGTCTTTAATAGCAAACTCGAAACTAAGCATGGTCATGATCGACTTGCGCAAAGCATCAGTAGAGGCAGTCAAGATAATATCATCCACATATGATAGAATATAAGCCAGGGAAGAACCACGACGATATATGAACAATGAATTATCAGACCTGCTGTGTGAAAACCCAATAGACGAAACATAGTCTGCAAATCTCTTATACCAAGCCCGTAGGGCTTGATTAAGCCCATAAAGGACTTCTTCAATAAACAGACATGGTGAGGATATTTGGGGTCTCAAAAACCCAAGGGCTGATGCATATAAACGGTCTTCTTGAGATCACCATGTAAGAAAGCATTTTTCACATCTAACTAATAAATGGGCCATGCTTTGGAAAGAGCCAGACTAAAAACAGTGCGAATGATAGCTGGTTTGACCACCGGACTAAACGTCTCACTACAATCTACGCCAACCTGCTGAGTCTTACTATCACCTATAAGATGAGCCTTGTGCCTTGCAAAAGAACCGTCAGAATTATCCTTATGAGTAAAAATCCACATAGACTGAATAATCCAGAAGGACGGGGTACCAACTCCCACGTCATATTTTCAATAAGAGAATCATATTCGTCGGTCATAGCCAATTAATAATTCGGGTCATTTAATGCAGACACTGGGTTACGAGGTAGAGGGGATTGAAGAACGGTAGAAATTAAATTAAAATGTCTTTTTGGTTTAAAAATACCCCGTTGACTACGAGTGACCGATCTATGACTCGGGGGAGAATTGGGTGGTTTTTGGGAAATATCGGGACAGGTGATAGACTGGCTAGCAGGCATTGGGTCTGCTGGCCCAATACGGGAACTGGAACCGATAACTGAAATAGGAACTGGGCCAGAACTGGGCTGGATAGATGGCCCAATTGCTGGACCCAGAATGGTAGATGGCGACGGTACTGGAGGACCAGTAGGCAGTGGGCCCACTGGTGGATTTTGGGTGCGGGACAGGTCCGATAAATGGCGGATGATAAATGGGGAGATATTGTCATCTAAAAAATTATACGAACTAGACCCGGGACTATGTACCTTTGCAAACGAAAATTGGGTTTCATCGAAAATAACATGGCGACTAATGATGATTTTATTAGACGACAAATCAAAATACTTGTAACCACGATGATTAGAGGGATAACCCAAAAACACACAAAGTGTAGAACGAGTTTGAAGTTTGTTAATTGTAGTTGACGGAAAGAGCGGATAACATAAGCACCCAAAGGCCCTAAGATGTGAATACGAATGAGTCTTATTATGTAAGGTTTGAAGAGGGGAGGAATATACCAAACCTTTGGTAGGAAGTATGTTATGAAGATATGAAGCCATTTGTAGAGTATGATGCCAAAAGGAAGGGAGTACGGAAGCATGGAGCAATAAAGTTCGGACAATCTTATTAATGGTACGAATTTTGAGTTTGACTTTCTCATTTTGTAAGGACGTATGAGGATAAGAAAAATAAAAATTTATTCCATTAGTATCACAAAAATCCTGAAACACTCAATTATCATATTCTTTGTCATTATCACATTGAATATTTTTTATTTTCCGTTCAAACTGAGTACGAATGAATGCTCTAAGTTTTAGAAAAGTGGAAAACACTTGAGATTTTTTTGCTAACGGAAAAGTCCACATAAAATTAGAAAAATCATCCAAAAATAGAACATAATAACGATGGCCCACAGAACTGAGAACATGAGATGTCCATAAATCGCTATGAATAATATCAAATGGCATTAAAGTATGAGAAGTAGAGTCTACAAACGGCAATCTAATAAGTTTCCCTAGTGGACAAGATTGACAAATTGTAGTACTACGCGTACCCTTACAAGAAATAACATTGTTTTTATGTAAAGCAGAAACAATAAACGACCATGGGTGACCCAAACGTGCATGCCATAAGGAAATAGTGAGAGCCGCAAAAGTAGATGGCAAGGCTGGACTCGAGAGACCGGATGTGGGCGTGATATGATAAAGATCTTCCCTACTATCACACCTCATGAGAGGAATCCCCGTCTTGAAATCCTTCACAGAAAACCCAAAAGGATCAAAATCAACAGAAACCCAATTATCAGTGGTGAATTTACGGATAGACACCAAATTTTTAATTAAGTTAGGGCCATTTTTTTAAAACAAGAGGTGGATGGGGGGGGACACCAAACTTAAAATATAAATTAAGTTCCACGGCCATGGGCCCAGGGCTGTGGCCAGTTGGCTTGCGGCCTACTGCCTTGAGGCCCATTACCACCCCCATTATTTCCACCTCGATTTCCACTATGGTTTCTACCATTATTTTTGCGATTTTAACCCTTTTTGCCGCCACCATTGTTGCGGTTTTGGCCGGAATTATTGGAGCCAAATGGAGAAAAGGTGGACTCGGTCACCATGACAACAGAAGATGCCCTAGTGGCCGCTTTCTTAGTCAAGCATGCTTTTTCGAGCGTGAGCATGGAACGGGCCTGATAAAACTGCGGAAGAGGACTGCTTTGACAAAGAAGCGTACCAACGCCACTATAGGCCTCAGACAGGCCGGCAACCATTTGAAGGACAAGACAGTCGTTGGTAACGGGCGCACCAACGTTGCAGAGTTGGTCCGCTAATTCTTTCAATCTTTTGCAATATGATGAAACGTTAGGGAAATCTTCCATATTGACGTGGGAGAATTCCTTCTCAAGGGTAACATCACGAGAATTTTGATTATCTTGGAATATATCACACACTGTATTCCAAGCATCCATCGCCGTAGCGTCTGGTTCGATAATCGTTTGCAACAAGTCGGTAGAGATAGTGGAGTAAATCCATTGAAGAACGGTAGCATCAAGGGTCGTCCACAACTTAGGATCATTAGGCACCTCCGTATCCGTAGGAGACGTGGGGATAATGTGATGGAGGACTTGATGCGAGCGTGCGTGAACTTTGAACAGTTCGGCCCACGTCGCGTATTGGACATTTTCTATTTCAAGAATGATAGAGATGTGATTATTGATGTTAGAAACAGTAAGGGTAGGGTGAAACGTGGTCTTAGCCATCACAATCAACGTAGGATGTGACGTAGGGATTTGGAAGAAAATTTGGGAAGAGAGAAGGCAACAAAGTGCACGGAAATTGAGGGTAATGTCTCGGAAATCGTGTCACGAGAATAAGGTTTGGGAGAGGAAAATTTAACCTAGATTTCTGATACCATGAAAGAATATAATCCCTTGATTATTTTCATTAATTGGAAGAGTATATATACAATTTACAGTTTTTGCATAATAGAAAAATTCTATTCCTATTCTACTCCTAAAACTATACAATTATTGTAGGTGTACAATACAATTATGGTAAGTGTACAATAATAATTACAACCAAACATTACCTAAAATAGGCCAATAAACAGTGATATACACGATATGTATACACCGTGTATATCACGGGTTTACCAGCCCAATATTACGACGTCAACCCGTGATATATTCAGTATATATCACGGGTGTCTATCAATTTGAACTTAGATTTGATGCAATATGATATGCATTTCCTTGTTTCAATTATAGCTTGTTGTTTCACTAATTGCCAATTTGATGCATGATGGAAGATTCAAAGTTGTGCCAACGTGCACCCTTTTAGGTTTTTCTGCTAACTTATAGTTTCAATGTCTATTTATTTTATGGTAGCATAGTAGTGTTCTCTTTACCTTAACATGCCTAACACATTACTGATTTAAGTAAGTTACCTACATCTTGCTTCACATTCTGTCTTTCTTATTTCGTACTTTTTCTAAATTCTTCCTTTTCATTTGGATAGATACCTCTACCAATTTCATCCCTTGGCTATGATCTATAATTGCGAGCTCCAATATTTTTGCCAAACTGGAAAATAAGGCTTATGACTGCAAAATTTTAATAGTTGAATTTCAAAAGAGTGCTTCCTTTTTTATCTTGTAAATGGGGTTTTTCATGAAAGTCGAATGATGTACTATTTTGCAAGTACTCAATATTAAAGTAGATATTCCATAATGTATTGGATATAAAGTTGAATTTTGTTTCTCATTCAGGTATATATTGTGAAGTATTATACGATGTTGAAACTTTTTAATAATATTAAAATTGTGTGAACATTACAAATAGTGATGTTGAATACATGCCCGTGTTGTGCACGGGCACGGGCCATCAAGTTATTAATATAAATCAAAATAGTCATGAAACACTTTGAATTTTTATTGAAGTCTACTTTTGTAATTGAGCGTCTACATATGTAATTTGGCAATCAATTTAAGACTACATATATAATTGGCGGCTATATTTATACTTTGATCATCCTTATAATTTGTGACTACTTAATTGCTTAAAATTAGCGTATGGGTATTTGGGTGACTTGTTAGCCAAATACCAACCTTATAAATAGTCCCTAGTGTTTCATTCTTTTGATGGGTAGAAAGGGAGTCCCTAGTATTTCATTTTAGGATATACTAACTTTGGATGATTGAATTTTCTTAAGAGAGATTATGAGCACAAATTTGCAGTGGGCGCTTTCAAGAGAAATTTCACTTGAATGTATTCATATGGTTTAAGTTCACTTTTTTTTTAATAATTTATTGGTAATTGGTTCTTATCAATTCTTTTCCTATTTTATTCTTGTTGAGTTTATTTATTTTTAATTCCTTGTTCAGCATTTAGATTTGTACCTATTCAGATATTTATTTTTAAATATAAAATCTATATTTAAGAAATAGAATAGGAGCCTTGGAGTAACTAGTAAAGTTGTTGTCATATGACCAAGATGTCATGAATTCAAGTCGTGGAAACAACCTCTTGCATAAATGTGAGGTAAGATTGCGTACAATAGACCATTTTTTTATATTTAAGAAATACATGAAAATATCAGCATAATTGATCTTAGTTTAATGTTTTGAAAAATGCTAAAATAATTTTCTTAGTGATTTCTAATAAATGGTAATTATATACATTTTTCTTGGATGGAGGAAGTAAAAGGGTAGATAAGATAAGATAATATTTATTTTTGGCCATTTTCTTTTATGTATTGGTTAAATAGTACTTGAAGAAATGACTTAAAGAATGGGATTTTCACCGTGGATTATAAGGGCGGGCGGCCCTTTACGCGTGCGTACCAGCATTCGATGGGCGGCCCACATGTTTGGACCATACAAGAGACAGTCCAGTCGGGTCAACTACACTTTAGCTCAATATTTGACATTTGAAGGGGAACACGTGATGCCGTAAGAACTTTTTTGGTAAATAGTTAAATACGTTTCACACCCTTCATATTTGCTTTTGCGGGGCGCGAAATATCCTAAACCTGTCAAAAACATTATTTTAAAAGACAGTTTCAGAACTAGCCTCGAAATTCACCACGGGCGGAACACTAGTAAAACGCCACAAGGCTCAAGTGCGGGGCTTAGTTCCTATGAGGCTTATGTCCTAAGCGCCCAATTGTACGTCCTAAACACGCATAACGTCCAACGTTGAGGGCTCGTCTAACAGTTTTTACACAAATTATATGTTAAATTTCTTAATTAAAATTGTTGACCCTTGTATTTCTTTAACAAATGAATGATACTTAATAGTTCTTCATCTATAGAAATGAGAAGATTGGTATAACTCAAATAACAAGTTGTAATATTGCATATTTACTATTTGAAAACATCGTGAGGGTAAATATCACTTAATATTTTTTTTAAAATACATAGTGAAATTCTACATTTTCACTTATCATTGGTCTTTTGTCCTATGTATCAAAATTATCATATTTTATTATTTCTCTATTTGAATTAGGAGTTACATTTTAATTATAATACTGATAAAGTTTATTGATTATTTTCGTATAGGGAGATAAAATGAATAATATGATAGTAATATTGTTTTAAGAAATTGTGATATTTTCATTGTTTGAAAGTTAATATGTTAGAATTGATTTGTATTTCATAATAGTTTTTATTTTATTGTATTGTTTAAGTTATAAAATTATGTTATATATAATTACAAGTTGTATGTGACATATAATAAATTGCTTTGATTTGTTTTTTGTGAGGATCAAGCGTGCGCGGACAACACACATATTATATATATATATATATATATAGTTTTCTTTTATATTTTTATATATACAATTTTTAATGTAATTTTATCTATTTAAAAATATTTATTGTAATTATATTATTTTATAAAATATTAAAAATTAATATCCATGGGGTTTACGCCCCGTGCCTCAGGGCTTACGCCTCTCCGATGCATATGTAAAATGATTCATCTTACGCCCCCTCTTTTAAAACATTGGTAAAAAGTTATGGTTAAACCTCTTTCACAACGAAAACTCACTCAATCTGCTTCCCAACCCTCATCCAAAACTAAACTAGGCCGGAAAACCATTAGGAACCAATGTACTCCCTTTGTTTTAATTTGTGTGTTTTGATTTGGAATACAAACGTCAAGCTCATTAATGTTTTCGGATATAAAATCTTTATTTTCTTAAAATAAAATTTATATTATTAAAAACTACATAAAACGTATCATAAGTTACAATAGTTAACAATTAAAAATTAAATTTACATATTCATAAACTAAATAAAAGTATTATAAGTCACTACAATTAACCATTCAAAATATTTAGTACAAAAAGTATTCTTTTAACTCTGAAAATAAATGACACATAAATTAAATCAAAACGTAGCAAAACATTAAAAGGGAAAAATTAGAAGTTTCAAAACAAATATAAGCTTCCTAGAATTGTCAGTCTCCTCGAGAGCTCTTCTAGGATATGGACTAAAGTAAATGTGAATAATATTAGGGGACAAGTATATAAGTAGTCATCCGGATAATATTGACAATTGAATTACCGCATAAAATCATTTGACATATTGTAGTTAAAAGAGAACCAAAAAGCATTGTAACAGGGTGTTGGGGTGCATGTTCTTCAACGAATTCATAGATTTTCTCTTCCATCATCTATAAATATACTTAATATAAACAAGATATATCAATTATTCACTTTATATACATGTTATGAGTTGTTTATTCACTTCATATATGCATTATACACTATATATATATGCATTACTGACTCTATATATATAGTTTACAAATTGTATAAGCACTCCATATTTATAATAGTGTATATGCATTATATAGAATGTAGATTCACTTTTAATACGATATATATACACATTATATATATTTTTATCAGTATCCAACATATACACTATAATCCTCCACGCCCATTTTTCTGTATAATTTATGTCTAATAAATATATAATCAACGTATACTTAGTGTATAATGTGTACATATTAATTATAGACATATTATACAATTATTATATATTATTTGCATAATATATAATGAACGAGCACCGAAGAACCGATAAACTTGGTCAGAAAAACATATCTTATCCGATAATTTATATATAATAAATGTATAATCAATGTATACTTAGTGTATAATGTATACACACTAATTATAGACATATTATAGCGTGATTATATACTATTTACACAATGTACAATGAACGAGCATCGAAGAACCGACAAACTTGGCCTGGAAAACATATCTTCTCAGATAGTGACACCACCGTAAACAACCCATCGGCCCTCTCCACTGGAAATACCTCTCTTTTGGCATTGACCACCGAGCACAAATTGTTTTGGTCACCAAGAACATCCCAATACACTCTCGATGACATAACGAGCTCAATAACAGAGCACAACTCACAGTCTTCCCGTTCTTTCATCGATAGCGATAAATAGCCATTGATTTGTCGGTCTTCCTCCTTCTCATCATACGCACCACCTATCTCATCCATAGTCAAAATCCAACGACCATAAGTTTTTGAGTATTCAGAGGTGAGGGAGATCCCAAAAGAAAGACGAGGAAACAAAAGACGGCGTGGTGATAATGGTTGATGGTGGAAGAGAAGAAACAAAGGAGGGAATAGGCAGTGGTGGTCGCTGGTGAGTGGAAGAAGTGAGAAGAGAAGGAGAAGGAGAAGCATGCGAGAGAGGAAATTGATAACATGTTTGGATAAGCTTTTAATTTAAAAATGTTTTTTAAAAAAGTATTTTTGGCGAGAAATAATTTGTGTTTGGTCAATTAATTTAAAAAATATTTTTAAAAAATTATTAGTATTTGACCAAACGTTTAAAAAGTGCTTTTAAATGTATTTTTCTTAAAAGTATTTTTTAAAAAAGTGCTTTTGGGCAAAAATAATTTTTTTAGCTTCTGAAAAACTGTTTCTGCTAATCTTCAAATGCACTTATTTTCTACCAAAAGCTTAATCAAACACTTCAATTTTTCAAAATAAGTATTTTTTGAAAAAAAAATAATTTTGGAGAAAAATAAATTTGACCAAACAAACTATAGTCCGGATGAAAGAGAGGAGCAAGGGTGGGATTTTAAAATTTTACTATAACTTGTCTTTATTTTGAGTTTAAAGTGCATTTCGAAACAAATGATACAAAACCGAGCCATTAAATTTTATGACAGCCACACCGTGTCCTTTTTCCTAATATTTACTTCAGAATTGAAGGAATAAAAACTGCTAGTATCTCTCCTTATTTTCATCTAGGATCGTTTGGATATGAGGGGAGTCCCTCATCTTAGATGATTTGATAGTTAGTTAGTCTAACTTTCTTATTAGTTTTTGAAGTCTAGTTAACAATCTTTAGTAAGGTAGTTAATTAGTATGTCATTATTGGACTTGAAGGTAAGGTTTACGTCCACATTCATTATATTTTTTCTTTTATTTTATTTTAGTATATAAAGTTGACGTTAATATCAAATTTCTCATCATCACAGACACCTTTATGCAACAATAGAATTTGTGTTGAGATTTTATGAGAATATTATATTAAGTTTCTATCTATTTAGGAGATTCACATTAAATATAAATATATTCATTGTCACCCAAGTTTAGCAGTTTTACCTTATTTAGGAGGTGTAAAATTTCTTACCTAGAATATGAGATTCTTATACTTGTGTATATATGGGACTGATGGTACTAAAAATAATTCTTTTCTTCAATTTTTCTCTGATTTCTTCATGGTATCATAGTTAAAAGAATATAATCTTGAATTTTTTGCTAATATGAAGGAAAAGGTGGTATTAGAAAAGGTTTTCACTGTTGATAGCAACTACAGACACTTGTGTAGGTTTAAATTTTTCTGCGTTTGTTTCTAATAGTACATGAAAAAATAATTTTGCTATTATATATCACATGATATGTGATTCTTGACAGATTGCTGTTGAAGCATTAGGGAAATGCATTCTAGTGCCTTGACTAATTGAGGATAGTCCAAGTTGTTAAGAAGGTAGTTAGTTGGTGTAGTTAGTTACAAGGTTAGTTATAGAGTTAGTTAAGTTGTTAGAAGTAATTAACAAAAGAAAGTCATTAGAGTATTCTAGAGTAGTGGAGGTGTATATATATACATACTTGTATAGATATTTTCTTTAACTCAAAAAGAGAGCAATTCTCTCAAACACTTGCAATGGATTGAGTCTCCAATTCTCTCCCTTCATCTCCCTTCTCCCTTTCTTATACATTCTTCAACAATGCAGCAGTAAATGTTCCATCAACATAGCTTCGATTCATCAAATTAACATGGTATCAAAGCTCATATGCGCTTGAACAAATTCGATTTGCAGAAAATATGTTTTTTTTTCTTTTTCCAGAAATTCCAGAATCAAAGATCATGATTCATGCATGCAATAGTTTCTGGAAGTGCTGTTGTTAATATTCAAGGAGATGCAGACACATGCAGATTGAAATAAGAAGATAAACACAAATCTGTGAAAAACAGATTACTCACGATCGATTGAACAAGTCACTTAGGTTCGATTTCGGTTTTTTTTTGTTGCTGTTGTTGTTTGATGTTATCACAACTTCACACGAGTTGAATAGACAAAACTCTGTGTATTGTGAATCATAATTGAAATATAGATTAGCAGTAATGGAGAATAATGAAGGAAGACCAGCATATGAAGTTTCGACAGTGATCAAAATAGATCACAATCATCCATTGTATCTAATTCCTTCAGATGCGCCTGGTTCCCTGTCTGTGGGTATTATTCTCACTGGAATGGACAACTATACATTGTGGAGTAGAGCCATGAAGTTGGCCCTACTAGGGAAGAATAAGATATGATTCATTGATGGAAGTGTAAAGAGAGAAACCTTCCATGGAGATTTGGCTAAACTATGAGACATATGTAATGCAATTGTGGTGTCTTGGTTAATGGGGAATGTAAGTAAGAGCTTACTTACTGGAATGCTTTATAATTCAGACTCATACAATATATGGGAAGAATTACAAGAGAGATTTGACAAGATTAATAGTTCCAGGGCTTTTCAACTACACAAAGAAATATTTTCTATGAGGCAATGGGCACTATCTGTGTCAATGTATTACTCTCGGCTCAAGGATATTTGGGATGAATATGATTCTATCATACCAATCCCATCTTGTTGCCCCAAGCCAAGAGACTTTGTGGATCATTTACAGTATCAAAGACTACTGCAATTTCTCATGGGACTGGATGAGAGTTACAGTCCAATAAGGAGTCAAATCCTCATGATACAACAAATACCTTCATTAAACCAAGTGTATGCCATGATCAATCAGAAAGAGAGTCAGAGGATGGTAGCAGGAACTGGTAGGGTGATGTTTGAGTTAGTGGAATCATCTGCCATGTTCACATCTAGAAATGGAAATTTCAGAAGTGGAGTTCAAAAACAGAAGAAACAATACAATTCCAATGCATATTGTGATCATTGTCATCTTAAATGTCACTCAATATTGAAATGTTACAAACTAATGAAGTGTGATTATTGTCACAAAACAGGACATGTACAGGAGGGTTGCTACAAGCTCATTGGATATCCAGAAAATTTCAACAATAAAGGGAAGAAAGCTTATGCAGTCACGAGGGGGACTATGTTGTCTGAGGACACTGGACAAGAAGGGGCAGTTCAACACCACCATTCATCAAAGTTTCTGCAAAATGCACATCCATTCACAAGTCAGAAACACACTGCAAGCAGCATACCATACACCAGCTTCACACCCACCAACATAACACTCCTTGACCTGTTGACCAACAATGCAATCAATGTCAATGCCAACATGGCAGGTAAGCACATTACTGATTCAGGGAAGTTGATTCAAATGGATAGTAGACACAAAGTGCAACTAATCATATGATTGCCGACCGTAAATACTTACATAATAACCTGCTGATGTAGGAACAGTGAAAGTGCAATCGCCACGTGAGATTCAAAGAATCTCACATGTTGGGGAGTACCACTTAGGAGGAGGTGATGTCCTTAGAAATGTCTTATATGTACCAACTTTCAAGTTCAATTTGTTGTCTGTTTAAAAAATGACTAGAGAACTGAATTGTAGTGTTACCTTCTTCCCAACATATTGTGTGTTTCAGGATCTCTCTTCTGGGAAGGTGAGGGGGATTGGTAATGAGGAGGCAGGATTATACATACTATCACTGAATCCTCAGAATAAAGATGGGGAGTTGAGTAGATGCATGTCTGCAATTCAACATGTTGATGCAGCTACTTGGCATTAGAGACTGTCATGTGCCCATGAATGTCCTGAAGAAAATAGCATGTTTCAAGAATAATATTGATTTTGTCTTGAATAACTGTGAAGTGTGTCCTTTGGCTAGACAAACTAGACCGCCCTTTATTGCTAGCACTAGTAGAGCATCAAAGTCTTTTCAACTAATACATATGGATGTATGAGGACCTTACAAAACTAAAACATATAATGAAATGAGATATTTTCTAACCATTGTGGATGATCACACTAGATGGACTTGGATTTTTTTGATGAGACTGAAATTTGATGTCTCTACACTGATCAGAAATTTCCTTATTGAAGTTAACACTCAATTTGGAGCTAAAATTCAGAGAGTAAGATCAGATAATGAAACTGAGTTCTTTAATCAAAATTGTAGTGAGTTGTTTCTGAAATATGATATCATTCATGAAAGGTCTTGTCCATACACACCACAATAAAATGGAGTGGTGGAGAGAAAACATAGACATATTTTAGAAACTGCTAGAGCCATTAAGATTCAGGGAGGATTACCAGACAAGTTCTGGGGACTATGTGTAGAGAATGCAGTGTATATAATCAATAGAATCCCCTCCACTGTTACAAAGAACAGGTCTCCATTTGAAATGTTGTATAACAAGGTACCACAACTTGATCACTTGAGAGTATTAGGTTGTCTGTGTTTTTCTACTATAAATAACAAACATGATAAGTTTGGTCCAAGGGCTGTAAGATCCATATTTCTGGGATATGGATATGCTAAAAAAGGATACAAACTTTATGACTTGGAAAACATAACTCTATTCATGAGCAGGGATGTGTTGTTCATGGAGACAAATTTTCCTTTCAAAAGAGGCATAACTGAAAACACCAATCACATTAAGACACATGAATTTCCTTTCTATGAAGACTTACTTTGTCAACAGGATCTTGATAATCCACAAACAAATACCAGACAATATGAAGATGATCAACACATACAAAACAACATGCAGAATGTGCATATGCTTGATACAGTTCAGCATCATGGCATGCCTGATACAGTTCAGCATCATGGCACCGGTGTCATAAACTCAGGATCACCAGGTATTGATATGGCCACAAGATCAGATCATGAAGTCAGAAGATCCACAAGGAGCAGCAAACCACCTATATGGCACAAAGACTACATTACTACACATGGCTCTTCCAGTTGCTTGTACTCTATAATTGACAATATTGCTTATACTGGTCTTTCAGCAGGATATCAAAAATTTGTAGCCAAGGTTTCTCTTGACACAGAACCACAGAACTATTCCACAGCAGCAAAGGATCACATATGGATTGAGGCAATAGAAGCAGAAATCAAAGCATTGAAGGACAATGAAACATGAAAGCTGGTTACTCTACCAGAGGGAAAGAAGGTTATAGGATGCAAGTGGGTATACAAGATAAAGTATAAGACAACAGAAGAAGTGGAGAGATTTAAAGCTAGATTGGTGGCAAAAGGATACAATAAAAAAAAGGGGCTTGATTATCAAGAGACTTTTTCACCAGTTGTAAAGATGCCAACAGTAAGGACTGTGATTTCCATTGCAGCAACACAATACTGGACAATCCATCAGATGGATGTATATGCATTCTTGCAAGGAGACTTGTTTGAATAAGTGTACATGGAAGTTCCAGAAGGATTTGCTGTCAAGAAAAGGAATAAGATTGCTGAAGTCTCTCTATGGGCTAAAACAGGCATCAAGACAATGGAACATCAAGTTGACTACAACTCTTATCTCATCTGGTTTTCAGCAGAGTCATAGAGACTATTCTCTTTTTACCAAGCAGGAAAATAGAAGTATTATGATAGTGCTGGTATATGTTGATGACTTGTTCCTCACTGGAAATGATCCAGTGATGATTCAGTCCACTAAAGAGACATTACAGTCCACCTTCAAGATAAAGTATCTAGGGAAGCTTAGACACTTTCTTGGCACTGAGTTTGCAAGAAACTCACAGGGCATCCTCATGCACCAGAGGAAATATGCTCTGGAGCTTATATCAGATATGGGACTTGCAGGGGCAAAACCTGCATCTTCTCCTATGGATATAAATCAGAAGCTTACAACATGTGAGTTTGACAGACATATAGCTAATGCATCACATTCAGGCCCTATATCAGGAAACAATCCTGATTCTGAGTTGTCAGATCCTAGTGTTTAGAGAAGGTTGGTTGGAAGACTGCTATATTTGACAATTACTAGACCAGACATTGCATTTGCTGTGCACTGCCTGAGTCAGTTTATGCATGCACCTAAGAAGTCACACATGGAAGCTGGTCTCAGAATTGTCAGATATATCAAGCAGGCACCAGGGCTGGGAATTCTAATGTCCAGTACAAGTACTCCTCAACTCAAGGTGTTTTGTGATGCAGATTGGGGGGCTTGTGTTAATACTAGAAGATCAGTCACTGGTTATCTGGTGATGCATGGCTCATCACCAATCTCATGGAAGTCAAATAAATAGGACACTGTCTCCAGGAGCTCTGCAGAGGCAGAATATAGGGCTATGGCAAAATTTCGAGCGTATGTAATGGATCACGTGTCTATTTCAGATCTTGGTATGGAGATTCGACTAATACTAGTGCACACAGATAGCAAATCTATTCAGACATAAAGAAATCCAAAGGTTCCATGAAAGAACAAAGCATATTGACATTGATTGTCATTTCATCAGGGAGAAGATACAAACAGGATTGATCAACACTGTTTTTTTGCCTTCTATGGACCAACCAACTGATTTACTTACAAAGGCACTTGGTAGACAACAACATGATGCTTTACTGTCCAAGCTAGGAGTGAAGAACATCTTCATGTCCTCTAGCTTGAGGGAGGGTGTTGAAGCATTAGGGAAATGCATTCTAGTGCCTTGACTAATTGAGGATAGTCCAAGTTGTTAAGAAGATAGTTAGTTGGTGTAGTTAGTTATAAGGTTAGTTAAGTTATTAGAAGTAATTAACAAAAGAAAGTCATTAGAGTATTCTAGAGTAGTTGAGGTGTATATATATACATATTTGTATAGATATTTTCTTTAACTCAAAAAGAGAGCAATTCTCTCAAACACTTGCAATGCATTGAGTCTCCAATTCTCTCCCTTCATCTTCCGTTCTCCCTTTCTTATACATTCTTCAACAATGCAACAGTAAATGTTCCATCAACATAGCTTCGATTCATCAAATTAACAATTGCACATCTTAGACCCTCTTCACAGAAAAGCGTCTCTACTACCAATGGTAACGAATCTCAGGTTGTAGGAAAATGTCTTTTTGATCTCTCTCTAATACTTTAGATCTAGGTTATGTTTTGGTTATCCATTTAAACTATATATAATCTTTTATCTGTTTCTCAGATAATTAAAGACTTATCTTATGTTATCAGTTTTTCGCTCAGATTCTTATATTATTAAGGACATCTAAACAACGCATACGAACAATTGGTTGTGGTATTAGATGAGGGAACTTTTATTACATGGATTTGACATTGAAAGGTTTAACAAGTTACATAAAATTTTGAAAGTGGAAATCATTAACACAAGTATGAATATTATTATATTTCAAAATCTCTAGAAATTCTTCAGACATCTCAAAAACGGCTATAAAATGAGATCAAGTTTGGATTAATTGAGGTAATTTCCCCTACTGTACTTTACTTATGATGCATATTTACGAAGGTTAATGCATTTATGGTGTTAATTAGTT
Organism: Anisodus acutangulus; assembly: GCA_029783415.1. Taxonomy (NCBI): domain Eukaryota; kingdom Viridiplantae; phylum Streptophyta; class Magnoliopsida; order Solanales; family Solanaceae; genus Anisodus; species Anisodus acutangulus. The sequence goes on from CM056509.1 coordinate 40,427,907, forward strand.
GGTAGATATATTGCTGTGCCATGCTGGTCACATGGTATGAGTAACTTACGCTATCAGTAGAAAAGTTATACTTGTCTTATAATAGGAAAAGGCCTATTGGTATATGTTCAGTTTTTCAAAAAATATGATTATTTCACGAATGTTCTTTTAAGTATGTGATTTTCTTTATAATGATTTGATTGCGCACATATGTTGCATTATATATGTTTCTAATATCTTGCTCCTTGTCCTGAATAAGAAAGTCGATGATACTTACTAAGTACGAGATGGATGTACTCAACCATGCAGGCAATATTGTTATTTTCTTGTGGAGGTTTTTATAGAAACATATACAATAGTGCGAGCTAGGCCTTCAACTCCTCCAATTATTTTATGGCGATTCCGCTACAGTACCATTGGGAGCCTTTATGTTCAATTTAATTTATGCCTTGCCGAGTTATACCTCGTGCTTACGTATTCGTTGTTTTTTATCCGTTAGAAGCTACATGTATATAATGGATCGTGTAATAATGTTTAGAATACTATCATTTGCACTTCATGATCAGTTATATAATTTTTTATATGTTTTAAATGCCAATGAGTTGTATGTTATATTCAAAAATTATGAATTTTTATTTTATGACATCCAATATTGTTTATCATGGTTCCTAAGATTATTGGTTCGGTCGATTGAAGCTTAAGATACCCGATATATATCGATTATGCTCCTTCAATTTTAAGGTGTGACAAAAGGTTAATTTGTACCGGGAATGGAAAATCAATTTTGATAGGAAGCGTTTTTTCATTTGATTATAAATTTTACATAATGCAAATACGAATTAGTCAAGGTCCAAGACAAATTCCGGAATCGGCTAAGAAAGCAATTGTAATAGTATTATCTTTCAAATTCCCGAATGAAATAAGGTCTTTTTAACATATTTGACCGCTCACCCAAAAATAATTACAATCGCTAGCCAATACACACAAATTATGTATAAAATATATGTTGAGAATATAATTAAATATTAAAAGTGTGTTCTCTCTTCTAACTTGAACTTTTAGATAAGATAATCATACTTCTTCTTTTAATTGTGGATTTTACATAATGTAAATATGAATTAGTCAAGGCCCAAGACAAATTCTGGAACCGACTAGAAACCAATTGTAATAGTATTATCTTTCAAATTCTGGAATGAAATAAGGTCTTTTAACATATTTGACCGTTCACTCGAAAAATAATTACAATCGCTAACCAATAAACACTAATTATGTATAAAATATGTATATTATACATTAATATATAAAAGTATACATTTTGTCGGTTATTATTTTAGTGGGCGGATAAGACAGTGTAAAAACCTATGAAATAATGAGTTCCATGTTCATATTGACGTCGTGGTCTCTAAAATCATATGGAAAAATTACACGTTTGTTTTATTCTATTTCTTTTTAACTTCAAATATGCCAAATTGCGAACTAAATTTGATTTTTCTATATGGATGACTCTGTTGGTTACAAAGATGCAGGAAACGAAAATTACTAGTAACTATTAAGTATTACAAGAACTGAAATTACAATTGATCAAACAAACTGAAATTACACAGAATTTGAATAACAAACTGGAACAGTTTTTGGTATGCTGAGTCGAGTGTTTGCACTCTGTATTTAAGACAATATTGCTCCGTATGTATTCTTTCTACGCCCTGGACAATTGTCTCCCAAGATAAAACAACAAGTGAACAAATGAGCAAAGGAAACTCAAGTGTTATCGTGAAGAATTTTGAGTAATGAAATGATGCTGGAAGGTTGTAGAAAGACTGAATTCGTTTTTGTTTATGTGTGTCTGCTTGTGTTTTCGTGTACCTCAATAATGGTGACAAGGGGTCCTTTATATAGTTGAAGGAGAGGCTCATGAACTGCCCACATAAGTGCCATTACTGTCCAAGTAATGACAATTATGGAGCTAGTAATTCACCAAAATAAATGGTGAATTTGATGTGCAATGGATGACATTTAGGAAGAGTAATTCAGCCAAAATAAATTGCTGAATTGAGTGTTGTTGACGTTCTGTTCTCAGCCCAATCTGACTTTCTTGAAACTGCAGGGACCAAACTGTACATATGAAACTTCAGGGACCAAACTGTATATATGATAAAGTTCTCTGGTCCAAAAAGATAATATCAAAAGAAGCACAACCCACAACCCACGACCCGTGAACCCGGACCAGACGGGCGGGCTTTCCTCGAACCGAAGCACATCTAAGTCCTCCCTACTTTAAACACATGGGATACTCCTTGGGGTCCCAAACCCCATGCCAACTTTGAGACTTATAAACAAAATAATTATTTCTTCCTCCACCGATGAGGGAGAATTGATCTCAATACCACACTTTTTCATTCTTCAAACACCTCACTTCGTTGACCAATATTTCTTTCATTTCTCAATGAAATTTGACGATCCTTAGCCCTACGGTTATCTACTTAGTAGATTATGCACGTGTGAAGAATCGGATTCTCCAACATGCGTAACACTAGTGTTTAAACAGTTAAAGTTGGTCGGACACAACTCCCGCCAAAGACAAATTTCCAACTGACTCACCATTAGCAGTCCTGGTTGCAACCTTAACGTTTCTAAGTTATCTTCCTTCTCTTTGTTAACTTCAAATATGTACTATATTTGGATTGAATTATACAAATAGTGCAGAATAGAGAGAACTTTTTTCCTAGAGATGATTTTGTTTTTGTTTCCCGCCCGATATCCGATACCTACATTAGAGCCTGACAATATTCGGATTCGTGCCGAGAATGACCCATTTGGGGGAAGCGCTCTATACTAAGAATTTTTCTATACCCAGGGCTCGAACCCGAAATCTCTGATTAAGGAAGGAGCAATTATATCCACTGCATCATGTCCTTTGATAGTAGATATAAATTTACTTGTAAGTTAGCACAAATTAATTTATCACTTCAGTCCATAGATAATTAAACTAATCGGTTCCACTTCTATTGAGAAAAAGAGGAAAAGAAAATCATCTGGAAAACGTAATGTTAAAAACACGGTATGTATTGTTTTTCTCGTATAGAAGTCTACATTTGAGTGCGTGGACTGTTAAAATATTTTGAAACCCACTTTGATCTGTCTGCCATTACTCCAATTTATAATATAATTCTCCAGAAAACGTTATGTTCAAACTTCAAAGATAGAGAGAGTAACGTTTTTTTTTTCTTGAATATGACCAACGCATTTTGTGTGTTGAAAATAACAAATCTTCTAAAAGATTGGGCATCGACTTATCTGGTCGATGTAAAGTTTTTTTTTTTTTTTTTTTTGGTTAAATTCTATGAAGATCGTGGTTCCAGAATAGACCACATAATATGTAAAATTCTAAAGAAGCCAGACTTGAATATTGTCTATGGGTTTGGTAAGAACTATAAGTATTTATACTTTAAATTAATCAATCAAATCAATTTATAATTTTACATCTCATAAGCACTTATGGTTTGATCAAACATTATATAATTTTATCCTTAATGTCTTAAATAATCTCAAAATACTCTTCCTAAAACTAATTTTTAATTATCGTCTATTTTATCTCTGTCATTCATCCATATTTATATAAAAATACTTTTAAATTTATACCTTTTTTTTTGTAAATAGCTTTTAGAACATTTGAGTCATTTTTGTTAAGAGTCTCACATTAGTTATGAAATGTGAACATAGATTCCTTATATGGATTTAGACAATTCTCATCCTATAAGCTAGCTTTTGGGTTGAATTAGGTCCAAAATCCATTCTTTACATGATATCAGAGTCATACTCATTCCAATTCTTTGGGCCCCCAAATTATATTATCCACGCTTCAGTTAATAAGGTATGGACGTGCGGGGAGTGTTAAGAGTCCCAAATCGGATATGAAATGTGAACATGGACTCCTTATATGAACTTGGACAATCCTTACCCTATAAGCTAGCTTTTGGGGTTGAGTTAGGCCCAAGATCCATTATTTACAATTTTAACATAGAAATGTAATCAATATCTTTTTTACCAAACATAATAACTACTAATTATCAATTTCAACATTTCTATTCAATCACGTAATAACTTATTAATAAAATCAACTTCAACACCTAAAAGTATTTTCCAATATTTGATATTTATCAACTATCTCAAGAACATTAGTTTTTAACCAATGGTATCTTCGGGGATATCTTGGTTTTCCATAGCTTTGTTTCTAACCAATTGTATCTAAACAAACACAAAAAGATGGTATTAGTTACGAACATTGTTGCTAATTTGTCTCTAAATAGCTTCTAGCGATATAATTTTTTGATAATTTGTCTATAAATAGGGTTAACAATGAATTTTACTATTTAATTATAAAATTTATCCGTTGTTAATTTCTGTTTTTTTTAATAGTGGAAGTACGTAATGTTAATCTTGAATAATTCAAATCTTGGAAATCTTCGAGGAAGACATGAATTACTGCAATTGACCACTATCAAAGACTCACTTAGCCATGGCCACAGCTTTATCAAAGAAAAAGTAACGGTTTTGTGGAATACACAGCATCCATTTTAAATATTTATAAAAGTAAAAGCTTGAGAGCCAAAGTATGACAGAAGATAAACAATTGTTTCCAAGCATGCTTTGAAGAAGTTGATATAGATATCCAATATATATGCTGTGTTGCTCTCACTTTCTTATCTGAAATGGTCCTTCATATCCCTTAACTTTAGGCACAATTTTGATAAAAACAATACTGTTAAATAATTATTTACTCTAAGATGTGGACAAATACCAATTTTTTCAGGATAAATTATTCCCTTATGATTCATAAAGACAGACAAACCTTCTGTTTCTCTCTTGGTATTGCCATATTTATATTTGATTTTAATTTATACTAATATGGCATGAAGCTCCACTAGAGTCTGAAGAAAATGACATTTTCAGCCTTGAAGTTTCGGAAGTCGAAAAATGAGCTAACTTAGTAGATGATAATAAAATTAGTATTAACGAATAACCCTTCAGTATTTAATTGATTAATCACTTAACCCCCCCCCCCCCAGTTATCTTGGTCATGGTGTTATTATGCCATATCTAAGTAAATAAATATATATAATTGGTAGTTTCTCAGCCCACCAGGATACTCATTAACAATAGAGGAAAATACAATTTCTGGCTAAGATTTAATTGGTAGTGGCTAAAACGGTATGATATATAGCGGCATCTAAATGATGGAACACTTTTCCAACAAAAGTTTTAAAAACCTCGAGGTATGCTAAAGAAACTCTACTACAATATGCAATTTTTTTTATCAATCAATAGATTAACCAACTATGCCACAATCACACACTTGATATACTAGATTACAAATACAAAATCTAATGAATGGACAATTCGTTGATGTCGTCAATTCTGAAAAATTGCAAGTCATCTTATAGGATAATATTTATTCATATGATCATTAATAGCTTGAATTTATCACCTTTTTGCATCTTCAATCATCATAATATCACAAATATTGCATGATATTTGAGGTCTATGTTAGACAAAGTTAGCTCTGTCGGGAGTTTTTACTCTGTTGTACTTTATAATGCAGTACTAGAAGTATATTACTATTACAAGTATTCGAAAGGATAAATAAAGATTCAATAATTCAACTAGAAATCTGAAATTATAATTGTTGAACAAGAAAAACTGGAAAAACTGTTTTTGCTGAGTCGAGTGTGGCACTCTGTCCTTAAGACAATATTGCCCCGTATGTATCATTTATACATCCTGGACAATTTGTCTCCCAAGATAAAACAGCAATGGAACAATTGAGCAAAGGAAACTCAAATGCTACCGTGAAGAATATTGAGTAACGAAATGATGCTTGAAAGTTGTAGGAATAAGAGTTTTCTGCTTGTGTAAGCTTATGTATTTTCGTGTATATGTGAGTCTTAGTGTTAGTGCTCAACAATGGTGTAAGGGGGTGTTTATATAGGTGAGGGAGGGACTGAAAACTGCCTCCATAACAGCCAAATAATGGCCATTACTGAGGTAGTAAAGTCACCAACATAAATGGTGAAAGACCAACGGATTGACCATTTATAGGAGGAGTAATTCAGCCAAAATAAATGGCTGAATTGAGTGCTTGGCGTTTCTGCTTTGACTGTCCAAATTCTGACTTTCTGGAAACTTCAGAGACCAAACTGTACATCTTGAAACTTCAGGGACCAAACTGTACATCTGAAACTTCTGGGATCAAACTGTACTTCTGGCAAAGTTTTTTGGACCAAAAAGATTATATCAGAAGACCCACGACCCGTGACCTGAGAACCCGGAACCGGAACCTGACCGGATGGGCGGGTGGCGGCGGTGCGCGTGTGGTCTTTCCTCGAACTGAAGCACATCTAGGTCCTCCCTCCTTTAAACACTTGGGATACCCCTTGGGATCCCAAATCCCAAACCAATTTTAAGTCTTATATACACAACAATTCTTTCTTCCTCTACCGATGAGGGAGAATTGATCACACACCACACTTTTCCATGCTTCAAACACCTTACTTCGTGAACCAATATCTCTTTCATTTTTCAATGAAATTCAACGATTTTTGGCCCTACGGTTATCTACGTACTTAGTAGATCATGCATGTGTGAAGAACCGGATTCTCCAATATGCGTAACACTAGTGTTTAAGCCGTTAAAGTTGGTCGGTCGCAACTCCCGCCAAAGGCTAATTTCCAACAATCCCCTCTTGAAAGAGATTTTGGCGCACTCACATGGTGTCTTTTCATTTCCAGCATAAGGAGAGGTAGCTTCAGCTTTGAACCTTCCATAGTTAAATACCATCGGACTTACTTACTGCGCGGTGAACGTGATGTCTTGAACCGTCAGTGTTTAGTGTAAGACAAGTCAATGGTACCAACACAACAAATTCCCTTACTCTCTTCTTCGTAATGTTTTGTCCGTTTTGGCCATGGACAACGTCTTGGATTTTTAAGTGCGTTCATTTGAGGCGGCCCGTCCTCGCACTTAAATAGGTGGTCTCCTACAAGGTATCCTGCTATACCCCACTTCACAAGTGTTAGGAACCATTAAAAGTTTCCCAAAGACCTAACCTCAACTTGTTGAGGATCATTACAGGTTTTGAAAACTTAACCTTTACCCATATTGCAGATAACACTTAACGTCTATTGCGGGAACGACTTTGGATTTGGTGTTTCTTTTCAGAAATCACTATCCGAAGTGCTCATGCTTCCACTGAAGCGATCAACTGAACCTTTACAACTTAGTTTTCCCATTGAACCAAATTACTGGGATCTCCAGTTAGTAAGGTTGGGTTACCACTGTATTGGTCCGTATATTTTGGGTTTTAAGCCCGTTCCCCTAGACAGGCAGAACACTTGATCTCCGGGTAGTCCCTTAGTTAGTAAACAAGGAAGTGACACCCGTGATGACCAACTGCCATACGGTCTTATGTCTCCGACAGATCCTGACAGATATGTCCAGACGCCGTCATCCGTGTCCTTCCTAAAGCCGACCGGCTAGCCACAATATATAACTGCTGAAGACACAGGTTTCTCCCAATATGGGACGTCCTCTAATGAGTCGTGAAGTTACTCAACTTCTTTCATGCTTTGTGTAAAGTGATAAACTCCGATACCATCATGAATCGGTCGATGCAAGTTTGCTTAGAGGATTTTCCAAGACCCACCATACACATTTACTTGTGGCTTTGGTGTTCTCCAGATCTGATGTTCGGTTTGCATCACTGTGTTCTCCCAGAACCGCTGGACATCCAAAATACCATAATCCGAAGATATTACAGACCTGTTGGAGTAGTCTCAAACCAACTTGACCAACAACGTCCCTTAAACCAAGTTAGGAACATGTAATACCTCTTTTTAGAGTGATCTCATTCCTTAAAGTCCTATTGAGGATAATCTCTCCAGCCCCTTTAATTTTAGAGGTGGCGTTGCTTCACATGAACAACCTCTTGCCCGTGGTTAAGGCGTAACTGGATCATATGTGATCTGGATACTCTGGCCCACTGCAGTTACTTTGCAGACTGAGTGTCCAATTTCTTTTCTGCCTTTCTTTAGGCCTTCAGATCATTTCAGACCTAGAAACTCTGACCCACCTTACTAGGTGTCAATTACTTTTCCTATGAAATGAATTCTGGTCCCACTCCAGTCGCCCGGAGGCTTTATATGACTGAGTGTCCAATATCATCATATCAAAGGAATTTTGGTCGCCCGGAGGCTTTGTATGACTGAGTGTCTAATATCATCCTATCAAAGGAATTTTGGCCCACTCCAGTCGCCCGGAGGCTTTGTATGACTGAGTGTCCAATATCATCCTATGAAGGATCTTCTGCCAAATTATATGACAGGCTCAACGTCATTAACTTTTAGACTTCTTCCGTTATGATTATTGCCCAGATAATTCTTGGCGCTTACTTAAGTATGGTAACAGTTTTCACACAGTCAGTGGATCTTTCTCCCTCGTATGTGCGAACATACTTTACACACTTTAATAATTACACTTAAAAGAACGGATCTTTTTTTAAGTCGTTTACAAAATCCAATCTTTAAACAGAAAAGAAGATGAGATTAAACTTCTGATTTGTTAAAGTGTAAGGAATATAAATTATTTTCATAATCCTCCTTACTTTAATCCATTTTTAATCAGACATCATTTAATCTTTATTCTTGACAAGTAAGAAAAATACTTATCATTTAATCTTTATTCTTGACAAGTAAGAAAAATACTTATCCCAATTTCGGATTCTAGCTCACTTCAGTCACTTCATCAGACTGAGTGTCCATTTCCTTTTCACCATTATTCGGATCTTTTGTCTGGGACAGATATAGGCCTTCTGCTGCAAGATAGAATAACATCTTCAGTCTTCTTCTCTTGTCCCAGTTGACATCCTCAAGCTCTCGTGAGCGCTTGTTCCCACCAGTCTTGGTAGCGGTGACACCATGAACACGTTCATCATCATCACTCTCTTCTACCAGAAAACCATTGCCATATCCAGATTTGGTCACACAACTTTTGACCGACATCTTTCGAACACTAATAGTAATACAATACAATATTGTCTTAAGTTGTTGGGAGTTTTTACTCTGTTGTACTTTATAATGCAGTACGGGAAGTATATTACTATTACAAGTATTCGAAAGGATAAACAAAGATTCAATAATTCAACTAGAAATCTGAAATTACAATTGTTGAACAAGAAAAACTGGAAAAATTGTTTTTGCTGAGTCGAGTGTGGCACTCTGTCCTTAAGACAATATTGCCCCGTATATATCCTTTATACGTCCTGGACAATTTATCTCCCAAGATAAAACAGCAATGAAACAATTGAGCAAATGAAACTCAAATGCTACCGTGAAGAATATTGAGTAACGAAATGATGCTTGGAAGTTGTAGAAAGAAGAATTTTCTGCTTGTGTAAGCTTCTGTATTTTCGTGTATATGTGAGTCTTAGTGTTAGTGCTTAACAATGGTGTAAGGGGGTGTTTATATAGGTGAGGGAGGGACTGAAAACTGCCTCCATAACAGCCAAATAATGGCCATTATGGAGGTAGTAAAGTCACCAACATAAATGGTGAAAGACCAACGGATTGGCCATTTATAGGAGGAGTAATTCAACCAAAATAAATGGCTGAATTGAGTATTTGGCGTTTCTGCTTTGACTGTCCAAATTCTGACTTTCTGGAAACTTCAGAGACCAAACTGTACATCTGAAAGAATTTTGGTCCAAACTGTACTTCTGGCCCAAAAAGATAATATCAGAAGACCCAAGACCCACACCGGACCGGATGGGCGGGCGGCAGCGGCGCGCGTGTGGTCTTTCATCGAACTGAAACACATCTAGATCCTCCCTCCTTTAAACACATGGGATACCCCTTGGGGTCCCAAACCCCAAACCAATTTCGAGTCTTATATACACAACAATTCTTTCTTCCTCTACCGATGAGGGAGAATTGATCACACACCACACTTTTCCATGCTTCAAACACCTTACTTCGTGAACCAATATCTCTTTCATTTCTCAATGAAATTCGACGATTCTTGGCCCTACGACTATCTACGTACTTAGTAGATCATGCATGTGTGAAGAACCGGATTCTCCAATATGTGTAACACTAGTGTTTAAGCCGTTAAAATTGGTCGGTCGCAACTCCCGCCAAAGGCTAATTTCCAACAAGCTCATCTCAGATGATCTATCTTTTATTATATCTCAATGCTACTTGCACCCCGATTATACATAATATTCGTAAGCTATGTTGAGACTTGAAAAACTTGTAATAGGCAATGCCACCTTAAATTAAACTTACAATGCTAGGGACGTTTTAAAAGTTATTTATAATATACTCATAACACAAAAAGGAAATAAAAAGGGGTGTAATACTTATCAACCAATGATCCTACGATTTGGTAAGAAATGAAGTTGGATACTCATTTTGTCACATCTCGATATTGTCGGAAGATGTCAACTAGGAAATCCTGATGTTATTCTTTCTACCAACAAGTAAATAAAGGGAAGAAAAAAAGAGAACATCATTTGACTTACTAATGATGTCCACCATAAAATGACATTGTTCTTTTACTTAGGATTCTATAATGTGACCTTTTAATCCTTTTGACAAAAAATGTAACCATATCTATCAATGCACCATATATAAGCGTGAAAGTGGGAAATATATATAGTAAGGCCCTAATAAAAGCTAGATGTTATACTTTTTAAATAAATTTTCCTGAACATTATTAAATTTGGGAGTTTGACAAACTAATTTCTATTTTGTCGGGTTGTGCCTTTATTTTCCATTTTATTTTTCTTTTTCTTATCCACTTACGCTTTTTCTTTCCAAATCCATTGCATCTATGCAAAAACTCAGATTAAGGGAAGTGACCTTCAATTATCATCAATAAAAATTCAGCTGAACTAGGTTTAAATTCATTCTATTATTATTATTATTATTATTAATGGTTATTATTATTATTATTATTATTATTATTGTTAAAGGAGCAAAGCATGGTTACCTAAAAAAGGATGATTTTTTCTAAGGGCCTAATACATCCTACATGTTTAATTTGACTGAAAAAGTAAGTAAAATTTGTATGTGTAATTAACAGCAAACGTAATTTTACTTTCTGCTATTTAAAGTGACTCCGAGCCAATACTCCATTCGATTCAGTTTATGTGATATAATTTGACTAGGTATGTAGTTTTAAAAAAAAGTTTTTTTTTGAAACTTGTGATCCAAAATAAGTCATACATATTTGTGTGCTTAAAAATCATTTCATTAAGGATAAAAGAAAAAAATTCAAATTAAATTATTTCTAAATATAAAAATGTATCATTCTTTTTTAAATAAATTAAAAAAATAAATATATCACATAAATTGAGACAGAACGAATAGTATATATAGACTGCGCTCATTGCTCGAACTGGACCCGTTAATGATGTGTAGTTGTGTACTACAAATTATATAATTAATCAAGTCTCGATCAATTTTTTCTTTTGGTTGGCTAAGACTAAGGTGTGTTTTTTCCTGCTTTTGGCCTCTCGTCGAGACGAGTTGATGAGTGGAGAAAAGAATTGATAAGAGAGAGATTCTACTATTTGGTCAGGACGAATGAGTGGCTCTGAAGCATGCTCCTTCGGACTGAGACTCTCCCGCCCCTTTGACAGCAATTCTTGCAACTACGAACGTGAACAAATACTTTCTCATTAGACTATTTTAACCGATTGTTTATGTCGATCCTACGCTACGATTCTTCTTCTCTTATGAAATTTTTAGTTATTATGTTTCTCGACTTTCTTTTGTTCGATAAGCGCAATTATTTATGTAAACTGATTACTTCTATTTAAGAAAAAAAATTTAATCATCCGACTGTTGTTTTATGTTCCACGTATATTTTTAAGTTCCACGTATATACCACCGGGCAAGAGAAAAAGAAGGAAAAGCTAAATAAATAAAAACAAAAGAAGCATGAATATAGCTTTATAAAGATCGAAACTTTCGGTATTATTCTTGTACCATCACATGGATTAACAATATACTTCCTCTTTACTGAAAAAAAATTATCCTACTTTCTTTATTAATTTATTTAAAAAGAATTAATATATTTTTATATTTAAAAATAATTTAATTAAGATAATTTATAACAATACAAATATTTAAAATAAAATATTTAAAATTTATTTTAAATCATACATTTTAAAAGTCTTTCTTTATTCTTAAATTTCAGTACTAAGTCAAATTAAATCATTTTTTTTATCGAAGGGAATACTTCTCTTCTTGTTTTATGTCATGCTTGATGTGAACATGCCATGTATGAAGGCAGAGATGATCATGATAACGATGATAGTGACAGTGATGAGAGAGAGAAAAGGAGAGAATAGGTGGGGGATAGAGAGAGAGGCAAATACAAAAATCGAGGGTGGCGCATGCAAAACATCCACATTATTCTGTCTTCTTTTTTTCACTTTGCTTTTCACCCCTCTAAGCAATCTCTTCTCCCTTTTTTAACCTCAAGGTTCTGTGGTAGGAATGACACGTGGATATAATTTTGCGAATTTTATACTATATTCGTTCCAATTAGGGCGAATATAGATATAACTTTGGCAGATAGTAAAATCTAAAATAATGAACCTTCAACTTCAAATTCTTATTTGAACAACTTGTTTTTGTTAGTGATCCATTTGAATCATTACTAAATTAAAATAGCTCAATCTCGACGATTGCTTATTCATAGGCTATTATGAGTTCAAGACAAGTCATTATGGTGAAATCGGTAGACACGGTACTCATCCGAGTGACGCCATACTGTCTTCTAAAAAGGATAAATAAATATTATAATGAATTCAATTCCCGATTTTCATTTTAGAATTATGTAATTTATGTAATTAAGGGACTCTTTTTAAAAAAAATATTTTTATGATATTTTCAACCTTAGAGCATATATTAACTCACATTTCCTTTTCGATCGTTTCAATTGTAATTACAATTCATTTGATAACCTTTTTAGTCGATTTGGGTATAACTTTGGCGGGTAGTAGGCGAGTATGAATAGACGGTGGATTTACAGTTATATCTGCCTCATACCCGCTTGCCCCGCCCCGCATCCAATCGCCCACTCCAAATTCATCCGCCCCCTTATACCCGCCAACTATAATTTTATTTGTACAACTTTATATTTATTTAAAACCCAAATAATTCGGCACACATAATTTTAGCAGCCCATAAGCCTAATAATAATGAATTTTGAGGCAAAATATGGCAGGTTAACAAAATATGACTGGCGGGTACAAGCGGGTATTGAATGGTAGTGGATATCCATTTGGATGGTGGAGCGGGTGTAGATTTAGGAATATACCCATCTAGGCGGATATGAATGTTGAAAATACACCCGCCACGAATAGGTGATGGGTATAAAATTTTCTGACGAGTACGGGTGCGGAAGGGGTACCCACACGGCGCCCCGCCCATTTGCCATGTTGTACTATATTTTCCTATTTCCCACGTATGCATGACATATGTCGCTTGCACAAAACAGCCCTCATCTTTCCTTGTTTTCACACTCTTCCCATTTCCACTATTTTTTTTAAAAATAATCTCTTTAGCAAATGAAAATTGAAAAAAAAAACGTCAACGTGAGATCATTCCGAGTTAATCTTTATATACGACAATAACAATAAAAATAACAATAACAATAATAACATACACAATATAATTTTATCGATAAAATCTGAAGATAATGAATTGACGAAGATTTACATTATCTCCACTTTTTAACTTTTATAAGATGAAGAGTTTGTTTCTGACAAAATCTATATATACGACATAACACTAATATTTGAGAAGGTTAATCTGAAAAACAAAAGCCATTTGGCTTAATACATTGATAGCTCATTAAATTTGTAAACAAATTTTATTTAGATATCCGAATTATAACATGTCCAATTGAGCATTTGAACACATGATAAAGTATTTTTATTAGACAGTTTCGATTCAATTTTTGAATTCTTTTTGCGTGTATTCTTAAATGTTTATTGTGTAGATAAATTAACCACTTAAAATATATCATACCCTTTAATTATACGGATTCACCTCAAGAAGCCGTAAAATCCCTTACATTTTGTAATTGAGGATGATATTTCTAATTAAAGGAGATGACATATTTTATGTAATTGTCTAATAAATGTTTGAGAATACACGTAAAAAAAATTAAAATTAAAAATATCTAAATATTTTATCCTCTGTTTAGGTGATCAATTAGAATCAATTATAATTCGAGTGTCTAAATGAAATTGATGACAACTTAAAGGATTTTCAATGTATTAAGCCAAAACCTTTTTAATGGATAAATGGCATTTCACAATTCATGGAATTTGATTTGCTAGCAAACTTTAGTTTACCATAAGTTACATTATACTTATAGGGAACGTTCATAATCCTCTACATAAAAATTTGTTTTTCTTTTCAAAATTGTGATACTCATGACTTTAGAAATAGGGGAAAAAGCTTAAATATGCCATCGAATTATTATAAATGACTTATTTATGTCATTTGTTAATAGTTTTACTTATTTATGAGTTAAAATGACTCATTCATGTTATTTTTAATAACACCGGTTTTATAATATAATTTTTCATTAACATCGATGTTAATAAAAAATAAAATAAATGAACTATTTTGATAATGACAATGATATAAATGAACCAAATCATTAATGAATGTCATAAATGAGCCATTTATTTAGCATTCCATCTTATTATTCTCATGTTTTAGGACAGACAGATGGTAGTTTTGCAGAGAAAAAATATACCATTGTGAAAACAAAACCACACATACTGTTCTGCTGCTTTCAACTCCTTTATCTTTCGAAAAAAAGATTCTCTTTTCTTAGTGAGATAAAATTCTTGGAAAAAAAGAAGAAAAAAGACCAAAAAAAAATAAAATACCCCTCTACCTAGCAGCAACAACACTACATGAGCAACACCATTTGATTATATGCAAAGTAAACCAAAATGGTCTTTCCCATTTCTCCTTCTTCCCCTTTTCCCACTTCTCTTTAACTCTCCCATTTCTACACATTATAAAATATAAAAAAAACACCACCACCATCCTCCCATTCTTGTATATCTTTGAATTATCTTAGCTTTGAATTAATACAGAAATATTGTGTTTTTATTATTATTTTCTTGAGCTTAGAGTTGAAAGAAGAAGAAGAAGTGTGTGGGAAGTTGTGGTAACTCCTTGATCCAATGAAGAAAGATGTATGTGTTTGTGCTTAACGCTACGTGGTTTTGAAGGGATTGGGTGTGGGAATAACACGACAACGTTTTTGGAAATTTTAACAAGGTAGTAGTAAATTAAATCTTGTGTCCCCTAATGTCTTTGTGTGTGTGTTTGCGTGTTTCCTCTCTTCTTTCATTTCTTGATTTCTAAGCCTTTGAAACTTCCTATGCTTCAGACACAAGTTTCATTGTGTTTGTTTATATCCAGATGTTTTTCATCCCCACATGGGATTTTTGTAAAGTACTTTAATAACTCCACTTGTATGTATCTGTCTCTATACTCAGTATATATCTATATCCTTATATGTACACATGCAGAAATGTTGGGTGTTTGTTGGGGTTAAGTGGGTAGGAAGGGAATTAGCTGTTAAATTCTTTGTTTATATTGTTTTTATTATCATTTGACTGGAAAATAATTGTCAAGTTTGTACACCTGCAAGTGTTTATATCATCTGCAAAGACATAAACTTAAGGGCTCTAATAGTAGGGAGGCTAACATAGCTTTAGCTAGAGGTTTTGAAAATTTATCTTTAAATATCTGTTTGACCATAGATTCTGAAGCAAATTTTGAAAATATGTATTTAAAAAGTTTTCAAGTTCCAACAACTGATCCAGACTAGTTTTTGGATTTTTGGACTTCCACTCACAAAACTTCAAATTTATTCCAAAGTAAAATACATGTCCAAACGCAACTTCAAGTTTCAAAAATCATAACTTCAAAAACTCAAATTTTCAAGTTTCAACTACAAAATCTATGGCCAAATGAGAGTGTAGTAGTTTCTTGAATTTGGGATTTGTGGTGTATAATTGAGCGTAAAGAATGAATCTTGGGCCTAACTCAACCCAAAAGCTAGCTTGTAGGGGGAATATTGTCCAAGTCCATATAAGGAGTCCATGTTCCCATTCCATATCCGATGTGGGACTCTTAACACTCCCCGCACGCCCAGACCTTGTTAACGGGAGCGTGAATAATATAATTTGGGGGCCCAACATCGGTGAACAAAGAATTGGAATGGACCTGACTCTGATATCATGTAAATAATGGATTTTGGGCCTAACTCAACCCCAAAAGCTAGCTTGTACAGTGAGGATTGTCCAAGTCCATATAAGTAGTCCATGTTCCCATTCCATATACGATGTGGGACTCTTAACATTGAGAATTTTCTTGAAAGAGTATAAGTAGTTGTAATATACAAGATGTTGGAAAGGGAGATAAAGCCGGGGATTTTTGTCTTTTGAACTTTGTTTGTTATGTACTTAATTCTTTGTTGGTTCTCAAAATTGATTTATTTTTGAAGTGATAATGGCGGTGACATCAAGCTGTAAGGACAAACTGGGGATGGACAGTGGGAAATATGTGAGGTACACGCCTGAGCAGGTAGAGGCTTTGGAGAGGTTGTATCATGAATGTCCTAAGCCCAGTTCACTCCGCCGTCAGCAGCTGATTCGGGAGTGTCCGATTCTATCCAACATCGAGCCAAAACAGATCAAAGTCTGGTTCCAGAACAGAAGGTATATATCCAACAAAAATATCTTGTTGGATTTTGGGAAAGTTGTGCACTACTTTAGAAAACTAGAACTAACGACGGACAAGTTCTGTAGCTAAACAACAAAATCTGTCGCTAAATTAGCGACAGATTAGCGACTATTTATCAAGAAATTATGTTAGCTACAAGAAATGTAGTGACGAAGTTTGTAGCTAATTCCATTTTTATTTTGTAGTGGCTTTGTTTCTTTTTCATTCTTACTGTATTGAGTCACTAAGATGATTATGGTAATGTATTTGTGTAAATGCAGATGTAGAGAGAAGCAACGTAAAGAATCATCGTGCCTTCAAGCCGTGAACAGAAAATTGACAGCAATGAATAAGCTGTTGATGGAAGAGAATGATAGGCTGCAGAAGCAAGTTTCACAGTTGGTGTATGAGAATAGTTTTTTCCGCCAACAGACTCAAACTGTAAGCAATCTATTCATACATATAGCCTTTCGGTGATCTAGTTTACGAAATAGCCATCAAATGTATAGGTTTTGTATATTCATAAAACATACATAATCAGTGTATATGTATATTTCGGCTAGTACTTGGCTTGTATTTGTGTCTGTGTCTTTTCGTTTTTGCAGTACGACTTAATATTTCAATCTTAACATATTAACCGAGCTGTAAGAGTTTCTTTCTATTTGTTTCCCTGATAGCTTAGTTTTTCCTAACTGTGATACTTCAAAATTGCAGGCAGCCCTTCCCACCACAGATAACAATAGTTGTGAATCTGTGGTGACGAGTGGTCAACACAACTTGACCCCTCAGCGTCCACCAAAGGATGCAAGCCCTGCGGGGTAAGTAGACATTTTCTGAGTCCGATTCCTTTTTTTTTTTTGGTGTTACTTTCTATATCTTGTATACTGATATTTGAATATTTTCCAGACTTTTGTCCTTAGCAGAGGAAACTTTAACAGAGTTTTTATCAAAGGCAACTGGAACTGCTGTGGAGTGGGTCCAAATGCCTGGGATGAAGGTTTGTTCCCTTGCCTATCTTTCAATTAATAGATGACATGATCAAAATTTTGGAGTATTGTTTGTAGATTTATTAATGTGGTAAATGACTCCTTTAGTCACAGTTCTTTAATAATAAATGTTTTGCACTTGCTCTTTCATGACTTTATTTCTTTGGTCATTATTCAGTTCCTTAAATCTGTTGTTAGAAAGAACTGCATGTAGAAAATCCTTTCTGCAGTGAGTTTCTTGTTTTCTTCCTCTTAATTAATCATCAATTGATCAGAACCACTTTTTTAGTAAGAAAAATGAAAAAAGATATTTCTTATTCTTCTTGCTCCACTTATGTTAATGAGGTCATCAGTTGTCTATGTTTTGACAGCTCTTATAACTTTTAAATTGTATCAATGCATCGCAAGTCGTTAGAAGCCTTGTTCTTGAAGATAATTTCTACTTGTATGACACTCTAGAGGATTTGATCATGTACACACTTACATGTACAACATTTAATAACATACCTAATTTGCATAGAAAATTATGTCATAATAATCTTAATAATATCTCTCTTTCATTGCCTGCAGCCTGGTCCGGATTCCATTGGAATCATTGCTATTTCTCATAGTTGCTCAGGAGTAGCCTCGCGTGCTTGTGGCCTTGTGGGTCTTGAGCCTACAAGAGTTGCTGAAATCCTTAAAGATCGGCCATCATGGTTTCGTGACTGCCGAGCGGTGGATGTTCTCAATGTGATGTCCACTGGGAGCGGTGGGACCATTGAATTGCTATACATGCAGGTTATTGTTAGAAAATCCCCGTCCTTTTTGCTAGTGTAACACAACTTTTCACTAAATATAGTTTTCTGACTTGTTTCAGCTCTACGCACCTACTACACTGGCACCAGCTCGTGACTTTTGGTTAATGCGGTATACATCTGTTATGGAAGATGGCAGCCTTGTGGTATGTATCAATGGTTATTATGTTCCTAGTAAACTAATCAAATAAAAGGTGTTACCTTATGTTGATGCGATTCACATATTTCTATTCTAGGTATGTGAAAGATCACTGAACAACACTCAGAATGGTCCTACTATGCCACCGGTGCAGAGTTTCGTGAGAGCAGATATACTTCCGAGTGGATATCTGATACGACCCTGTGAAGGGGGCGGTTCTATCATTCACATAGTTGACCATATGGATTTAGAGGTGTGTTAATTTGTTAATTGTACATGATTGTCTTCTCCCTATCAATTTTCTAATAAATGCTGCTAAAAATCTTTCCCAGCCATGGAGTGCGCCTGAAGTGTTACGTCCACTGTATGAGTCATCAACGCTGCTGTCACAAAGGACAACTATGGCAGTAGGATTAAATTTCTGACTACATATTTTATATATAGAAAATCTTATTTCTCTTTCTTTTATCATCCACTTGTAAATTCCTGAGATATATAGAAATGTGAACTATAGTCACTGAAAGCTCTTAGTTGCGGTACTGGTGTTTATTAACCCTTTCTTTCACTGTTGCTGATCATTGCTACTATATAAAATATTTCAGGCATTACGTCACTTGAGACAAATTTCTCAAGAAATTTCTCATCCTACTGTCACTGGTTGGGGAAGAAGACCTGCAGCCTTGCGCGCGCTTGGTCAAAGATTGAGCAAGTTGGTCTTTTAATTCCTGATGTCTTTTCTACATCTCTTAACATTTTTTCTCTATTTGTGACTGAACTTCTAATTCAC
Organism: Anisodus acutangulus; assembly: GCA_029783415.1. NCBI lineage: Eukaryota > Viridiplantae > Streptophyta > Magnoliopsida > Solanales > Solanaceae > Anisodus > Anisodus acutangulus. The sequence continues at coordinate 40,447,415 of CM056509.1, forward strand.
ATTGTGAAGGGGTTTTAACGAGGCTGTTAATGGATTTACCGATGAGGGATGGTCTATGCTTGAAAGTGATGGTATAGATGATGTTACCATTCTTGTCAACTCATCACCCAGCAAGTTGATGGGTGCAACTCTCTCCTATGCCAATGGATTTCCATCAATGAGCAGCGCTGTGCTTTGTGCCAAGGCTTCTATGCTTTTACAGGTACTGAATTGTCGGCCAATTTGATTTGATCAAAACTATGTGAATGGCATGAGATATCTATCTTTCTTCTTCTGCACGGCTTACATAAATTGAACAAAAAATTCAAAGTTCTCTGAGAAACAGTTAAAGTTCTGTGAGAAAACGGCTTACTGTTTCTAGATTAACCAAGAAACTTTAATTTTTATGTAAAGTTCCAAAGTTTTCTGAAAAACAGTTGAAGTATCTTGGTTAAAGTTCAACTCTTCCAAAGTTCTTTTCCTAAAGGTTATGCCATTTGTCACTAGATGAACTTTTGGATCCTTCTGTAAGAATATCCAATTTCCTTTTTTATGATACGACTAGACGAAGAGTATTTTGACTATGCGCGGGCCAATGAATGAGGTCAAACCGAATCTGGTTGCCTTTCTCTAAAAATTATGTTGAGAAGAATGAAGATCCGAGTTTCCTCAAAAGCTTCTGTCTTAGTTCTGCTTTTTATTCGCACACACATTTTCTCATATAGGACATCTGTTTCATCACATCTCGTCTTTCTTTGGCAGAACGTACCTACTGCCATTCTTCTAAGGTTCTTGCGTGAACACCGATCAGAATGGGCAGATAGTGGTATTGATGCTTATTCAGCTGCTGCAGTTAAAGCTGGTCCATGCAGTATACCAGTCACTCGAACTGGAAGTTTTGGTGGACAAATCATTCTTCCACTGGCTCGCACTATTGAACATGAAGAGGCAAGTGACTAGTTCGAATTATTTCTACTATCTTGCCAGACCTCCTCATTCTTTTTTTTGCAGTTGCATAGATTATGTTTGTAGGTTAATATATTATTAATATTTCTTGCATCTGAAAACAGTTTATGGAGGTGATAAGACTTGAAAGCATGGGCCACTATCAAGAAGACATGATGATGCCTGGTGACATCTTCCTTTTGCAAGTATGTTTTTATTCTCAAAATAATTTCCATCACTCTGTGTTGTTCCTGAACTTGTTTTCTCGTGATTCCTATTCTGTATGTAAATATTCATTTAGGGAAAGCTCATATCTAGTGTCATAGAGTTCTACGTTGAAGTTATTTAATCTAAACCCTTGGTGGGCCAACTGGTTAATGGATTTTTGTAGTTCAAAATCCCTTGCAGACGGGAGGAGCTAGCCCTTCGGGCGTGGGTTCGGCCGAACCCAGTAGCTTTGGTCCGAACCATATATTTGTATTAAATTTTTTGTCAAATATATACAAATTATTAATTTAGAACTCAGTAACTCTAAAGAATTATAACCCTGAACCCACAAGCTTCAAATAACTTTAAAGAATTAGAACCCCGAATCCACAAGCTTCAAATCCTGGCTCCGCCTCTGCAATTGTAGGTTATACTCTTTGCTTCTTGAACGTGGATAATTCTTTCTGCTTTGACTATATTTCTTTCCAAATTTGGATTTTGGTGCAAGAATTATAGTTCTTAGCAGCTAAAAATTGACTCACTTGTGAGTGTTAGTTCTGTGTTACTTTTACCATTTTATGAGACTTAACCTTGAGCCCGTCATGGGAGGTGATACATCATCTATATATATGTTAGTTGAATAGTCCCAATTGTCTTCAGTCTGCTGTTTCGTCTTTAACTCTTTGTGTTGTACTTCCTGCGACCTCTATGCTTAACAGATCCTTGTTTTTGAAATGCACAGCTTTGTAATGGAGTGGATGAGAATGCAGTTGGAACATGTGCAGAGCTCATGTTTGCTCCTATTGATGCCTCTTTTGCTGATGATGCTCCTCTCCTTCCCTCTGGTTTTCGTATCATTCCTCTGGACTCCAAGGCGGTGAGTATTCTTGCCAAATCTTATCTGGAATTGCAAGTTTCTTTTTTTTTTGTTGCAAAGCTTTGGTAATTTATTTCTCATGTCAATGCAGGACGCGTCTAGTCCAAACCGCACACTGGATCTTGCATCAACTCTTGAGGTTGGACCGGCTGGCAGTCGACCAAATGGGGATTATTCCAAGAACTCTGGTAGCACAAAATCGGTTATGACAATAGCATTTCAATTTGCATTTGAGATCCATCTTCAAGAAAACATAGCTGCTATGGCACGTCAATATATCCGCAGTATCATATCATCTGTTCAGAGAGTTGCTTTGGCTCTCTCTCCATCTCGTATTGGTTCTCTCCCTGGTTTAAGGTCTCCACCTAGCACACCTGAAGCACAGACACTTGCCCGTTGGATTTGCCAAAGCTATAGGTATGTTGCTTGTCTTATATATATTGCGACCTACTTTAGTAGCAAGACAGTGTTAGTAGGAATAGAGTAAGATGTAAATCTGTTGTATTATATATGTGCATAAACTAACAACTTGAACAATCTCTGACTGGTTCTAATATCTTTAACATTGCTTTCCTTTTATTATTATAATTCTACCCTTTAATCTGAGAGTTAATATGGCTATTATTGCGTGAATATTTGCAATGCTTATATGAAATCTTAACTTTATCTTCTGTTGCAGGTTCTTCTTAGGCGTGGATCTGCTCAAACCTGTTAGTGAAGGAAGTGAATCCATCCTGAAAGAAATTTGGGATCACTCAGATGCTCTGATGTGTTGCTCTTTGAAGGTATTGATCTAAAAATCTCATGTCTAATTTTCATAGAGTTCAATTAAGTAGAAGTTTGATATTTACCAACCGATTCCTGTAATAATGATACAACACGTTTCAAAGTTTCACTCAAGTAGTTCAATTTAGTGGTTTTCTTAACCTGTACTTTTGATGGCAGGCACTGCCAGTTTTCACATTCGCGAATGAGGCGGGACTTGACATGCTAGAAACCACCTTGGTTGCCCTTCAAGATATTACTCTCGAAAAGATTTTCGACGACAACGGAAGAAAGGCGCTTTTCTCTGAGCTTCCACAGATAATGCAGCAGGTATATATGTGCATTATTCACTAGCCTAAAGGGTATACATATGTAATTTCCTTCTTTTGTTCCTCTATTTGTCTCAAAATCGACCTGCTTTTTTTGTTGGTAAGACTGTGGGAGCAGCCAGGCTATCTATTATCCTTCTGCTATGTAACCGAAGCATCATTGCTACTGCACGAGCTACAATCTAGCAACTTTCAATGTAGTTACCTTCACTAACTAGATATCGTCGCTTATCTATGTTTTTGCAGGGTTTTGCATGTCTTCAAGGTGGTATTTGTATATCAAGTATGGGAAGGCCAATATCATATGAGAGAGCAGTAACTTGGAAAGTATTGAATGAAGAAGAAGATCAACATTGTATATGTTTTATGTTCATCAATTGGTCTTTTGTCTGATATTTTGCACATCACTGTAGGAACTGATACAAACTTAGATCAGCAACACCCCTTTTTCTTTTTATCATACTTTATGGATCAACCTCCTTGCCTTTATACCGTAGGCCAAAAATCTGCAAGTGGAATCGTTTTTGTTTTTTCCATTCTCATCAAACACTTGTGTATTTTGGTTGGTTTGTAGAAGTTGGTACTTTCTTTTACCTTTGGTTTTTCACTTCCTCTTACTAGCAGCAAATTTCATACATATCACATTTAGCTCTTACATTCGCTGGGTTCTTTGGAAGATTGACTGAGGGTGTGTTTGGTTTGAAGAAAAATGTTTTTTCAGGAACATAACTTCCTTACTTTTGGAATTTGGTAGGTAAACAAAACATATTAAAAATATTTGGTATTAGTAATGCTGAATATGGCGTATTAGTAATGCTGATATTAGTAATGTCAGTATTAGTAATGCAGTGATTATTTTTTATCCACCGTTTGGTTCGGTGTATTAGAAATAACATACATTACATAATTTTTAAAAACAATTGATTGTTTACAATAATCCCTCCATATTATACTATATGAGGGACTTCAGGGGCAATTATGCCTTTAATCATGTTTATGAATGCATTAAAATCCATTGCATTACTTTGTGAAGGGGAAAGTCCCGAAGGCGAAACCCCCCCCCTCGTATCAGAGGCCCCTTGGCCAGGTGGGATGTAAATCGAGGGATATGCGCGAGTGGCAGCCCTGTAAGGGAGAGGACCAACGGGACACGAACCCTGCAACAACCCTTGCAATATTTCAGCAAAGACTGTCACCACACGGATTTGAATTCGCGACGTCGGAGTGGTTGTACCCCAATCACCTTGCCACTTACCAACTCGCCTGTGCCCCTGGGGGCAAAATCCATTGCATTACTAATACTATGGTTTGCTAGGTATTAGTTATTGTAAGAATCATTATGGGGCAATCCCATAACTATCTCCAATCACCACTAATTAAAAATATTGTAATATTGTAATTAGGAGTGTAAATCAATTTGTCATCAACTAGTTAGGATGATTAGCATCTTATATGTTAGGTAACCTAGATTAGTACTACATTGTAATATTATATATATATTTGCTATCATTGAAATGAAATAATCAAGGAATTAATCTTCCTACATGATATCAAGAGTCAAAGATCATTTGCCCTAAACCCTATTCTTTCTTTCTCTTAACCGAATTCTTGTCTATTCCTATTGTTAATTTTCGGCCACCTTAGTTTTAGTTTTTCATACACCCTAAACCTAAACAACCCCTAAAACCTAAAACAAATCACTAACATAGACGACATCTACCCCCTCCTCGGCTAGCACATACTTCTCTTCCAAAAACCCTAACCAAAATCTAGGGTTCTTCCATCCACTTCTATCAAAACATCACCTACTTCCCTTCTTCTTTTGATTTCGTGTGGAACCTATGGCCGAAAAACAAACTTTTCATCCCGCTCTTGCCGTTAATAGCGTCAAGAACTTTATCTCCATAATAGTTGAAATGGAGAAAGGGCAATATATCTCTTGGTGGAATTATTCAAAATTCATTGTCGTGCCTATGAGGTGATCGACCATATCATACCTTCTGAGTCGTCATCGGACGCCATTTTGGCAAACAAAAAGCTATGGTCCCGGTTGGATGCTATTGTCCTTCAATGGATTTATGACACTATATCCAACGATCTTTTACATACCATTTTGGAGCCGAATTCTACGGCTCAACAGGCGTGGGAACATCTACAAAATATATTTCAGGATAACAAACTTTCTAGAGCCGTTTATCTTGAACACCAATTTACTAATGTTAAATTGGATAATTTTTCCAATATCTCCGCTTATTGTCAGGAATTGAAGATGCTTGCGAATCAACTATCCAACGGTTGTTCGCCCATGACAAATCAAAGGTTGGTCTTTCAGTTGATAGCCGGATTGAATGAACAATATGATGGGGTTGCTACGTTCGTTAAGCAAAGTAATCCATTGCCTCCTTTCTATGAGGCCCTTTCGAGGTTAATTCTCGAGGAAAAACGGAAAGCAAAACAAACATCTTCTAGAGCAGCCACCGCCGGAACTGCTCTTGTCTCCAGCAATACATTTTCCACGGATTTGGAGCCCCACAATTCTTGTTCGGAGGGCAATAGTAATCGTCAAAATAATGGCAAAAAATGGGGTTCGAACCGTAACAATAACAAAGGAAAAAATAATGGTGGAAAGGGACGAGGACGTGGCGGTGGCCAACCCGCCGGTGGCAGTGGGCAGTCCGGGCAGTGGCGTCCAGGTAGTGGCGGTAATCAGTTGGGGAAGTACCCACCGTGGGCTGCCCCGCCATGCCCATACCTAACTTCTTCGTGGGCCAGGCCTCCACCTTCAACTCGCCAACCCAAAATTCTAGGGTCTCGTCCACAACATGCATTTGCAGCCCAGGCACCATCTTCTGTCGGCTATGCGCCTACTGATATCGAACAAGCCATGAACAATATGAATCTAAGTGTTCCAGACGAGTCATGGTACATGGACACAGGGGCTACGTCACACATGACAGCATCTTAAGGTAATCTCTCATCTTATTTCAATATGAGCAATAATAAAAATATTGTTGACGGTAGTGGTCAGGAAATTCCAATTCGTGGTATTGGTCAGGTAACACTACCCTCTCCACACCCACCATTATACTTGAAAAATGTCCTACATGCACCAAAATTAATTAAGAACTTGATATCTGTTAGACATTTTATAATTGACAATAATGTTTCTGTGAATTTTGATCCGTTTAGCTTTTCTGTGAAAGATTTTCAGACGGGATGCCACTCATGAGATGTAATAGCACGGGGGACTTGTATCCCATCACCTCTGTTTCCAACAATCACATAACCAAACCATCAACCTTTGCTGACATTTCTCCTATTGTATGGCACATTCGATTGGGACATCCAGGAGCACCAGTTTTTAATAATCTTAGGAAGAATAATTTGTTTTCTTGTAACCAAATTTTGGATTCTTCTGTTTGCCAATCTTGTGTGTTTGGTAAACATGTTAAACTCCCTTTTGCGTCTTCTACTTCTCATACTTTTATGCCATTTGATATTTTGCATTGTGATTTGTGGACATCCCCTATTTTGAGTTCTGCAGGTCATAAGTACTATATGTTAATTCTAGATGATTATTTAAATTTTTTGTGGACTTTTCCCTTAGGACATAAATCACAAACCTACACCATTTTAAAACAATTTAGTGTTTTTATTAAAACTCAATTTGACAAATCCATTAAATGTTTTAATGTGACAATAGGGGGGGGGGATTCATAAATACCCAATTTAAAGATTTTTGTCACAAAAATGGGATGTCTTTGCGTGTTTTGTGTCCACATACATCACCAAAAAATGGGAAAGCCGAAAGAAAAATTCGAACAATTAATAATATGATTCTCACCATCCTTGTGCATTCTTCCACACCACCAAATTTTTGGCACCATGCACTTCAAATGGCAACATATCTTTTAAATATTCTTCTTAGTAAACTACTCTCCAATGTGTCCTCTACACAAATGTTGTATCACCGTCTTTCGTCTTTTACACATTTGAGGGTGTTTGTGTTATCCTTTGTTTCAATCTACTTCCATTAATAAGTTGTAGGCTAGGTCAACTCCTTGTGTGTTTTTGGGATACCCACTAAATCATATGGGATATACATGTTATGATCTGGCGACTGGAAAAAATATTATTTCTCATCACGTACTTTTTGATGAGTCTAAATTCTCGTTTGCTAAGTCTCATGTGGCATCCTCACATTCATATGATTTTTTGGATAATGGAATACATTCCATTTTACACCACCATCTAAATACTCAACCACCAGTTGGCCCGACACAACCGAATAACCAAATTACCCCGGCCCCACCTGTTGACACCCAATTTTGTCCCATCTTTTATGATTTTATTCGTAATTTTTAATATTTTGACACTTTTAAAATAATTTTAAAATATAGGCATATATGTGTGTATCTTCGTATTATTATTATTATTCGCATATTTTATATCATTTGCATTTTATAATAATCATAAGTTATCCGAAAATTCTATGTTATTTATTTCTCGCGAAATTGCATCGCGTTCCCATTTTTTTTTTTATTATTAAGCATTAAACATTTCACAAATATTATATTTTTTATTATTATCACGTCGTTATGTTATTTTAAATAATTCACATCTTTTACAAAACAAAAAAAATATATACATATATATATATATATATATATATATAAATATGTTTTAATATTAAACCCCTTTTATATTTTTTATCCATAACCCATTTTCATTTTCCCAACCCAAAACAATTTCTACCCAAAAAACAATTCAACTCTCCCTCTTTATTTCTACCCAACCTGACTAAACTCCCCAAATTAAATTCCCTTATACCCAAACCCAAAACAATTTAACCCAACACCACAAGCCCAAACTCCCCCAATTAAATCCCCATTTCATCGCCTCACCAACTCCCGCTTCCACTCACCCGACCCGAACTCCACCAACCCAAAACTCCCTTTAATTCCCCCAAAAAGACCCAACACCAAAAAAAAATCAGAAACCTAAACCCTACTCCCCAAGTCGCCAGACACCCCTATGCCCCTACTCCCCACATCGCCGCACTCCCTACCCCCACACTTCGCCATCGCCACCACCCTACCCTGACACCGCCGAACGCATGCCCCAAGAACACGCCCCATAAATCAGATTTTGTTCCCCCTTTATTTTGAAATTTGAATTCATTTTAAGGGGGGGTATGAGGGGGTTGGAGGTCGAGTTTGAGACCTATAAAACCCCCTTTGCATCAAGCTTTGAGAGGATTTTTTCGATTGAAAAAGTTACTGCGTGAATTAGACACCTAAATATTAAACTAAGTGTCGCAATGTAAACTCCAATTTTTAGGTCTCATAAACTAGCGAGATTCTAGGTAAGGGTTCTTTATTATCCTAAAGGGAAGGGGTTAGGCATCCTTTAAGATCCGCTAACTTGCGGTTATCCCAGAAACTCAGGTTTAATTATTGCTAGAAAAATGCATGTTTTACAAGTATAATAGATTAAAAGATGTTTTGCAAATAATTGGTAAATGATGCATTTTATACAAGTACGTATTCAGATGACATAAAAAGAAAGATACATGTAAAGTTTTGAAAAATATGCATTTGTGACAATAAATTATTTATACTATCAAAGAAGTAAAATTTTGGGAATCATTGAATTGTAAATTGACAAAAGATAAACTTATTCGGAATGATTAATAAAGCGAATAAAAGATGACAAAAGTTGTTTTTTTAAAAAAATCTTAAATACGCGTGACGAGCCTAAAATAAATAAACTAGCGAGGGATTTCTAAGTTTGAAACTAACCTATGAATTAATCCTAAGTTTGCCTATTCTAAGCATTTCAATAGTTACATAAGTGCGATAAATAATATTACAATACAAAGCGGGATAAAAGCTGAATTAAAGAAAGAAATAAAATAAATAAACTCCGAAGAATAATTCGTCGTTATTTACTTTAATCCCTGCAAGCTGTCAAAAACAAACGGTTAGAAACAGTTAAATACAAATAACTCCATATCCGCATTCAAAACAGTGAATGTTTTGATCACGGAGGGCTCAGACTTAAATTTTGAAAAGAACATTCCAATCACGTCGTGGCTGCAAACATATGACTAATGTGGTTATTTTGATTGCCTCGCCTACTAAACGTGTTGGTCTCTCGGGTGAAATAGAAAAGATCACTATAATCACGTCTGGCGAATATATAACTTGTTGGTTATTTCAGTCACCTCGCCTACTAAACATGTTGATCTTGAAAAAAGGTTTAAGCCTCATCATTGCCCAGAAGTTATATTTTATATAGAAAAATACATAGTTGGCAATTGAATAATAAAAGAAGCAATTTTTATGAAAAAATCTTTCAAGGTTGCAAATATGATAGAATGCAAACCTTATTTTTTAGGATTAAAGAAAATGAATAATAGATAGCCAAATTATTTTTGAAAGATATTAAAGCATGCATAACGAACCTAAAAAATAGAACAAAGTAACTAGAGGCTAAGTTTGGAACACACAAGACGGTCCTAAACAAATAAAGCTAGCGGTTGGTTTCCAATTTCAAACGATCCTAAGAAATAAACTAACGGTTAGACTATCCTATTCATTCATCTATTCGGCCTAATTATTCTAAGCATTCTAACAATCACACAAGCATTAAAATAATTATTACATGCCCAAGAATAGAAATAACGAAATTAAAGAATAATAATAAAAGAGGAAACTAGGGAGGATGATGATGTCATCCCGCCCTATTTGTGTAGAAATTCCGAGGCCGGAGAATGCAAGGAATGTGAATGTGGTTCTTCATTTTGGACGAAGTCATGATGAGTCTCATAACGAGACTCTTCGTTACTCCCGATGCATTTCATGTAAATAAAAGAAAAAGAAAAGGATTAGTAGACGGAACGAAAATATCAACACATGAATATTCCTAATACATACATACACGAAATATACAACATTAAATGTACATAGGAATGAATATGCATGGCCTTCTATTCTACATACTTAAGACATTATTTTTTTCAGATTTTGGCACATTAAAGTAGCCGAAGAAAAAACTATATGATAACACAACCGGTTCTAAATTTAAACAAAAATAAAAGAGGCAAGGAAGACCAATGTATAAATTATGTATACATACATAATAAATTCCGTTGGACTAATCTTAATTCTTAAAGAAGCATAACATTCATAAACTTAAACTAAACGCACATACTATTATATTAAACATGGATAATATATTCCTTTTAAAATTGCACATATTAATCTAGAATATAACATGTAAATATCGTCATTTTAATCAATTAAAGTATGCTCGTTTTTTATTTATTAGGCAGCCACCAAACTAACAACTTACACAACATACAATAATTTGAATATCAACAATCCGCTAGGTGTCCTAAGAGTATTTAATCAAGCCATAGCTCTTCCAAACACATATTAATCTTACATTATCCGTATTGCATTTAACAATGAACCCAAGATACCTTACTAAAGCTAATGACAATAATTAGTTAACCAAAAAATCGAGGCAATATCATCTATCACGTATCAACTCCAAATCAGAAATGTCCCAACGACATAAATACAATTATATAAGCAAAATCGTCTCATTATCATATTAATTAATCAAGACTACATTACTTAGCAAAATATCATACTAAATCAAGCATAAACAACACAATCAAATAAGCTTTAAGAAATATAGAAGAATTGGAACGAGTCTAACCTTTTCCGGGCAGCGAACCGAGGCGTGTTTTGAATCGTCGAATCCGCTTAAATGTTAGAATTCTGATTTTGTTGTAGATTTTTATGAATTCTGATTTTTCTGGGAATAGGACTCTGTTTTCTGATTTTCGGATGTTTGATCCGACCCGAATGACCCGACCCGACCAGTGACCCGACCGGCAGGACCCGACCCGAACCGAAAAACAAAGTGAAAATAGCTAAAAATTCAGATTCTTCAACACCAAAAACCAATAATTTTCGACCTATATTTTCGGAATCTTTAAGTTGAAGAACACATGCAAGAACAAAGAGGTGTTCTTAAGAAGATTTCGGATTTTTTTTTAGTGAAGAACAATACAAACAAATACAATACAACCAAAACTTAAACCTAAATTTCAAATTAAAATTGACCTTAAGCAAGAAAAAAAAACCTTTTTCAATCCGAAAAAAATCCTCCCGAAACAGTGCAAAAGGGGGGGTTTTATAGGTCTCAAACTCGACCTCCAACCCCCTCATACCCCCCCTTAAACGAATTCAAATTTCAAAATAAAGGGGGAACAAAAATCTGATTTTTGGGGCGTGTTCTTGGGGCATCGTTGGCGGTGTCGGTAGGGTGGTGGCGAAGTGGCGGGGTAGGGGTGCGGCGATGTGGGGGTAGGGGCATAGGGGTGTCTGGCGACTTGGGGGTAGGGTTTAGGTTTCGATTTTTTTTTGGTGTTGGGTCTTTGGGGAATTAAAAGGGGAGTTTTGGGTGGTGGGTTACTGGTCGGGTGAGTGGGCCGACGGGAGTTGGGCTGGGCGATGAAATGGGGATTTAATTGGGGAGTTTGGGCTTGTGGTGTTGGGTTAAATTGTTTTGGGTTTGGGTATAAGGGAATTTAATTTGGGGAGTTTTGGGTGGTCAGGTTAATAAATAAAGAGGGAGAGTTGAATTGTTTTTTGGGTAGAAATTGTTTTGGGTTGGGAAAATGAAAATGGGTTATGGATAAAAAATATAAAAGGGGTTTAATATTAAAACATATTTATATATATATATATATATATATATATATGTATATATTTTTTTTGTTTTGTAAAAGATGTGAATTATTTAAAATAACATAACGACGTGATAATAATAAAAAATATAATATTTGTGAAATGTTTAATGCTTAATAATAAAAAAAAAAATGGGAACGCGATGCAATTTCGCGAGAAATAAATAACATAGAATTTTCGGATAACTTATGATTATTATAAAATGCAAATGATATAAAATATGCGAATAATAATAATACGAAGATACACACATATATGCCTATATTTTAAAATTATTTTAAAAGTGTCAAAATATTAAAAATTACGAATAAAATCATAAAAGATGGGACAAAATTGGGTGTCAACAGATGCCCCTCTTTGGACGGAGACGATGAAAGAGTTTTCGGCCAAAGAAGTTGACTGAGTAGCCAATTTTGTCCCGATCATCGGATCGCATGGTAAGAAATAGAATCCCGGCAGTATAGAAGTTGCAAAGATAGTGCATTCAAGAAACAATGCCCCAAAGGTCGACTTAGGATGACACCGGGTCGCAGATGCGAAACTAATGGGAAAAGCGGATCGACGTTCGGGTAGGTCGTTGACCAATTTGCCTCGGTTCGTAGAAGAGATAGTTCCACGCCGTGATGAAATTCCTGCAAATTAAAAACTCCTGCAAACTAAAGCTTAAGATATAATTAGTGTATAACTGCTGAGAAAAATTGTAGAGAAAATAACTTAGAAATAACCGCATTAGGAGGTGGGCGCATGACTGAAATTAAAATACCCTTGTTATAAGGTGGGCGCCTGACTGAAATTAAAATACCCTTGTTATAAGGTGGGCGCCTGACTGAAATTAAAATACCCTTGTTATAAGGTGGGCGCCTGACTGAAATTAAAATACCCACATTATAAGGTGGGCGCCTGAAATGACGTCGTTGGATTGACGTGTTGTATTGAAGACGTTGTAATAATGTAAAAGACAATTGTTATGCTGCCTGTAACGTCGAGGACGTTGTTGTAATGCTGTTTTGCTGTAAAAGATAATTGTTGTGCTGAAGACGTCGTTGTAATGCTGTTGACGTCATTGTAATGCTGTAAAAATAAATGTTGTGCAAAAGACGCCGTTGCGTAGGCGTGTTGTTGATGACGCCGTTGTATGCTGTTGACGTCATTGTAATATTGTAAACATAAATGTTGTGCAGAAGACGCCGTTGCGTAGGCGTGTTGTTGATGACGCCGTTGTATGGGCGCGTTGCTGATGACATCATTGTAATGTTGTTGATGTCGTTTTACTACTGTAAAAATAAATGTTGTGCAAAAGACGCCGTTGCGTAGGCGTGTTGTTGATGACGCCGTTGCGTAGGCGTGTTGTTGATGACGCCGTTGTATGGGCGCGTTGCTGATGACATCATTGTAATGTTGTTGATGTCGTTGTAATACTGTAAAAGTAAATGTTGTGCAAAAGACGCCGTTGCGTAGGCGTGTTGTTGATGACGCCGTTGTATGGGCGCGTTGCTGATGACATCATTGTAATGTTGTTGATGTCGTTGTAATGCTGTAAAAGATAGTTGATTTGCAGAAGACGCCGTTGCATAGGCGTGTTGTTCATGACACCGTTGTATGGGCGCGTTGCTGACGACATCATTGTAATGTTGTTGACGTCATTGTAATGCTGTAAAAATAGATGTCGTGTTGCCGTAACGTCGTGGACGTTGTTGTAATGCTGTTGAAGATAGTTGATGTGCTGCAGTAAAGTCAATGACGTTGTTGTAATGCTGTAAAAGATATTTGTCGTGCTGCGTTGCCGTAAAAGATAGCTGCTGCGTTGAAGACGTCATTGTAATGCTGTTGACGCCGTTGAGATGCTGTAAAAGATAGTTGCTGCGTTGAAGACGTCATTGTAATGTTGTTGACGTTGTTGTAAAGCTGTAAAAATGATTGCCGTGCTGCCATAACGTCGATGACGTTTTTGAAATGTTGTCTGTGCCGAATCTTCTGCCGATCCAAACTCATGTGAATTGAAATGTCGTCCTAGCACGGGCGAAAATGTGATGCGACGTCTTTGCCGTCGGGTTTGCCTTGTTGTCGTTCTTTGTGATTCGAAATAACATCTTTGTACAGACTTAATAGTCGGGACCCTGTAGGTCAAGATGACGTCTTCGTACAAATGCAGAACAAGAACGTAATCCTTGTAGTGAGTTGTGGTGCCGAATTTTTTTGGGGAATTGATCAAAACTGATGTGGCTTCCCTGCTTTTTCAACCTGAAGAACCTGTACTCAAAGAAAATTTGTGAGTTTGGGGAGGGGCGGTTGATTCGCGTTGACTTGGTAGCTTTGGCTCTTGATAGCTGCATGTCCTGCTGATTTGAACCTGTAGCCCCTGTCTGGTTCCCAGTCTTGGCTAACCGTTAATGAAAACATTTGTTGAAAATAATTTGTTTATAAGAAAGCATGCTTATCATTAAAAAGTTCTTGTCGAACTCTAATGAAAATATTTGGTGAAAATAAATTGTGTATAAGAAAATATGCATATTAGTAACAAAAATCTTGTCAAACTCTAATGAAAGTATTTGTTGAAAATAAATTGCTTATAAGAAAGTATGTCTATATGTAAAAGTTCTGTCGAGCAGTGACATGTTGTGAAACAAAGCAAACGTCTTATCCAAAATCCTCTTAGGCTGAAGACTTAGTTTGCCGATGTTTTTCCATGTTTATCGGCGTCCTCCGGCAGTGATCCCTTAAAAATGCCCCAGTTTCCGATATGTGAGGATGACGATATTTTAAACGGACAAACGAGTCTTGTGTAGATTGCTTGCCTGTCCTATCAGGGTGATCAGATGAGTGCATTTTGTCCTATGTGAGATAAATGAGAAAATATTTCCTAATGGTGGGGCCAAAGCGATTTAGCGCTCACGTATCCCATGAGGGAATCGGTCATGGCGTAGTTCATTACAAGTAAAGAGAGGTTGTAGGTTTTCTAAAGATGGGGACCGAAGCCGTGTGGCGCCTCGTATCCGGGGAATCGAGGTCCTGCGTAGTTCGGGTTAAAGCAAAGGAGGTTGTAAGGATTTTCTAAAGATGGGACCCAGAGGCGGAGTGTGGCGCTCGTATCCCACGCCCAGGGAATCGGTCATGCGTAGTTGAGTCGCGAAAAAATCCTAAATGTAGTATCTTTTCACATCTGCGTTGATAGCTTTTCAGCCAAACCGTCGTCATTTAGGATTAGTGTTCTTCGGTCGGCATTTGGTGAGCGAGTAAGGCCACTTGCCAATTCAATCTTTTCTTTGGCTTCATCCTGGTGTAGGGATATGCGTTTTGACACAGTGCCGGTTAAAAATCTTTGGCCATTCTATTAGATAAAGTTGCCGGACAAAGCGTGTTCGTCGGCCTTCCGTACATGATTTTGTATCCATTTGCGGAAGATATATCATTGCCCGGTAGAAGTCGGTTGTAGTGCGATTGCCTAAGAGTCTGGATGGCAAGCGTCGTCAAGATGCTTGTAACTTGCTCAACCATCGATGTTTCATCCAAATCGGCTTTGACTTATTCCAAAAATGCCTCGATTCTTCGACTTGTGAGTCTTTCCTTATATTCTTTGAAGCCTTGCTTGTTTGGGACCTTGTTTGCTTGTTTCATTATATGTCACATCTGCCAAACAAATTAGTTTGCATGATGAAAAAGAAAAAGAGAATTATTGAACAAAACATATTTTATAATAGCAGCGGTCTGATTTGTCATTTTAAGCTTTCAAAGGTAGAGGCAAAACACATTAAATGCATATATGTGATTGAGGCCTCAATCTGAATCGCATTGTTTCATTAAAAATTAATCGATTAACTAGTTTACGGGAGAAACAAGGTCAGGCACATGTCAATTTTCCCAAAACATCTCGCTTGCTCTGCATCCCAAGTGGTTGAGCCTCTGGCGTGATCATTGAGAATCATTGCATTTGCTTCTTGGCCCAGTGATGAAAAATCTTTGGAATCCTTTCACAGGTTGGGCATTGTCCTCCTTTGATTCTGAGTGGCGCATGCTTTGAATAGTGACTTCGGAGGTGGAGCAGGCTTTGGTAAGTATCTCCCTTCCTTCGGAGATTGGTTGATAAGACTTTTCAAGAAAAAGATGATGCATGACCAGCGACTTTGGAGGAAGTACTTCTTACTCAGAGACGGTGCCTTCACTTGGGTGTAATTATAGGGGTGATAAAGTAGATGATTCAACCTTTTCCTCTCTGGTAGGCACAATGGTTCCTTCAAGTTGTGTTCTTCATCATGATAATCATGTTCACGCATTAGTATTGTCACGATCACGGCAAAGGCTTATCATTTATATTAGAGGAAGGTTCTTTCGGTTGGATAACTCCTTCTTTGATCAATGTCTCAATTTTGTTTACGAGGGCATAGCAATTCTCGATTATGGTGCCGAGGGAATCACAGGTGAAGTACGCACAATGCTTAGTCTCGTGCCATTTTGGAGCGAGTTGGGGACATTTCTGGGATGGTGGAGTATTCTGCGGTTTTGATCTTTCATATAATTGGGCTCGAGGTTCGGCTAAAGGTGTATAGGTTTTGGTGGCTTTGTTTTTAGTATTTCTTGCGCGAGTGCAGGTGCGTTTGGTGTATGGACTTGTGGATGAGGCAAGTATGCGGTGATATTGTGGGGATTTGGGTAGATTTGGCGCGGCTCGAGCGAGGCCATATTGGATGGGTATGGTAGGCAGGTAGGGACCCAGGTGGGTATTGATAGTAAGGTTGAGGGCTTTGGGTGTATGGGTAATAATAGGAAGGTGAGGACTTTGGTTGTTTTGATTGTAGTAGGAGGATGGGGTGATGGCATTTGGTAGGTTGACATTTGATTTGGCCTATGTTTGAGCTGTCACCACAGAGGACACTCCGTCTCTCTTTCTCTTTCTTGCTCCCTCAAATAGTCAGGATTGGATTGTCTCACTTGTTGTTTGCAATGCTACAAAGTTTGTAATTCTTCTGTTACGATTCCCTCTTCTATGAAATCTCCCGTCCTTATAACCCGGAGAAACTTAGGTCTATAGCGCTTATCATTCTCTCATAGTATGTTGCATCTTTCAAGATTGTACAAAGAAAGTGGTCATCTCACTTTCTTCTGCTCCCGGGGTTGAACTTTTATTTATACGCCTCACTTCATGGCGTATTCTCACTGAAGGTCTCTGTGGACTTCTTTTCCAACCGTGGATAAAATCTGTCCAAGGCGTGTCGATGTTGAATTTAATCGTCACCAAAATCTTGTGCCATCGTACCCCAATTCACGCCATTTTGCGGGTTTTGACTTGTGTACCGGTCGAGTGCTTCTCTGTCAAACTCCTTACGAACAACTTCATTATGATGGCCTGATTTTTACCTACCCCAATCAGTTTAGTCGCGATCTGATCTCAAATGAGAGTAAGGATTTCCTTTCCCGTCAAGCAAGTCAAATTTTGGCATTTTATATCAAACCGAGCGATTCAATGTCGGGATCGCATCACAAATCTTAGTACTCGAGTCCTTCATGCCCCTTAGCTGGTTTTGGATATTCTTGAATGCTTCTTTCGGGCTATGAATCTCTCGCCACACTTTCACCCGGTTCGATCCTCGCTGCCTCCGTTTCTTCTGACGCGACCAATTTCACTGAAGAGTCATGTTTGGTCTGCGTGGTTGTAAAAGGTTGAGCTTAGTTGCATATCTTTGGTGGCACGTCTTGTTCGTTGTGATCGATGTGTGCCATCAATATGTGTTGGCACAGCTTGGTGATTTTGCATGAAAGAGGTGTTTTGGATGAGTGGGTTAATTTGGGTATGTGGAGTTGTAGGTCATTTGTAGCGGGCTTTGTTGTGGACTAGCTTGCGGGTTAATTGTCTTTGTGGATCGGTTTTGTTTAGTGGCGAATTTTAGGGAGGTTTTGGGAAAATGGTTGTTCATGAGATGAAAAAGTTTGCTTGGTGCATTTTGCATCATCCTTGTTAAGGGAGTGGGAGGTATTGGCGCTAATGGAGCGGTGGTGAGATTTTGGAGCCGCTCTATCTCGTCTGCATTTGCCATCTGATTGTATGATTAGGCGATGTATTTTTCTTGGGCGGTAGCATTTCTATTTTTCCGAAGCCTACGGTTGCATCTCTGGAAAGAGTGATAAGTTCGAGGCCGATGCTGTCAGGATGCCATCTAAATCGAGTCATTTCTTTGAAGGATTGTGCCTTTGACCTCGTGAAGTAAGGATGATCGCCATTTTTTGAATGCATAAATCAACCTTTGGGAAAAATAATCTAGACAAAATAAACCTTCTAAAAAATTAAAGAAAACCAAGTTAGTACAAAGCGAGTAATTATTGCTTTAAATAGCCATATACACATAGTGAAAAAGCGGGAGAAAACAACGGAATGATTGTAAAGCGATTAAATGCATCCTAATATGCATGGGGCCTCCTTTATGCGGAGGTGGGCCTAAACGCTTGGATATGCTTGGGATTCATTGAATTTGATCCAATTTGCGCTAAAGCGCAATGCTTTGTCGGAGAAATGAGACAAAATGAATGTACATTTTCAATTTCACATGTCATAATTAGTCTTGGATTAGTCTATCCTTATCACGCTACACATAATATGATGATTGGTCGTCGGGTTGTGAGACGTAGACATCTTTAAGCGGATTTCTTAATTTGTGGAGTCGATGCAAGGATCGACCGCTAAAATCTATCATGCATGACTTAAAATAAAGGTGGTATAGCTCTATCCTAAATTTTCTAAGATTTGGTGACTAGACACAAGGTTCAGCGGACTACTCAGTGAGAAGGCTACCTTGACCACGATATTCCCGGTCACTCATGCCCTTGTCTGAACTCTCCTAAAATTTGGTAGATTGAAGAAATTTGGTGCATAAAACACACCTCGCGTGTAGTGTGTGATAGTGTCAATTTTCGAGTGGAAGAAATATGGCGAAATGCCAATTTAAGATAGCGAGTAAAAATATGGAAATTAAAGCGAGTTATGCAAAAAATTTTACAAAGGAAATAAATCAAAGCATTTCATCAAACAAAAGTGAAAGTAAAGCACAATTATAATTAACACAGATTTTGCTATGGTTAAGAACTTTGAAAAGTCCCGATTAAGGTCGCCCGTCTTTGTGGCGCCCTATTTTGACCTCGCTCGGGTCAAAGCGAACCGGACGTATCTTGAGGAGTGATTCTGGGTAAAAGGGTTGAGAGTCGCCACCTAATATGTTTACGGTGAATTAGGACACCTAAATATTAATTGGGTGGCGGCTCCCTCAACACTCGAGAATCACCACGCTGCTTCATCTGTGCTCCTTTGACCGAGGCTCAAGCGCCTTCCGCCTACACTGGCTGGACCATCGGTCTCGGCCTAGTTGAGTTCCCGTGACAACCAGGCCCATGTGGAGGAGCCCACTGCTCCCTCACCCGTAAACCAAGACAACCCATTTCCCCGGCCCAATAACCAATCGGTAACCCACACACCTTTGAACTTGGGCCACAATACCTCCACTTCACCCACTACCATACCCGAAATCCCTACTACCCAATCGATGATGGTACAACCTCGGACCATTGAAACCCGTGCCATGCATGGGATTTTTCAGCCCAAACGTCAGTTTAACTTATTATCTTTGGTTCAACCATCACCTATACCAAAAAATCCCAAAGCAGCCTTATCAGACCCGAATTGGAAAGTTGTCATGTTAGATGAAATTAATGCTCTTATTGAAAATAAGACGTGGGAATTAGTGCCCCGTCCATATAATGTGAACAATATTAGGTCTATGTGGGTTTTCTACCATAAAAAGAATTCGGATGGCTCATTTGCGAGATACAAAGCTCGTCTTGTTGGTGATGGCAGGTCTCAGCAGGTTGGAGTAGATTGTGGTAAAAATTTTAGTCCGGTGGTTAAGCCAGCAACTATCAGGACTGTTCTTAGCTCGACACTGTCAAAATCCTGGACCATTCATCAGTTAGATGTCAAAAATGCTTTCTTGCATGGCCATATGCAGGAGACAGTTTACATGCACCAACCGTTGGGTTTTCGGGACTCTACACATCCAGATTATGTTTGCCGGCTGAAAAAGTCCCTACATGGATTGAAACAGGCCCCACGACTTGGTATAACAGGTTTGCAGGTTTTGTATCCACGCTTGGCTTCTCACACAGTAAGGTTGATAAATCATTATTCATTTATAAGAAGGGAAGTGACATGACGTATATCCTCCTATATATAGATGACATCATTCTCACTTGCGTCATCTACCTCACTTCGCCGGTCTATTGTGTCCCTTCTCGCAACAGAATTTGCGATGAAGGATTTGGGTCTTTTAAATTATTTTTTTGGGCATTGTTGTAACTCAATATGCAGGTGGTCTGTTTCTAAGTCAAGAAATACGCCGAGGAGATCCTTGAAAAAGCCAGTATATCCTCCTACAAACCATCACACACACCCGTGGATACAAAAGCCAAATTAAGTACCACTGCAGGGACTTCGTACAGTGATCCTACATATTACCACAGTCTGGCAAGGGCCTTGCAGTACCCCACTTTCACGAGACCTGATATCTCCTATGCCGTTCAGCAGGCGTGTTTACATATGCATGATCCCAAAGAGGAACATATGGGGGCTCTAAAAAGGATTTTACGGTACATCAAGGGTACTATTCATTTTGGACTGCATTTGTATAAATCCTCCATCTCGACTCTCTCATCTTATACAGATGCGGATTGAGGTGGCTGTCCGGACACACGACGTTCCACCTCGGGTTATTGTGTATTTTTGGGAGATAATCTGATTTCATGGTCATCCAAACGCCAACCCACTTTGTTTCGGTCAAGCGCTGAGGCAGAATACATGAGGGTGGCCAATGTGGTTGCTGAATCATGTCGGCTCTGTAATCTTCTCTTAAAAGGCAACCTACACTATCCCGATCCAGTGCCGAAGCAGAGTACAGAGGTGTCGCCAACGTCGTCTTTGAGTCTTGTTGGATCTGTGACCTTCTACTTGAGCTTCACTGCCCGATTCAAAAGGCAACACTGGTCTACTGCGATAATATTAATGCGATATATCTTTCCCGTAATTCCGTCCAACATCAACGCACTAAACACATTGAGATGGACATTCATTTCGTTCGCGAAAAAGTGGCTTGTGGTCAAGTTCGTGTCCTTCATTTTCCTTCTAGATATCATATTGCGGACATCTTCACCAAAGGACTTCCGCGCATACTATTTGATGATTTTCGAGTCAGTCTCAGTGTTCGTGAATCTCCCGCTTCTACTGCGGGGGTCTAATAGAATATTCCCGAATATTCTTTCATTAATTGTATATCTCTTATTTTAGGTAGAATTGTATTCCTATTGTAATTAGGTCTCCTGTTTTAGGTAGAGTTATATTTTCTATTGTAATTAGGTTGATTAGTTACCTAGTTTAAATATTCTTGTACTACTATATATATGGTACATTATTGATGAATATAAACAAGGAATATATTCCTTTAGTGCGCGATCGCGATGTGTTAACAGTTGAGCCTGGGCCTTCTGCTTCACAATTGCACTGCTCTGTTTGGTCCTCTTGTGCAATCACGATAAATGGCTCCAGGTGCAGAAACAACAATCTGTCCAAGCTCTCCAACGGCCTCATCTTCCGCTGCCATCTCAATTTGCGGTTTTTCCTTGTATTCCAACTTCTTATAATATGTGAAATACTTCTCCATGACATCCTTGGATGCTTCCAACTTTAATATCATCGATCAATCTAAGCGTGTGAATCTCTTTGGCTTGACTACGCATAGAAGTCTAGATGACGCAGATGGAACATCAGATGTATCAATATTTAACGTAGCTATCTTGTTGAATAACTCACAAACTATATCGAATCGTCGTGATTTCAAATATACAAAATAGAAAAGGACCCTAATTTTAACATGCATGAAGTTGAAAGCATCGAAAGTTATCCAATCTTAAACAATTATTACCACAACTTTTTCGTGTATAAATGCAACTATCTAATCAATTCCGTAATATTCTTATTTATCCAAAAACAATATCTAAATCCTTTTTCCTCCCCTATCTCTCCATTGATATAAATTCATAGTCAAATTTTTGGAACAAACCATATACATATTCATAACGAAAAGAGAAAAATGTTTGGTTTTTGGTGTTATTATTATTATTTAGGTTTTTAAAATGGGTTAAGAATTTAATCCGTGCGAGGTGATATTGGGCGTAGAGTTGGAAAAGGAGCACCAACTTATATTTCAAAGGAAAGTATGTCAATTTTCCTTGCTCGTAAATCCAAACAAGCATATATTTGCAACATATGCAGAAATAGGGATAAAAATTGATACTAGTACCACAGGTAAACTCCCAGAAATATTTTTTATTCTTCTTCGCCTCTTATTCCTCGTCCAACACCCCACCAAAATTACTTTCATATTTGGCTGGAAAAATATCGACAAGTCTTACCAGAAATAACTGATCAAGAGAAATCTCATCTCCTACGATTCTTTCCTGTTGTTACTATCTTTTAACCTGTAGTTTTTGCTTTTGGTTCTGCGAATGAAAGGAAAATATAACATGGTTATATTCATTGTATACATTGTGTATGCTCAGTGTATATTATTTACTCATTGAGTATATACGAATGTACATTGTATATTTTGCATAGCTCATGTATACTCTATGTATACTTGGTGTATACATAGTATGTAGGCTGATATTCATAGTGTATATCGACTATACATATTTACCAAGCCTTCAAAGGAGTGTTTGATATTCAAAAGATAAAGAATGGCATGTTGTGTTGTGGAGGAGTGGAAGAGAGAAGGGTCTAGAGAGGTGATGGTGGTCGACTATGGGAATTTTTTAATTAAGGAAAAAAGAGCGAAGCGTAACGGAGGGGGATGATGGTGATTGATGATTGCTAAAGTTGTTGTTGAGGAAGATGAGTAGTATAATGGCTGATGGTTCCATCTTTTTGCCGCCTCTATCTAGTAAGTTAATTTCTTGGTGGATTCTTTGGAGGAAGTGGTGAACGTTGCTGGTCGGATTTTAGGAGGTGGGTCGTAAGGTTTTGTTGAGTTTACAGAAGAAAAAGATGTTTTTTGAAAGTGGTTCCGCGCGTTTAAGGGGTTGGACACTTTGGGTTTTGGTTTTTTTTACCTCTAGTAGATGTAATATTTTTCCTGCTATAACTTGTACTCCATTCGTCTCTTGACTGACATGGTGTTTTAGAAAGACTTTGAAATTTGTGTTTAAAATAAGTCATAGATATTTGTTTGACTATAAATTATCTCGATCATTAAGAATATAAAATGGAAATTATAAAATTAATTATGTCTAAATATGCAAGTATGTCAGTATTCTTTTGGAACATACTAAAAAAGGAAAATATAACATATAAATTGGAATGTAAGGAGTTAGTAAGATTTGTTGAGTTGCAGATGAAGTATTAGAAGAACTAGTGGGACTAAAGTATAATTAGGAAAGTTGGGATATCTAAGTGTAACTAAATTAAGTTAGTAACTGGTCCTATTAGTTAGTTAGCCGTCAAGAGTGTATATATACAGTAGACTAGTATCTTGTATTAATTACAATTGATATATTCATATTGAAGAATTCTCTCAAACTCTCTTCTTCTTTTTCTTTCGTTGTCTTCGATTGTGTCATTGATGCTATTTCAACATGGTATCAGAGCTAGGATTAACATTGTCCATCGATTAAGCTCAATTGAGCTTAGTATTGCTGAGTAATTTGAAGAGAGAAGCTACTTGTGATGTGTCTTTAGTTCATCATTTATAGAAGTAGTTGAATTGTCGAATTATTAGAGAATAGTTGAATACTAAAAATTCATGAAGTTTCTCAATCAATTGTTATCGATCCATATTAATGGCAGTCGAAAACCTAGAAATCAATGGTAGAGCAACCAAAGCACATGCAAATACAACTGGTGATGGTACGACTGTGATTGATCATCATCATCCTTTGTTTCTATAGGCATGCGATACTCAAGGTAGCTCTCTAGTGTCTATTCAATTAACTGATTCTGAGAACTATACCTCATGGAGTAGATATATGAGAATTGAACTTCTAGAAAATGGTAAACTAGAATTCATAGATGGAAAATGTGCTAAGGACAAATTTGATGCATCCTTGCATGATCTATGGGATAAGGGTAATGCGATTGTACTCTCATGGATTATGGTGTTTGTGAGTAAGAAATTGCTTAATAGAATAGTTTATGCATCTAGT
This sequence comes from Anisodus acutangulus, assembly GCA_029783415.1. Classification (NCBI taxonomy): domain Eukaryota; kingdom Viridiplantae; phylum Streptophyta; class Magnoliopsida; order Solanales; family Solanaceae; genus Anisodus; species Anisodus acutangulus. The sequence goes on from CM056509.1 coordinate 40,471,510, forward strand.
GCAAAAAGGGGTTGGAATGATTTAAATGAGAAATTTGATTGTTCTAGGATATTCTATCTACACAAAGAAATTGCCACATTGATACAAGACATTTATTCTGTGTCAACTTACTTCTATAGAATGAAGTAACTATGGGAGGAATTTATTCTATAATGCCTTGTCCTGGATGTCTTTGCCTTGAATCTAAGACATATGTTGAGCATTTTGAATATCAGAGGTTAATGCAATTTTTGATGAGTTTGAATGAGTCATTTAATTAGTGTAAAAGTCAGATTATGATGATGTATCCTACATCTAGTGTGAACAAAGCTTATTCTCTAGTCATTGCTGAGGAATGTCAAAGAATTCTAGGGAAATCTAATTCTGTTGACAATGGAGGAATGAATGAAGTAATGACATTCTTTGGAGGAAACGAAAACATGAGTTTTGCTGGTTCTAGCAACAGACAAAATAATATGCCATCTGAATTTTTTAGAGCAAGAGGCAATGTGAATTACAATGGAAGACAAGCTAATATGATGAACTATGGTGGAGTAAATGGAGGAATAGCCTCTTCTACATATGGAGGGAGAGACAACATAGCTTTTTGTTCAGGACATGGTCATATAACTCATGGTTCAAATTCTAATTCTAAGCAGAAGAAAAGAAAATCTATACTATGACTACTGCAATTGGAAGGGACATACAAGAGAGACTTGCTATAAGCTTCATGGACATCCTAATGATTTTAAAGGGAAATAGAAGAACCAATTCACACCTAATGTTGCTCATTATGCAAGAAATTTTTTTAATTTCTCTAAAGCAAGAAGAGATAATGGTTTTCATACAGGATTTGGTGGCCAATGCAATAATGATGTACAAATAAAAACCAATCTCAAGGAAAAGACAGAATAATTTGGATTGATCACCACAACTTCCGCCTTGACAGGGAGAGAAATACGGGATCAGAGTACCATGGGTTCTAGCAGATTAGGAGGTGATCAACTAAATAACACAACATGACCACACTTTACTCATGAGCAGTACAAACAAATTTTACAACTGTTGGGCAAAAGATCTCAACACTGAGATTGAAGTAAAAACAATAGGTATAATGCATGACTCTTATCCTACTAAAACTGATAAGTGGATAGTTGACTCTGGGCCTTTCAAACATATGGTGAAGGAATTGACTATGTTAAATAGAAACAAACTTGAAGTGGAGTCTAAAGGAAAAGTGCATTTGCCAACTGGGAATCTGGCTAAAGTTAGTCATGTAGGATACTCACAAGTGTTGCAAGGTTGTGATATTTGTAGTGTACTTTATGTTTCTGAGTTCAAGTATAATCTCCTCTCAGTGTCTAAGCTCACAATGAAATTGCAATGTTGTGCTATGTTTTATCCTGATTTTTATATTTTCCAGGACTTTTTCAATGAAAAAGTAAGGGGGATTGGAAGGCTTGAGAATGATATCTATGTGTTGTATACTGAGTGCCAGGTGTATTCACAAGGACCTCATATTATCAGTGATAGAAAGTCTGTAGTATCTTATGTTGTAAATATAATACAGTCTCCTAGAACAAGTCTTACACTTTGGCATAGAAGGTTAGGACATGTTCCTTATCAAACTTTGACAAGGTTGAATTGCTTTATAAATGTATCAGTGTCAGAGTCTATTGAACACTATACTGTGTGTTCTTTGACAGAGAAATCTAGATTGGTATTTCCTTTGAGTACTACTAATTCTACAACATGTTTTCAACTTATGCATGGTGATGTTTGGGGTCTATATAGAGTGCCTACATATGATGAAAAAGATACTTTTAAACCCTGGTTGATGATTTTTCAAGATACACTTGGTTGTTTTTGTTAAACTCTAAGTCTGGAGTGGTTGTTGTGTTTAAAAACTTTATCACTATTATTAGAAATATATTTGGTGCAATTGTCAAGGTGTTTAGAACTGATAATGGTTGTGAGTTCTTCAACTCCCAAATGACAGACTTGGTTCAGTCCTTAGAAATTGTACAACGGAGTTCTTGTGTTTATACACCTTAACCAAATGGGGTGGTAGAAAGGAGACATTGGTATATTCTAGACACTACTAGATCACTGAGATTTTAAGCTTGTGTTCCATTAATGTTTCGGGGAGAGTGTGTAATTACTATTATGTATCTGATAAACGGACTTTCTTCCTCTACTCTTAAAGGTAAAACTCCTTTTGAGGTGGTATTTTCCACTCCTCATTGTCTACATCATGTCAGAGTCTTTGGTTGTCTGGCTTATGCTACTGAAGTTAAGAAGTCTGATAAATTTTCTACTGGGGCAATTTCTTCTATTTTTCTTGGATACTCATCTCAACAAAAAGGTTATATGCTATATGACTTGCACAATAGAGTATTTCTGATTAGTAAAAATATGGTTTTTAGAGAAGATATATTTCCTTTCTCTGAAATGACCATATTTTCTTCTTCCTTGTTTTTTGTACTTCAATTCTCAAGTCAGGATAATGTTTTCTTCTATTTATGTTTCCTTTCATAGCTCCACCTCCATAAATGCTCATTCTCCTCCTGCTTCTACTTCTCCTCCTCCTTTTCCCCCTCATTCTTCTTCTTTCTCTGAACCTATTGTCTCACCTCCCTCTAATGATAATTCTACTTCATCATTATTACACTCAATACCTGTAATATCTTATAATGATGATGTTCTTCCTTCTCTTTCTACCTCCAGTTCAATAGCTCCTTTAGATGTAAGAAGATCTACTAGACAAAGCAAACCTCCTATTTGGCATCAAGATTACATTATCAAGTCGACAACCTCTACTTTTTCATATCATGTGAGCAATTATATTAGATATCAGGGTTTGTCAGTATTTTACAGTATTGCACTAGCCTCATACTCTGCTATTAAAGAACCAACTATTTTTCAAGAAGCTGCTACTGATCTTAAGTGGATTGATTCTATGAAAGATGAGATTGCAGCTTTGGAAGACAATCATACATGGAGTATTGTAGACTTACTTGCTGAAAAACAACCCATTGGGTACACGTGGGTATTTAAGTTAAGTACTTGGCTTCATGTGTTGTTGAAAGATATAAAGTCAGGCTTGTTGTCAAAGGCTTTTCTCAAAAGGAGGGGCTAAATTATTTAGACGCATTTTTTCCTGTGGCTAAAATGGTGAATGTTAGATCTGTGATTGCTATAGATGCTTCTAAGGGATGGTCTATAGCTCAAATGGATGTTCATAATGCATTTTTGCATGGAGATTTATTAAAAGATGTCTATATGGTGATCCCTTAGGGATTTTGTAGACAGGGGGAGACTAGTAAAGTCTGCAAGTTAATCATTGTATGGCCTCAAGCAGGCCCCAAGGCAATGAAACTTAAAATTGACTGAGTCTCTAGTTCAACTTAGGTTTGTTCAGAGGCATTATGACTATTCTTTGTTTACCAAAAAAGAGGGAGCTGCTCTTATAACAGTGCTTGTGTATGTAGATGATTTGCTGATCAGTGGCAACAACTGTGATTTGATAACTAGAACAAAGAATGACTTGAAGTTGAAATTCAAAATGAAGGATCTAGGTGAGTTAAGATTCTTTCTGGGAGTAGAATTTTCTAGATCAAGGAATGGAATTGTGATGAACCAGCACAAGTATGCATTGGAACTCATCTCTGAAATGGGATTGAGTGGTGCTAAACCTGTGCAGGCTCATTTGGATGCTAATCTCAGGTTGACTTCTATTGCATATGACAATTATGTCAAGAAGGGGTCCATCAGTGAACTAAATGATAAGCCATTTGCAGATGTTGGTAAGTTTCAAAGATTGATTGGGAGGTAGTTGTAGCTTAACATGACTAAAGTGGATATATCATTTGTGGTACAAAATATAAGCCAGTATATGCATGCATCAAATGAGTCACACATGGAAGCAACATTAAGGGTGGTCAGGTATACCAAGTCATGTCTAGGTCTGGGATTGCTAATGCCTTCACAAAGTTAAGATACCCTAACTACTTACTTTGATTCTGATTGACACACTTGCCTGGAAACCAGAAGATCTGTGACTGGTTACTTGGTGAAATTTGGTAATGCTTTGATGTCTTGGAAGTCAAAGAAGCAAGAGACAGTTACTATAAGTTTTGTAGAAGCTGAATTTAGCAGCATGGCTGAAATTACTTGGTTGAGTGGCCTATACAAGGAGTTAGGAATTACACTCAAGTTGGATGTTGATTTGTATTGTGATAGCAAGGAAGCAATGCAAATTGCTGCAAATCTAATTTTTCATGAGAGAACAAAATATTTTGACATTGACTATCATTTTGTGAGAGAAAAACTGATTCACGGGATTATCAAGACTCAATATATCTCAACAACTGAAAAATAAGCTGATCTACTCACTAAAAGCTTAGGCAAGAGTCAACACATGTATCTACTGTCCAAGCTGGTCTTGAAAGATCTCTTTCAAGCATCAGTTTGAGAAGGGGTGTTGAGTTGCAAATGAAGTATTAGAAGAACTAGTGAGACTAAAGTGTAATTTAAAAAGTTGGAATATCTAAGTGTAACTAAATTAAGTTAGTAACTGATTTTGTTAGTTAGTTATTGGTCAAGAGTGTATATGTACAGTAGACTAGTATCTTGTATTCATTACAATTGATATTTTCATATTGAAGAATTCTCTCAAACTCTCTTCTTCTTTTTCATTCATTGTCCTAGACTGTGCCATTGATTCTATTTCAACAAGATTAATGGGCTAGTGATGTGTAAACACCTTCCACTGTACGACTAAAAAATTAGAAGTCTCTTATTTCTACTATAATATGCATACTTTTGTTATCCCAAGGATATGCTTAGCATTAGTGTGGTCTTTTTTTTTTAAATTGGATGTAGGGGAAGAGAAAATGGGGGAGGGGATTACAAGGCGGGGAATTAAATTCTTATTAACAAAGTGAAAGTTCAGGTAGCCAACCAACTGAGCTATTAAATTTCCCATGTGATAATGTTCGTTTTGAGGCATACCTGTACAATTTTTTCTAAAGGTCTCGCGTGTATATCTTTATTCGCACACCCAACTATCTCCCCCTTATAACTAAGTTCTATCACCTCATGAGTTTATATAAAGATTCACTACATGTCACCTACATCCTTTGAGTATTTATGTCCCCTGAAATTCACATGCAAGATTTTTGTGTGTGTGTCTCCAAGCTACTGGTAGGAGTAGAGCCACAATAGAAGTTACGGGTTAGATAATATTCAATAAATTTTGCTCAAACCCTGTATATATTAAGAAAATTCAGTTGATGTGTATAAATAATGTATCATGAACCCAGTAAGCAAAAAGAATTGTGGTTTCGAACTCGTAAACTTAAAATTTTAGATCGGCCTCTGGTTGTCGATAAAGGTAGTAAACCGAGCCCCATATCATCATTGCCTGCATCTTCATGCGTCATGTAGAATCATAGGCTCCGTACCAATTGTTGACTAAGTCTAAAGAAACTCTTAACATGGTGTGATATTGTCCGCACGCTTACACGATTTTTTTATCCAAAAGACCTTACATCATTAAAAATATTTTACATCTTAAATATAAATTTCTTTCTTTTCAACTAGCTAGGTGAAACTTTGTTCGCATACCCATACTTTTAGTTTTTTACTCAGATGTTGAATTATTATATTTTCTTAATATTAGCACTTCATTTCGTCGTCAGTGCTTTTGCTTCTTTGTTCTCCTTTCAAATTCATCTTGAGAGTCCTTATCAAACTTTAGCAGAGATGAAAGAGATGTTTCCTCTTCCCCACAAGTGCACTACTATCATGCTTCTATTCTGTTAAATATACATAATTATATGTAATTTATGGTAAATATTTAGTATCCTAGTTTAGGTAAAGTTGTAATATAATTAGTATTGTATTACCATAATTAGTGTATTACCATAAATGTATAGAATAAGGTTTTAGGAATATAATAGGAATATGATTCTCCTATTATATAACTTATATATATAGTCTTTCAATTAATGAAAATAATCAAGAGATTATTTCTTTCATATTCAACTTCATCCTCTTCTGTTCATAATTATGAGATTCTATATATGTCTAAACATTATGAAATATTCTGCATTTTTAGCTATTTTCTTGATTGACAGTTCTGACCTACTGGACCATCTTAATTTATTGATACTTTAGACATCTATTAATGAATTTGTGGATATAATCTATTGTTGTTTTTGATCTTTTCTTACTCCACTATGTGTCTTGCTTATAGAAATTCAATTATATTGATCACTTATAGAAGTAGAGTGACACTTGAATTCACCAATTCCTAGGTAATGAAAGCATAATTTGGTTTGTACTTAGAATGGTCAAAAGTACTCATAAATGGGACCATTTGTATCACCAAAGTGTGCATGACTACGACTAAAGGATTCAACCTTTCACTAATGCTAGCTCCTAAATTTGTATCTCTAAAAGCTATATCTTCATTGAATTCTCTTTAGATCTTATTAAAGAGGTCGTGTGACAAATAATGACCTCAACTATGAACTTCGTTGTCTTTTTTTTGTTTTTTTCATTTGGTGCCCGGTGTTAAGTAGCTTGTGTTGGAGTTCGAGTAAACTAGATTTGCATCGCACAAGGTCACTCGGGGGAAACACTCCGTATTAAAAAAAATCATACTCATGGCTTGAACCTGAGATTTCTGGTTAAGGGAGGAGCAGTCTCATCCTCTGAACCACATCCTTTGGTAGTTATGAATTTCATTGTTAATTCATCGCTAAATAGCTCGTAGCTAACATATTTAAAACGTATCACTAATCCATTACTAAATAGAATTAGTGATAAATTAACGATGAATTTTATTATTTCTTACCGAATTTGTCTATCACTAATTCCTATAACTTTTTTTTTAGTAGTGTTAGTATACTGATCCCATTTATGATCTATTTAAATATATTCTCGAGTTAAATCGTCGCTTCTGATCAATAGGTAATGCTTGAAATAAGGAATTACCCTCCAAATTTATTTGAAATTTCCCTATGGTTATGAAGGTAAAAGATGCACAACTTTAGCATCTTTATATCTTCATGTCAAGCCCTCCAAGTTCGATCAATGAGTTATGAAATTGGGTTGGCATTACGCATTCCAAGGGTTTGCACGTGTATACAAATTATCATGATTAAAACAACTGTCTTAAATGATAGAAACAGTGATGAAAAATATTTGTCCAATAATGTAAATCTTCTTGATTAGAGTTCTCTCATTAATTCAATATATATAGAGTGTACAATAGTAATCATAATGGAATAATGATCTCTACTTTATATAATTATATTAAAGTATTAATTACATAATATACCGTGAATATATGGAATATATCAACTATCACACCCCCTCAGTCAGAACGGGAGGAGGCCGGATGATGAGACTAGATCTGAAGTCTATGAACAGCTGCCGAAGAAGTCCCTTAGTGAATATATCTGCGTACTGATAGGAAGAGGGAATATGCAATACCCTAACACGACCCATGGCAACCTTCTCACGAACAAAGTGAATGTCCATCTCAATATGTTTGGTTCGCTGATGCTGAATATGTTGTCACAATAGACCAAAGATGCCTTACGTAAGGGACACTGAAGCTCAAGAAGGAGGTTTCAGAGCCAACACAGCTCGGTAACGACGTTCGCAACACCTCTATATTCTACTTCTATACTCGAACGAGAGAGAGTGGCTTATCGTTTTGTAGACCACGAAATAATGTTATCCCCCAAAAATACACAATATCCGAAAGTGGAGCGACATGTGTCTGGATAGCCTGCCCAATCGGCGTCCGTGTAGAATAACAACCGAGTATGTGCGGAGGGGTAAAGATGGAGCCCATAGTCAAGAGTACCCTTAACGTACTGAATGATACGCTTAAGAGAAGTAAAGTGAGGCTCCTGGGAGCGTGTATGAACAAGCACACTTGTTGCACGACATAGGAAATGTCGGGTCTGGTGAATGTAAGGTATTGAGGAGCACTGGCTAAACTCCTATAAAGAGAGGGATCGAGGACCGAATCCCCGTCATCTGCAATGAGTTTTGACTTAGAGTCGACAAGAGTGGGCATGATCTTGTAGTTCTCCATTTTGGCCCTGTAGACAATTTCTTCTACATACTTACACTGACACAGCAATATGGCATGGGGTGATCGGGTCACTGATATCCCCAGAAAATAACTCAACTTACCCAAGTCAGTCATAGCAAATTCGGACTTGAGTAGATAGATGATCTCGTGCTTCAATCCATATAAAGAAGCTGTCAAAACAATGTCATTCACATATAAAAGAAGGTAAGTTGTGTCATTACCTCGATGAAAGATGAACAATGAATGATCACTCTTGCTGCATACGAATTCGACTTGTATGATGTAAGTAGCAAACTGCTCATACCAAGCCCTAGGGGCTTGTTTCAAACCATATTGCGACTTACGAAGATGACAAACATGCTGAGGAGCCTCCAGATGCACAATTTCAGATAGTTGATGCATATAAACAATTTATTTCAAATCCCTATGTAAGAAAGAATTCTTCACATCAAGCTGGTGAATATATCAATTCATCCCCATAGCTATGCTCAAAACCGTGCGGATGGTAGCTGGCTTAACCACCGGACTGAAAGCCTCACCACAATCAACATCCTCATGTTGCCCTGTGTCATTTGCCACAAGTCTGGCCTTATGACGTTCAAGTGCACTACTATCTCTGAACTTATAACTAAATAGCCACATATAATGGATTACATTCACCCCCTCAGGTCACTGAACAAGATCCCAAATGCGCTATGTAGTAAGCGCATTAAACTCTTCACGCATGGCCGCATTCAAATTCGGGTCAAGTTTGGCTAAGGTTAGGTTTTTAGGTAGCGGTGAGATGGTTTGAGTGGACAAATTAAATTGGACCTTTAGTTTGAAAATCCTGTGATGTGCATGGGTTTCCATATGGTAGGTTGGGGCTGGATTAGGGGCAGTATGGCGGTAGGTGGGGGCTGCGGGGAATGAGGCTCGGGTGACATTGCGGGAGGTAGTGGACTGGGTTGGTATACCATTGGGTTGGCGGTGTCGGGACTGGTGAGACTGGGTAATGATGGGTTAGGTTGGTGGGACGTCGGATGGGTGGGGCAGTATGTCGGGTAGCTGGGCGACGGGATGGGTGACGGGACGGTGTGGTCCGTAATTGGAGCAGTGGGTGGGGGCGACGGGATGGGTGATGTGGAAGTAGGGTCCGTAACTGGGGAAGTGGGTAAAACAGTGTTCGATGGGATGATATTTGGCCAAGGCAGTGCATTTTAAAGGAGAGGGGAGGAATCCAGGTCATTAAGGAAGCCATAATCAGTGACTCAAAATTAGCGGATGTTGGCAAACGGAAAAATATTCTCATCAAACGTGACATGTCGAGAGACTAGGATTTTGCCTGTGGGCAACTCATAGCACAAGTACCCCTTATGGTTCGATGGAAAACCTAAGAAGACGCATGGAGTGGAGCGAGATGGTAATTTGTGAGGTACCGTGGAGGCAATATTTGGGTAGCAAAGGCAACCAAAATTTCAAAGGTGATTATAGGAAGGGATCCGACAGAAAAAGATTTTAGTGGGGGTCCTATTGTGGATCGTACGGGTAAGTAAAATGTTAAGAATGTATTATACCATTTTTAACGCATAAACCCAAAAAGTAGGGGGGAGAGACGCATGAAAAAGAAAGGTACAAATCATATTGTTAATGGTGCGGAGAATTCGTTTGACTTTACCATTTTGAGGGGAAGTATTGGGGCAGGAAAAACAAAAAACCATGCCATTAGCCGCACAAAATTTATGAAAAAAGGAGTTATTGAACTCACGACCATTATCACATTGAAACGTTTTGATGTCTTTTTCAAATTACGTTTTACCATATATACGAAATTCAAGAAATTTGGAAAAACTTGAGACTTAAGTTTAAGCGGATAGACCCAAAGAAAGTGAAAAATATCATCCAATAACACCAAATAATATTTATGACCTAGGGTGCTAGTTATAGGAGATGTTTATAATTCCGCATGAATAATATCAAAGGGAGAGAAAGTAATACTTAAAGATGATGTAAATGGAAGTCTAACTTATTTTCCTAGATGAAAAGAGGAGCAACTATGGGAAATTTTCCCTTTATTACATTGAATTAAAATGTGATTTCTAAGAAAATTAAAAACATGAGCTCCCGGATGTCCAAATCTACCATGCAACGTTGGTGGAGTGATTGCATCTAGAGCGTTGGGTGGAATGACACTGGAAGCAGACATGGATAGGAACAGATAAAGGTCTCCCGCATTATTTCATCTCGTAAGAAGAGTCCCCGTACGCAGGTCCTTCACAGAAAAACCAAACGGGTCAAAGTCAATAGATACGAAATTATCAGTGGCAAATTTTCCAACATAAATTAAGTTCTTAATGATGTTAGGGGCATAGATGACCTATTTAAGGGAGAAGAGGGGGTGAGATAGTGGGGTTTGTGTGTGGCCATACCCTTGAATTGGAATGCGATGACCATTTTCGACCATAATATATTGAGAAGTATTTAAATTACGCAGTTGAGGAAGATTACCAGAGTTGTAAGTGAGGTGGGACGTAGAGCCCATATCCATATACCACACATCATCGGGCTACTGAATATTTAACTAGTCGAAAGCGTAGCCCAAATCCGTTGGAGTGAGGCTTGTCGTCAGCTGCTAGGCTACGGTATAGTGAGTCTGATGGCTAGGGCTTGGCTGGCGAGCCGCTGGATGGGCTCCCAAGATGCTGGGCCTGGACTGTGCCTACTGTTGTTATTGGGCCTGGGCTGAAAAGGGGCTGGATGACGGGGCCCAGTGCCCAAACATATGCCAAGGTACTGGGCCTGCGACTGATAATTTCTTGGGTAGGCCCGTTGCCCTTGGCCCTTTCCTTTGCCTCCCCGGCCACCTCTGCAGCCTCTACTGCCACCACGGTTGTTCTGCGACTGTTGGTGGTCGGAGTGTGGTGGTTGGCTAGTGGTTGTGATGGTTGTCGGGGCGGGTGTTAACCACCAACGCCTTGGGAGTATGGTCATCTTATTTCACTCGTCTCGTCTCCTCTAATAGTAATTGGGATCGTGCTTTGTTAAAATTGGATAGGGGATCGGCATGTTGAATCATCGTTGCAAGGGTAAAGTATTCACCTTTCGATAAGCCATTAATCAACTGCAACACCATCTTTGTGTATGGAATTAGAGTGCCAACATTGGATAATTGATCGACAAGCAATTTTAATTATTTGTAGTACTCGGCCATATTTGCAAAAAAATTTCAAGACGGGTGGTGTTGAATTGCTCCTCAAGATACACAACACGTGTATAATTGTTGACCTGAAAAATTTTCTCCAACCGTGTCCATAACTCGTGTGCCGAAGCTCCGATCTTCATAATAGTATGAAGAAAATCCTTGGAGATAGTGACATAGATCCACTGCTTGATGATGGCGTCAAGCCGTTTCACGTCGTGTCGTCGACATCGGGTGGGCGGGGATAGGTGGTATCAATGTGATCAATCACGTTGTAAGCATATGGATGAATTTGGAAGAGTTCAACCCACGACGCGTATTGTCCATCCTCTTGATCAAGAATCAACTAGATGAAGTTCTTGATATTGGTTACGACAAAAGCTGGATGAAAGGTGTTGGGGGTGAAAGAGGGAGGAGGATGTGTGAAGTCAGGTGTTGAGGAAGAGGAAGCGGAAGAAGCTATATGGGCCGCGGATGATGCCATGAGGGTAACCGAAATCTAGTAAAGAAATAGAAGGTTTGGGGCGGCTGTATACCAGAAGTATACGACTTGCTAGAGATAGAGAAATTGGGGAGGCTGTTTATCAGCTGTATATCAGAGGTATACGGGCCTGACTATAGAAGTAGAGGGCTGGGTGACTGTATATCAACGTACAACAGAGGTGTACCGACAATATACTGGTTGTTTGGAGCCGGGAAAGGGGAGAGAAAAATTCAGTTGGGTGGCCGAAATTAGGGTTTAGGGTAGGGAGGGATTTTTGGCTCTTGATATCATGTAGAATAGTATAAATACCCTTGATTGAAATTCTCTCATTAATTCAACATATAGAGTGTACAATAGTAGTCCTAATGAAATAAGGATATCTACTTTACATAATTACATTAAATTATTAATTATTGAATATACCGTGAATATATGGAAGCATGATCTACAAAGGAACTAAAAAGGAAGAGAAAGATGAAAAGAAAAGTAGTAGTGGTAGGCTACGAACCATGCATTGAATATCCCAAGAATTTCCTCTTCAAAATATTGGGAGCAAAAGGAGCTTTTTGGACGAAAAGAAGGCAGGCAAGGATCCTTTAATTCTGCATGGTCTCCAAGAACAATAATTGAAATCTTGAATCTTTTTAATTAGCTTAAAAAATATAAAGAAAAAAGCTAAAAGAATTGTTTTTGAAAAAGATGAAGAAAAGAAACCCTTCAAATATCAAAGCCATGACAGCAAATCTTAGCTGTTTGCTTTCGTATACAATGTAGTATTTATTTGCTTAGACTTATCTTTAGGATGGAATCTTCTATGTTAAAAAGCCTTCAAGAGTTCTCATTGAGCTAAGAGAAGGAAAAGTGTTCTTGTCAATCATCACATTTAAGAAAAAGAGTTCTTGTCAAAATGATCATTGCATGAAGGGAATATCCAGTTTGTTTATGTAAAAAGTGAAGGATGAAAAAGAAAAAGAAAACATATATGAAGCATCATCATTAGAACTCGGAAGTAAAATACTCCCTCCGTTTCAAAATACATGTCGCATTACGCATTTCAAGAGTCAAACTATATGAATTTTGACTAATAATTTAAATTATATTTTTTCATCATACTAATATGAGAAGAATTGCAAATTAATCTAATCTAAGTTAATTTTAAAATTTAATCAAATTAACTTTTAAAAAAAATAATATGATAAGTATTTTGGGACTGAAGAGAATGTCACAGGAAAGATTGTGGTCAATTTTGGTTGGAAAGACTCTCTATTCAACCCACTTCTTTTGACCTAACGTGGAGTCCACCCAATGAATTAGTGCTCAGTTTCAATTAGTAAAAGCAAGAAAGATTTATTTTTTACAAAATTATTTCTCATAAGACCAAATGTAGAGTCGAGCGGCCAGCTCAGGGTTTGATTCGTCTATCGTTTAAGTCAAAATTCGACTCAACTCGACTCAATTTGGATCAAAATTTAGCTTATTTTAATTCGAGTAGGTCAAAGATCGATTAAAAATTGGTTCACAGGTTAAGTTTGGACTCGATCGAACTGGATTGGTTCGGTTGAGCCATGTAATTGTGCTTTTTAAATAAAATTTGTCCATTAGGTGAGATTATTAAGTGAATTACTTGTTAATTTAATTTAATATGTTAACTTAATAATTAATAATTACATAAAAGATTATAATTTCGTATTACTTTATTTGATATATTTGAATTTGAATACATTGTAACTTAATCTTACTTTATGGGTGTTCCTAAAATGTAACTAAATCTTAAACTTTAAGAATTTAAAAATTAATGAAATTCAATTTAGTACAATTTTTTTGAATTTATTTCTAATTTGTAAAAGTTCAAAGTTATGTTCTATATTTAGTTAATTAATAAGATTTGGAATTAAGTTTTAATTAAAATTAGTAATTTACATTTAATCGCATTGGACTTCAATTATCAGTTTACACTATATATTAGTAGTTGTTATGATTTTCAATATATGGATTCAAATATTTCTATTTGAGTGTCTTTATCTCGCATTTTAGTACTTCATTGACGTTCGTTGAGTGAATCATAATATTTTGACCCTAATTACTATATTTTTGTGCATAGGAGGTATATGGAGTAAAAGGAAGAAGAAAAAAAAACGCACGACTTTGAATAAATATGGCAAGTTGGAGCATAGCTGCTCGCATGTGACAACTTGTTGGTCGAACGCCTGTCACAGACACCACTTTGAAGAGCGTCTAGGCAGCTTTGGTCGTCAACCTATGCATCGCGCAACGAAAGCACAAAGGAGCTCACGTATTTGCTTGCATGTCGCTCAAGGAAGGTGCAGGAGGAGGGTTGTGTGTTAGCACACGCATCGCGCGTCTAAAGCGCGTCTGGGCATGCAGCTGTTGGTGTGTGTGCTAGGCTGCGCGTCACACGCCCTATTGTCCACGAAGGGAAATTTTCAGCTTCGATGGGAAAATGGATGCAATTTTTTCCTGAACTTTATATATATTAAAGCCTCAAAACGTAACTTTTAAGGGAAATTCGACAAGTTTGAAGACATGGTCACAGCTAGAGCATCTTGGGGACAAAATTGCTTACCTACATGTGTTCATTCGATTGTTCAATTTAATTGCTCATTTTGTATTTTTGCAATAGTATAATTAATAAAAAAAATTCTGAAAAAATCACTTGGGTAATTAAATACGAGTATTTGTTTAATATGGATGATAGTTGATAACAAGTCTTTGTGGGATGACACTTCAACTCATATTCATTTTTGTAACGACCCGATAGGTCATTTTGAGCTTCTAGACTCTTTTTTCAAATGTCCTTCCTGTAGCTTTAAAAAAATATTTGTGACTTGTGGGGATGGGCGATGTGGTTCCTGAGTCAATCGGATGAATATCAGAGAAGAATTGATAAATTTGAAAGTTCTTATATTAAGGAAATGAAGAAGTTTGAGCAAAGTGAACATCAGAGGTTAATGAACCCGAATCGAAGTTTCATCAATTCCATGAGGTCCGAAACATGATTTATGACTTAGTCGGGTGATTAGTACGATTATGTGGGGTTTAGGTGTGATTTGTATTGTTGGATGGAAAATTAGTTAAGTTGAGGATTTGGAGTTGACCACGGTCAACATCGGGCCAAGAAGACCCCGAACCAGAGTTTTGAGTGCGCCAGCAGATTACTAGCATGCTGTGTGACTGAAATGCATATTTGATTTGCATCAGGGAGGTTCCGAATGAGTTCTGAGGGTTAATTCCATGAGCTAGAGTTTTGGAAGATTTTTGACTTCAGCCGGTGCTGGTGTTTTCCCACCTGCGAGCCATGCATCGCATCTGTGCGTGGTGGTCCGCAGGTGCGAGAATGCATGAGTTGGGCAAGGGTTGCACCTGCGAGGGTAACTCCACAGATGCGACGTTGCACCTACGAGTGATAACCCACATTTGCATAGTAGGGCAAACTCGAGTTTCGCATGCGAGGGTAATTCCACAGATGCGACGTTGCACCTGCGAGTGATAACCCGCATCTGCCTAGTGGGGCAGACTCGGGTTTTGCACCTGCATTTGGTTTTTCGCAGGTGCCATGTCGTACTCGCGATTGATTTTCCGCACATGCGATGGGCCTACCAAATTAGTTTGTTTTTTTTTCAATTCGAATTTAGCAATAATAAATGTATCAATATCACATGTTGAAATAAAACTCTTACTGTTTGTGTTAGTTGTCAAATAGGAAAAGGTTGTGAACTACCATTTAAATTGAGAAATAAAGTTGAGAATGAACCCTTGTTAAAAATTAACTTTGATTTATGGGGTCCTACTCTTGTGGAATCTTTCCAACATATGAAGTATTACGCTATTTTTTTAATGATCATAATAGATACATGTGGTTATATCCACTAAAAAAAATCCAACTTCTTTAAATTTTTTGTGAAATTTCATAAAATGGTTGAGAAACAGCTTTCAAAGAGTAATAAGATCTTTCAGTGTGATGGTGGTGGTGAATTTTTAAGTTCAGAGTTTGTGCAGTACTTAGAAGGTTGTGGTATTGTAAGACACATTTCATGTCATCGTACCCCTGAACAAAATAGTCTTGCAAAAAAATGCAGATACGTATAGTAGAAACTGGTCTAACATCTCTACTTCATGCCAAGTTGCCTCTATATCTATGGACTGAAGCATTCCTCACAGCTGTATTTTTAATAAATAGATTGTCGTCCTCTGTGCTTAAAAATGAAACACCATTCCATAAGTTACATGGATCACACTTTGACTACAACAACTTAAAAGTATTTGGTTGCAAATGCTTTCCCTATCTGAAAGGGAAACACAAGTTCTCACCCAAGTCATATCCTATGTTTATTGGTTACAATGGCCTGAGCGAAACAAGACACATAGTGCCTGAGTGTGTGTGACCAAGCAAATCACATGGGCTGCTGAATCAACATGGGCATCGAAAGCATAAAATAATGATAATAGTAACTTATGTAAAACATGGTACTGAAATATAGTCCGAAAATATATTGCGGAAATATCTGAAAATATAAAAAAGTCTGAAAATAATGCTGACATGCTAAACTAGTTTAGTCTATGATACCTCTTACACATGAGTCTGACTGAAAACTGTTTACCAGGATAAGGCTCTGGCATACCTTTAATAATAAGCATGGCATGTAAAATAATTGACTAACACCCGAAGGAAATGGGGCTCACCAATAGCTGATATTGAGGCAAATCCTAATGAACAAATCTGTTGTCCTAAAATTCAGTAATAGCATCGTGAAGTGTAGGACCCATGCAAAGTGACATTAGTACATTTGAATTGTACAGTATGTAAAGCAACTAAAGGAATATGCAGGCATATGGAATAATATGACATGAAACTGAAACTATAACATAAGCATGAGCATGATCTGGCATGAGTATAAAATATGTATAAAATTAGTAAAGTTATGTATATGTATATTTGTGAGAGAGCATATACAATACCGACATGAACCACCATGCATGAAAGTAGAGTATGATATATGTCCGATCAGCTAAGACATATCTTACCTTGCTGGAGTATGAGACATGAACATAAACATGATGGATCCAATAATTCCACAAGGGGTAATATGAAGGTACCATCCTCTGGCGGAGCAACTCTTATCCTACATTTTCATACGTAGTTTTAGGCTATCTGAGCCTTCTAGGTAATTTGTGCAACTCCCAAAACATGTACTTTAAAATAGTTGGTGTGAAAGCCCATGAATTTTATGAAATAACTTGAAATTATAACTTGTAAATTTATAATTTAGCATGTGAAAAAATACATAATATAACTTGTATAAATTATGAAAATCAAAGCATGCGTTCATGGAACTGAGTGATAATGATCATAACTTGTATTTAAGAACTCATAAAAATCAAAGCATGCGTTCATGGATTACGGACGGGTTCATGACAGTCAAAATAACATATCATGAATGTAAGTAACAAAGTCAAAATATAACATGGAATATAATTGTACATGTTTATAGGGTTATCATGAACTTGAGTGAAAATCCTATGTTATGGAAATTTGTGGTTTTATGCATAACTATGGAGTGGGAAAGAACAATGATGTTCCCACATGTATATAGAAGCTCTACATACCTTAGTCTCTCCAAAACTTGAAGAAAAAATCTAAAATTTTGAAGAAGAAACACAAAGCTTTGAACTTGAAACCTTGAGAAGAGTTTTTACCGATTTTCATAGCTAATATTCATAGCTCAAACCACACTTCTCCGGACCTCCAAATTAGATCTTCACCGTTCACATTTAATATCTACATGTTTTGACTATTCAATTAAAATTGGGGCTCAATCCAACAGTTAAATTATGAGAAAATGCCAACGGAAGCTAACTGGTCGAAGGGACAATCTACAACAAAATTACTAGGATTTTGCATTTGATGGAGTGCATTTAAATCAATCCTATTTAATGACTCTATCAACCATTAAATGTATAAAACATAATAATAACTCTATATTATCCATTAATAATTGAGGGTCTTACCTCTTTGAAGAAATCCCAAAGCTTCATTTTAAATTCGACCTTGAGTGGGTTTTCTAAAATCTAGCGATTCTAATTAATGATTCGGTGTTAATCTAGTGTTGACTTAATATAATTGACATTGTAATTTGAATAAGAACTCATCTTAGGTGTTTGTTAGCAGCCCTGGTCGAAACTCCTCACATAAAATATTTTAGGGTTGTATTTGTAGGTTATCATAAAGGCTTGGGCTTTAAAACCTAATCCTACAAGAATCACAATTTCTATTTTACATTTCCTAAGTAAATCCGCCATAACGTTTTTACATAACTCCGTTTGAAATAGGCCATATATGGATGAAAAGGTTTTTTCAAAGGGCTACAACTTTCCTAAAGGAAGTTTTCCCAAATTCCTTATATATTTATACGTAAACTCGGTTTAAGTGAGGCCTGCTGCAAACTCACTTTAAAACATGCTCTTTGGAGTAGCTCCGACTCTAATTTTTCCTATGTCTTTATTAGTTTTCAAAACACTTCCTACATTCCTTATCTTGGTTCCATCATTTTCCCATCGTACAGTTCAAACCATAGCCCGGAGTTACGAGGTGTTACAATAATAGTCAATATAGTCTCGATAAGGACTCGATCATATTGTAGTAGTATAGTATGTTGAGTTGTGGAGCCTAATTCATCACCGACACTATGAATACCCTACAAAGAGTGTGGAACGCTGCTCGACCTGAGAATTTCAGTATTTTGGGAGGGTATTTGGGGAATTTCGTGGAGGGTATTTTATGAATTCCGGGATTGTATTATGTTCACCATAGTTTTCGCTATATATAGACTAAGGGCGCCATTTTTCTTTCTAAGGTCGAGCAAGAGAGAAAGAGAGAATTGTAAACTCAAACTCTCTATTTGATTATAGTAAAATCTGCAGCGGCAAAATGGACGTAGCTCTCGCATTGAGGGTGAACCACTATAAATATGTGTGTGTTATTTGTTCTTCGCTTATTTACTATTTTCTTATTAGGTAGGATTTGAGACTCAAATCCTAATAACTGGTATCAAGAGCAACATGTTGTGTTACGATTCAAAAAATGATGGGAGGCCAAGATGGTTTTGGAGAATGCAGATTGAAGATTATTTGTACGACATAAAGCTTCATGAACCGCTGAGTCACAAGCCAGAGGAGATGAATGATGCAGAGTGGAATCTCCTTGACAAACAGGTTCTGGGAGTCATTCGATTGACGGTGTCAAAGAACGTTGCTCACAACGTGGCGAAGGAGAAGACCACCACTGGTATGATGAAGGTTCTGTTCGATATATATGAGAAACCTTCGGCAAACAATAAGGTATTTCTTATGAAGAAACTCTTTCATCTAAAGATAGAGGAAGGTGCTCATATTGCAACACACGTGAATGATTTCAACACGATTGTCAATCAATTGTCATATGTTGCAATTGAGTTTGACGATGAAGTGCAAACCCTAATTTTGTTGGCTTCTCTACTGAATAGCTGGGAGTTGATAAGAGCAACGGTTAGTAATTCTGTTGGCAGTAATAAACTGAAATTCAATGATGTTAGAGATCGTATCCTTGCTAAGGAGGTTCACATGATAGATTATGGTGAGGCATAGATGAGTTCTGCTTTGAATATTGAGAACAGAGGCAGAAATTATGATAGAAACTATAACTAAAATAAGGGCAAGTCGAACTCAAGGAATGGCATGGGTCAATCCAGATCCGGGCGAACACTTGAGTGTTGGAACTGTGGGAAACCGGGTCACATAAAAAAATTGCAGGGCACCGAAGAAGGAGGACAATAAGGGGGTGGAATCAAGGTTGCCACTGAAGACATTGGTGATGCACTGTTATTGTCTGTTGACAGCCCGATTGACTCTTGGGTGCTTGAATCAGGAGCGTCTTTCCACACCACCCCACATTATGATATAATGATGAATTACGTTGCTGGGAATCGCGGGAAAGTCTATTTGACAGATGGTAAGCCTTTAGACGTTGTTGGTATTGGAGACATTAATTTGAAGATGTCAAATGGAAACTTGTGGAAGATCACAAAGGCTAGACATGTGCCAAAGCTGATGCGTAATCTAATCTCAGTGAGTCAGCTTGATGATGAGGGGCATGATCTTAACTTTGGTAATGGGTCCTGGAAGGTGACGAATGGTGCTATGGTGGTTGGTCGAGGTAAGAAAACTGGTACTATTTATATGACGATGAGCTGTCGTGATACAGTTGTTGTTGTTGACAACACCAAGAAGACAGAGTTGTGGTATTGCAAGCTAGGGCATAAGAGCGAGAAAGAGATTAAACTTCTGGTGACTAAAGGCATGATTCTGGAGTTGAAGTCGGTGGATCATCATATGTGTGAAATCTGCATTCTCGTAAAATAGAAGCGAGTAAGTTTTTCAAATGCATGTAGAGAATTAAAAGCTAAGAAGCTTGAATTGGTGCACACTGACATGTGGGGACCTGCTACTGTCCCTTCACTCGGAGGATCACTTTACTACGTGACCTTCATTGATGATTCAACCAGGAAGCTATGGGTCTATTTTATAAAAAATAAATTCGACGTATTCATTGTCTTCAAAAGGTGGAAAGCCATGGTCGAAAATGAGATAAACCTCAAGTTGAGGAGCCTGAGGTCTGACAACGGTGGAGAATACATTGGCAGTAACTTCAAACAGTATTGTGCTGATAATGGGATCAAGATGGTGAAGAATATTCCTAGAACGCCCCAACAAAATAGAATAGCGAAAATGATGAATCGAACATTGAATGAGCATGAACGGAGCATGAGAATACCTCAGCCTTCTTGATTAACAGATGACCGTCTGTTCCTTTAGGTTTCAGAATTCCAAAAGAGGCTTGGAGTGAAAAAAGGTAAATCTTTCTTTTCTGAAAGTGTTTGGTTGCTTATCTTATGTTCATATTGATGCTACTACTAGAAGTAAACTTGATCCAAAATCTAAGAAGTGTTATTTTATTGGCTATGGTGACATCGAGTTTGGTTATCAATTCTAGGATGACCAAAATCGGAAGATCATCCAAAGCAGGGACGTCATCTTCAATGAACATGTGTTGTATAAGGACAAGTTGCGGGAGAGTTCAGAATTTAAGAATAAGGAATATGAAACAGTTGATTTGAGAGACTTCTTGACACTCGAGCTACAGCAAGGTACTACTGCGGCAGAGGAACAATCAGCACTAGAAGAAGGCCGACAAGTCAGTGATGGCGAGGTTGATGAAAATGCTGATTCTGAAACAAATTAGCGAACACTGATCACCGAATTCCGTAGATCATCCATGATCAGTAAGTCGGTTTATAGGTTCTCTCTGTCCCTCAACTATATTTTGCTCACTGACAGAGGGGAGCCAGAATATTACGAAGAAGCGACCCAAGTTGATGAATCATCAAGTGGGAGTTGACAATGAAAGATGAGATGGACTTACTATTGTCAAATCATACATGAGAGTTATCTAAGTTACTAGAGGAGAAGAAGGTATTGCAGAATAAATGGGTCTACCGGATAAAAGAATAACACAATGGAAGTAAGCGCTATAAAGCTAGGTTGGTTGTTAAGGGATTTTAACAGAAAGAAGGCATTGACTACACTGAGATCTTCTCTCCCGTAGTCAAGTTGGTGACAATCAAAACTATGCTTGGGCTAGTAGCAAAGAAAGATCTGCATCTTCAACAAATGGACGTGAAAACTGCTTTTCTTCACGGTGACTTAGAATAGGAAATCTACATGAAGCAACCTGAGGGATTTGAGGTCAAAGAGAAAGAGAAGATGATGTGCAAGCTTCAAAAGAGTCTGTACGGACTGAAACATGGATGATGCCAAGCCAGTTAGTACTCCCTTGGCTGGACACTTTCGTTTGTCAAAGGATCAGTCGCCTATGACCGAGGATGAGAAGGAGCATATGGACAAGGTACCTTATGCCTCTGCTATTGGCAGTCTTATGTACGCAATGGTATGTACGAGGACAGACATTCCACATGTAGTGGGAGTTGTTAGCAGGTTTATGAGCAATCCGGGAAAGCAACAATGGGAGGCTATGAACTGGATTTTCAAGTATTTGAAGGCAGCTCAAGTTCAACTTTGTGTTTCCGAAATTCAGAGATATGATTGCAGGGATATGTTGATGCTGACAATGGTGGTAATGTTGATAGCAGAAAGAGCACATCCGGGTATGTTTACACCTTCGGAGGTACTGTAATTTGCTCGGTTTCAAAGTTGCAGAAGATAGTAGCTATCTCTAGCTGTGAGGCTGAGTACGTTGCCGTGACGGAGGCCACGAAGGAGATGATGTGGCAATAATATTTTCTACGGGAATTGGATTAGGACCATGAAGGGAGTGTGTTATACTGTGATAGCCAGATTGTCATTCATTTGGCAAAGAACCCGGTCTACCATGCCCGCACGAAGCACATACAACTCCGATACCATTTCATCAGATCAACTTTGGAAGATGGAGTATTAGTGCTTGAGAAGATCCCAGGGAGTCAGAATCCAACAGACATGCTGACGAATGTCGTGCCTAGAGATGGCAGTGGATCCAGATCCGTTTTATAGGATATGGATCTTCAAAATTTGGACCCGACTGATCTGGATCGGACCCGAATCCATTTCTGACGGATCGGATCTGGATCTGGATCTTGTATTTGAGATCCGTATCCGGTCCAGATCCGACTCGTGGATTCATTTTTTATTAAATATATTCATAACCTAGAATGTAATTTTATAAGTATTTTCTTAAAATTATTAAGCACATCCCTGCAAGTTTTATTCTCAAAACAAGTTTAATTTATCCCCGCGTTAACTCAAAAACCAAAAATAAAGAGGTGACTTCGATAATAAAATCAATGTTATATTAGTGAATGACTAACATCTCCATAGACAAGTAGTTAAAATTATATTCACAAGCACATACAAGTTCAGTATTGTGGAAATACTAGTCAGCATTTTCCACAACTATTGTCATTGTCCAATATTTTCAATTAATAGTTCACAATCAAAACGAGACAACAAACAAAATATCTCATATGAACATTTCAAAATTAAAACACAGTAAATTGTTAGCTAAGTAAAAATCGTTTGTCAGTTCAAAAAAAAATTCTTAGCAAGCCAAATCCAGATCCGATCCGATGGATCCGGATTTGGAGAATGATGGGTGGATCGGATGTGGATGAAGAAAAAATAGGGTGATGGATGGGTCGGGTGGTGGATGGAGGCGGATTGAGCTCCACCCAATCCACCTCTGATCCATTGTCAGCCCTACTTTATACCCTTAACACCCTTGCGTCCAACTTAGAGTCTGAGCGAGGACGTAATATATATTTAGCGAAAATATTACGGGTTTTACAAGATTGTTGGTAACGTCATGAAAAGTTGAATTAGTAAATTGGAAAAAAGTAAATTATATGTTATAATAGGTTAAAATTTTATTTATTGTAAAAAATTTATTTAAGACAACATATTAAGTTAAATCCACAACTTAATAATCAATACGTGAATGATTGTAGGTGACATGCATAATTACTAAGCTCTATTTTTACTAGTGTATTCTTTCTTTTTGTCATGGAGTTGAAAACATTAGTCAATTATCAAAGCTTTATTAAAAAAAACTTTATTAAAATGTCAACCCATTGGCATAGCCAAGCCCAATGAAAATGAGTCTGAATTTGGAAGCAAATAGACAGTCTGTCCTAATCATTAGCAGAGAATTTCAAGTAATTATAACAAAAAAAAGTGCAATCATTATTCTAATATTCAAATCTAAGGAACATGATACGATATAATTACTGTCGCAGCTCCATAAGATCATAACCGTTTGAACATTAGAAGAAGACATTGAGCCTTCATAAATTGTGTCTACCATGTGTTATAACGCCTTCCAGCTATAATATGACTTTTTTTAATCTTGTTCATGCGTCGATTAATTTACTTCATACATTTATGTAATCTTCCTCATATATATAAGATATTGTAGTCCATCAAAATTCATATAAATAAATATATATATTAACAATTTTATTTTTGGTGAAATTTAAACTTTGGTTTCTCATGATCTATTAAATTTATTAACCTCTAGACTGCACACCTTCCAAGTGCACTTTCATATTATAAACTTAACGACATAATCTTTTTAATTTATAGTGGGAAAAGCCAAAAAGGAGCAAGAAGAATTGAATCACACACGTCTTATGCTATTGAAGTGGATGCTACACAATTTAAGATCACAATTCTCTGAAGAATATTAAGCAGAATAATATATGGAGTAATAATATATTCGATTAAAACTTATATGATACATTTCGACAATAAAGTGTTAACTTGTCCATTAAAATAGTCACCCTCAAAATTGAATCATTAATTTTGTCGATTACATTATTACTCTTAACTACACAAAAAATATGATAAAATATATACCATGCAGTGGTAGAATTTGTGAAAACTAGCTAGTATGACCAAAAATTTGTTATAGAAGTTTGACTTTGAGATTTTTGGTCAAGCTAAGTTGAGCAATTATTGTTTTCGCTTCTATCAATTAAGAATTAAGTTACGCATGGGAGAGAAATATATATTGTTAATGATTAGATTATTTCTACGTAGAAAGCCTTTTGACCGATTGGAATTATTGAAAATCTAACAAAATGTGAGATTAAAGAATAAAAGCTCTATCTTTAGAGAAACTTTTCAAGTTTAAATGTATCTTTTCTTTTGTATGTTAAAGTCTTTCTTTCGGTTGGACTTGTTTATAATAATAATAATAATAAATAAAAAACTATATATCCGACAATGGGACAAAGTATACGATCCGATATATGAGAGCATTAGAATTTTCAGAAATTAGTACAATGGTCCCCTTCAACAATGAGAATTTTTCTTTTTGGTCATTTAGCTGTTGACCCTTGTGAAAATATTCTTTTAGATCAGTGAGAGGACCATTTGCTTGCTCTTAGATAAGCAATATATATGAACAAAAGCTGTCACTCAGAAATAAAAAGATTATTCTTTTGCATTTGATTGTTTCTTTGGTCGACTTGACTGTTGTCTTTGAGACATTTTTCTTGAAATGCGTTTTTATATATTGTGATGGACACACCAACTATTTTTTTCTTTTTTCTTTGGCATAATTTTTTTTTAATTAATAAAAAAGAGATAATCTTTAGCATGAAGAGCTAGGATTTTCACTAAGAGAGTTCAAAAATATAAAAGAATAAACAAACGAAGAAGCTAATGTGATTCAACAGATACTATACATGCATAAACAAAAACCTTGTACATTCATAGTAATTTTTCGCCGAGGGGTGAACCCCCTGGCCATCACCTGGCTCCGTCCTTGCATATTGAATTTGTATGTGTATGTAGATATACATATTTATTTCAACAGCAATAATAATGATTAAGTGAAAGAAGCTAAGGTCTTTGCTGTTTGTCAGTGACAAAGTGTTTGTGTGGATATACATTATTTTTTGGCCTATTGGAATAATAATGATTAAGTGGAAGAAGCTAAGGTCTTTACTGTTTTCCAGTGATAAAACCTAAAGACTTGGAGAGTTCTTTTCACATGGTCTTGGCCAAACCTGATTCATGATCATGTCAGCCTGAGGCACTACCAATTATACACGCATGGTATCGATAGCGACACAAGGTTGAGAGCTGTTTGAATTGCAACAGACGACCGTTAGTAAAACCGGTCATACGTCTTCCAATGGTGCTTTAATGATATTTATTGAGATATTGATTGTCCAATTATTACAACATTCATTCTTTTGTATTAATGAGAGCATATTTCGTGGGTTGTGTACCCGTGTAGCTCATGTATAAACCGGACACATTGTTCCATCGTAAATCATCACATGCTAGTTATTGCAAGATACTTGCTCATATTCTCTCGATTTATGTGCTTACATACAAGTTATCGTAGCTTTGCCCAGAAGCTGTCACTATTAATCATTATTTTACTTTGTCTTATTATTACTTGTTTGTAGTATAATTCATCTAGAATTCCTATCTAACGTGTCACTTTGAGATCCACGTGTCCTTGACCACGTATACAAATTCAATTGTACTATTTCGGGTAAGAAGTTTGGCGCCCACCTTGGAGCCTGGACAATTATGGTGTCACAAGTGATCCCTCTACTAATCTAGTTTTTTCTTTAAGTCTTATCTTTGTTCAGATCAGTCAGATGATAGGAATAGGAGAAAGCAGTCGCAATATCGGGGACAACACAAATAATCTTCGGGCGGATGGTTTGCCGATATGAACCACGGGACCCGAAGACCCGATGTTTACAGACGGAGTCACACCCGGAGACGGACAGACTCAACATGAGGATGTTCCCACTGATGAAATATCTGAAGAAGTTATACAGAATATTTGGGCGCAGAACACCGCAATGAGTGAGGAGTTGAAGCGTCTGAAGCGGTTTCAAGAGGAGTTCACGTCCAAAAATGCCAGCAGTACTCCAACAGGGGAACCGGTGCCTCCACTGAATGTACATGGAGAAACCGGTAATGATCAAGGCAGATTAGGAAACGATGGTTTAGAGAGTGAAGCTGCCCCTAAAATTTTGTTTTAGGAAAAGGTCTTGAAATTCATGAAGGACATGACGAGCAAAGTTGATACCAATGTAGAGAAGGAAAAAAAACTGTCTAGGAGTTTTGGCGCCAGTTCAGCAAAATATCGAGGCTCCTCCTGTGGTTGATGGTCCGGATGCAAAGAAATACATTTAATTGGCATATAAGCCAGAGGTTACGCCCGAACTGTTCCCAAAAGGTTCAAAATGCTTTTTGTAGCCAAATATGATGGAACTACTGATCCACAAGAGCATATAATGGCCTATACTATGACCGTGAAAGGAAATGATCTAAGAGAATACGAAATAGAATCAGTTCTAATAAAAAAGTTTGCTAAAACACTTGCTAAGTGAGCTTTGACATGATATTCACAACTCCCTGAGCATTCAATTAGCTCGTTCGCCCATCTTGCGGACATGTTTATCAAGGTTCATGCGTGGCGCGAAAAGTGAAGACACGCAAGACAAATATCTTTCGCATTGCGCAAGGAGAGTCAGAACTCCTTAGGGACTTTGTTACATGATTCTAGAAGGAAAAAATGTTGTTACCGGCAGTTCCGGATGAATGGGCTGCGGAGGATTTCACAAAAGGTTTGGATGCCTCCCAAAAACTCAAGAAAAATATCTTGGAGTTTCAGGAGACAACATGGGAAAATGTTCACAATCGGTATGAGTCCAAAATCTGAATCAAAGATGATATGCTCAGAACTAAGGCTGTGAGTATCTTTGCCAAGTAAGATAAAGGAACTGGAACCGACCAGAATTCCTCAAAAAACTGTTACCAACCTTGTCCTACCCAGGGAAGCAGTGGGTGGATAGGGTTTTCGCTCATTTGAAAATTAAATAACAAAAGAGGTTCTGGATGAAACAGTTAGAAATTGGTAAATTCTGATAAAGGAAATTCATCTAACTCTAATAAGGGTATAGGTACTCGAAGTTATCCGAGTACAACTTTAGTATAGATGAAGAGAAAATGATAGCGGTGCTGAGAACACATCCGGCGTCCCGGCCACTGAAATCACTGCAATCAGATCCTAGCAAAAACGACCAGTCCATTTGGTGAAATTTCCACGGCACACACGTGTATAAAACTGCAGACTATAGACATCTATGAGAAGAGATGAAAGAAATGCTACGCAGGGGCCACCTTCGAGAGTATTTGAGCGAAAGGGCTCGTAATGATAATGAGCGAAGACCACCCGCAAAAAATAAGTCTAATCCGGCTGCACCGCCCCATATTATAAACATAATTTATGGTGGGTCAATGATTATCACTACATCTTTCACCAAGGCTAAGAAGATGAAAATCTTTGTAACCCGAGAGAAAATATTCCGGAAGAAACCTAACGAACATACTATCACATTCACCGAAGAAGATGCCATCGGTATGAGTTTCCCTCACAATAATGCACTGGTGGTCACAGTACCTATTGATTGCTTCCAGGTGAAGAGAGTTCTAACATAGTAGACAAGATAGTTCCGACCGCCAGAACTCTCTCAGGCTTCAATATGTCAAGTGAAACCACAAAAGGGGAAATTGATCTACCGATGGACACGATGGGAGTTATTAAGTTGACAAAAATTTATGTCCTTGACGGGGACATGAGGTATAATACAATATTCAAAAGGTCGTGGATACATGATATGAAGGCGGTCCCATCAACATTGCATCTGTTGGTGAAATTCCCTATACCATAAGGGATTCAGCATATCCGGGGTGAACAACCCGCTGCAAGGGAAATGTACACCATAGAGGAACCAGAGAAGGCGACAGACCCCAAATAACAATTATAGGAACAAAGCTGGTTTCAGAAGATGTTCACCAGGTTTCACCGGTGGAAACAGAATCAACCTATCTGAAGGAGGAGTTTTTGGATTGGTACCAAGTACCCAAATATTTTTAGGTACCATATGAGTCAGTTGCCACCAAGTCCATTGTAAAGGAACTAGAGCAGATTGCACTACATCCGGAAACCGCTAATAGAAAGGTATACTTGGGCATCAGATTAACCTCGGGGCTCAGGGATTTGATTTTTAAATATCTTATATCTAACATTGATTACTTTGCATGGTCTTAGGAAGATATGACAAGCATTCCTCTAGAAGTTACCACTCATAAGTTTGGCGTGGATCTCAGTTTCCATCCGGTGTGGCAGAAAAAATGGCCGATCACCGAACTCCGCAATAGGTTTGTTAAATAAGAAGTAGCTAGATTACTTAATATAGGGTCAATCTGGAATGTAAAATATTCGGACTAGTTAGCAAACATAGTCATTGTACCTAAAACGGGAAATGTAGAATGATTATAAGGATTTGAATAAAGCATGTCCTAAAGACTCGTTTCTACTACCGAATATAGATCAAATGATCGATGTTACGGTTGAACACAAGATCATGAGTTTTCTCGATGCGTACTCCGGGTATAACCAAATAAGGATTCACCCGGAGGACCAAGAAAAATATATTTTTAACTACTTTCGATACTTATTGTTATAACGTTATGCCTTTTGGACTAAAATATGTTGGGGCCACATACCAAAGGTTAGTAAATAAAATATTTGAAAAATAAATAGGAAAAATAATGGAACTATATATAAACGATATGCTTGTAAAGAGTCTTCGTACATAAGACCATTTAAGTCACTTGCAGGAAATCTTTGAGGTGCTGAGGAAATACAATATGAAGCTAAACCCCGAGAAATGTGCTTTCGGGGTGGGCTCCGGAATTTTTTAGATTTCTTGGTTTCTCAGAGAGGGATCGAGAAAATTCGGACAAAATAAAGGCTATCAAAGATATACCGGACAAGCTTGAAGATGTGAAAGCAGTACAACAGCTGACCGAGCGAGTGGCGACCTTGAGCAGGTTTATCTCTCGGTCGTCAGAAAAATGTCATAGGTTCTTTTCACTTCTGAAAGAAGAAGAATGACTTTATTTGGACGCCCGAATGCCATCAAGCCTTATAGGACCTGAAAAATTACCTATCCAGTCCTCTGCCCATGTCAAAGCCTAAGGACGGAGAACAACTATTGATATATTTGGCGGTCTTAGAGGTAGCGGTAAGTGTAGTTTTGGTACAGGGGGAAAAAGATACATTATTTCGTATCTATTACGTAAGTAGAGTAATGTCAGGAGCCGAAACCCGGGACCCATTACACAAAAGACTAGCTTTTACCTTAGTAATGTCATCGCGATTTGGTGCGATTTCTATGGCACACACGGGCATAAAATGCAGACTACAGACTTCTACGAGAAAAGGTGATAGGAATGCTAATCAGGGGCTACCTCCGGAAATATTTGAGCGAGAGAGCTCGTAATAATTATGAGCATGGACCACCCGCGGAAAATAAGTCAAATCTGGTCGCGCCATCCCATGTTATAAACATAATTTATCGTAGGTCAATGATTACCGCTACGTCTTTTACCGTGGCTACGAAGATGAAAATTTCAGTAACCCGGGAGAAGAGGTTCCGGGAGATACTTGATGAACACACCATCACATTCACAGAAGAAGATGATGCCGGTGTTATCTTCTCTTACAATGATGCACTGGTACTCACGGTACCTATTGATTGCTTCCAGATGAAGAGAGTTCTAATTGATCAAGGAAGGTCAGCTAATATAATTCGGCTGAAGGTGGTTGAAGAAATGGACATGAAAGATAAGATAGTTTCGGCCGCCAAAACTCTCTCGGGATTCAATAAGTTAAGTTAAACTATAAAAGGGGAAGTAGATCTACCGTGGACGCAATGTGAGTTATTAAGTTGACAAAATTTTATGTCCTTGATGGGGACATGAGGTATAACGCAATATTCGAAAGGTCGTGGATGCATGATATGAATCTGATCCTATCAATATTGCATCTGTTGGTGAAATTCCCTACACCATAGGGGATTCATCAAATTCGGGGTGAACAACCCGATGTAAGGAAATGTATGCCATAGAAGAACCATATAAGGCAATTGACTCACAATAGAAATTATAGGAAGCGGAGCTGGTGCCAAAAGATGTTCACCAGGTTCCGCCGGTGGAAGAAGAATCAACCTATCTGGAGGAAGAGTTTTCAGATCGGTACCAAGTGCCCATATTCTTTCAGGTACCGGATGAATCAGATGACACCAACTCCACTATAGAAGAATTAAAGAAAATTGCATTACATCTGAAAACTCCCAAAAGAAAGGTTTACTTGGGAATCGGGTTAACTCCGGCACTCAGGGATTTAATTCTTAAATATCTTATATCTAACATTGATTGCTTTGCATGGTCTCAGGAAGATATGATAGGCATTCCTCCAGAAGTACCACTCATAAGTTGGGCCTGGATCTCAGTTTCCCTCCGGTGCGATAGAAAAAACGACGATCGCCGAACTCTGCAACAGGTTTGTTAAAGAAGAGATAGCTAGATTACTTAATATAGGGTCAATTCAGAAAGTAAAATATTCGAACTGGTTAGCAAACGTAGTCGTAGTACCTAAAAGGGGGAAAAATTAGAATATGGATTGATTATAAGGATTTGAATAAAGCATGTCCTAAAGACTCATTTCCACTACCAAACATAGATCAGATGATCGATGCTATGACTGAACATGAGATCATGAGTTTTCTCGATGCATACTCCTGGTATAACCAAATAAGGATTCACCCAGAGGATAAAGAAAAAACATATTTTAACTACGTTCGGTACTTCTTGTTATAACATTATGCCTTTTGGACTAAAAATATCGAGGCCACATATCAAAGGTTAGTAAATAAAATATTTGAAAAACAAATAGGAAAAACAATGGAAGTATATATAAACGATATGCTTGTAAAGAGTCTTCGTGCAGAAGACCATTTAAGTCACTTGCAGGAAACCTTTGAGGTGCTGAGGAAATACAATATGAAGCTAAACCCCGAGAAATGTGCTTTCGGGGTGGGCTCTGAAATATTTTTAGGTTTCTTGGTTTCTGAGAGAGGGATAGAGATAAATTCTGACAAAGTAAAGGCTATTGAAGATATATCTGATACACTTGAAGATGTGAAAGCAATACATGGATTGACTGAGCATGTGGTTGCCCTAAACATGTTTATTTTCGAAAAAATGTCATAGGTTCTTTTCACTTTTGAAGAAGAAGAATGATTTTATTTGGATGCTCGAACACCAGCAAGCCTTACGGGACCTAAAGACATACCTATCCAGTCCTCCGCTCATGTCAAACCTAAGGACGGAGAACAACTATTGATCTATTTGATCGTCTCAGAGGTAGCAGTAAGTGTAGTTTTGGTACAGGAGGAAAAATGTACATAATTTCCTGTCTATTACGTAAGTAGAGTAATGCTAGGGGCCGAAACTCAGTACTCATTACTCGAAAGACTGCCTTTGGCCTTAGTAATGTCATCGCAGAAACTTTGACCATATTTTCAATGCCATCAAATTGTCGTGGTAACTATATTCCCTCTTAAAATATGTTGCATAAGCCTGAACTTTCTAGGCGGTAGAACTAAGCGAATTTGACATTGAATACAGACCCCGTACTACGATAAAGTCAAAAGTGCTTGCATACTTTGTGGCTGATTTTAGTCTGGGAGTAACCCCCCAGGCGAAAAAGAAGGCTATCTTGGTCTCAAGGACTACCTTGGGATATAGACACTTAATACAGATGGTGCCTCCAACGTCAAAGGGATGATCTGGGAGTGGTATTGTGAACTCCCACGGATGAAACTTTAAGGCAATCAATACACAGCCCTCCGTTAACTAACAATGAAGCAAAGTATGAGGCTTTGGTTGTAGGTTTAGAACTAGACTGAGAATTAGGCTCACAACTCATTGAAGTCAAGTGTGACTCACTTCTGGTAGTGAACCAAATCCATAGATTGTTCGAAGCCAAAGAAGAATACGTGTCGAGATACCTTGAAAAGGCCTTGAAACTTTTGTCTCATTTCTAAGAATGGACAATAGTGCATATACATATAGAGACAGATGCACTCACAAACTAGGCTCCGGTATGGAGGTCGAAGATTCTAAATCTTAGTCGGATGTTCCATGTTAGATTCAACACTGAATCATATCGGATACGATGAGATAAATTCGAGCAGCCCAACTTGGGACTAGAGAAATGAATTCTTGGACTATTTTGTACATGGAAAGCTCACAAGGGACCTGAAATCATCCAGAGCTCTAAGGACTAAAGCTATCCGGTACTGTATCGTAGACGAAAAACTTTATCGTATGTATTTTTATGGTCCTCTAGCTCGATGCATAGGCCCCGACAAAGCTAATTACGTAATGAGGAAACTCCATGAAGGCATTTGTGTAAACCATTCGGGAGAAGAATCCTTAATGAGGAAGCTCATGAAAGCCAATTATTATTGGCCCCATATCAAAGAAGATACAAAAATATTTGTAAAGAAATGCGATAAGTGGAAGCGCCATGCACAACTATTACACCGATCGAGAGAAAAACTGCATCCGGTGGTATTCCCGTGGTCGTTCATGAAGTAGGGCATGGACATTGTCGGACCCTTGCCAGCGGCACCAAAATAAGTATGTCAGATTATATTTATGACTGACTATTTCTCTAAGTAGCTGCAGATTATACAAAGATACGGGAGAAAGAGGTGAAGGACTTCATTTGGAAATACATTATTTGCTGTTTTGGCATGTCGAATGAGATATCTTGTGACAATGGCTGGAATTTTATCGGAGTCAAAGTCACAGAGTTCCTAGACGTCTTGAACATCAAGCGGATTACCTCTACTCCTTATAATTCCAGCGCAAATGGCCAAGTGGAGTCAACAAATAAGATTATAATTCAAAATTTGAAGAAGAAACTGGAAGTTGCTAAAGGAAACTACCCGTCTATGATGTCGGAGATATTATGGGCATATTGAACCATGGTAAAAATAAGTACCGAAAAAACTCCCTTTTCTCTAGTTTATAGTGCAGAGGCCTTGATCCCGATAGAAGTGGAAACTTCCAACTTGAGATATCTCCGGGCTGATGATAAATTAAATGTAGAGTCAATGTCCGAGCATTTGGATTTACTCGAAGAACGTCAATAT
This sequence comes from Anisodus acutangulus, assembly GCA_029783415.1. Lineage (NCBI taxonomy): Eukaryota > Viridiplantae > Streptophyta > Magnoliopsida > Solanales > Solanaceae > Anisodus > Anisodus acutangulus. The sequence goes on from CM056509.1 coordinate 40,504,917, forward strand.
TGGCATACGTTCAGATAATAGCCCAAAAAAAGAATGAAACGCTACTAGAATCTGTGCACAAATCTCTGACACTTCAAACTCGGGGACTTGGTGCTCCGGAAGGTAAATCAGAGTACCTGAGAGCGAAACACTGGAAAACTAGGTGCAAACTGGGAAGGGTCGTATACGGTCACCAATATCGCCGGTAAAAGAGCTTATCAACTCACAAATCAACAAGAAAACAAACTTCCTAGTAATTGGAATGTAAGTCATTTGAAAAAGTTTTTTGTGTAGTAATATTGAACATGCGATGCACTCTTTTTCCCTTCGTCCGATTTTTGCCCCAATTGAGTTTTTCCGACAAGGTTTTTAATGAGGCAGCATCACAAAATAAGTGTTAGTTATCATGCTACTGTGGAGAGCTATCTAGTATCCTAGTCTTCATAGCATGAACTCCCAGATACTGGGGGCCATATACACCCGAAATTCAGAATGGAGTGGGAAATTTTTAACACTCTGAAGAAAAATGCCCAATACTGAAGATTGCTTGGATATTCAGATTATATGTAATCGGACTGACCACACTAGATGATAGCCATATTATTTTTGTACTTGTCTTCACATTTGTAAGTCAGAGGAATTAATAAAAAATTCATCTGTTATGATTAATAAATCTTTGCCATCACGAGCATAAAACGTGTATTATTATCTTAAACATATCAAGAATTTCGTGACATAATGAACAACAGACGTCCTCTTCTATATCATCATTAAAAATAATGGCCCTCTCTTATTAAAATCTTATAAAAAAAGTTAGGGTTCTAGATACAAAAATACCGGAGGTTTAAGTCGTTCAAAACCAAGTTAAGTCTGAAATTAACTTCAAATGCCATGAGAATCCTCGATTTAAGATGAAAAGAAAAGTACATCTTTGGAACTAAATTAAGATTATTAGGAAGCTTTAAACTTCCAGAGTTTAGCATGTTCTAGTAAAACGAACCTCAAAGTTATGTTCTGATTCATAAAGAGAAGTAATAAAATTTGTAACTAATACTCGCTTTTCAAAATAAATAAAGGATGAAAACCCTGCATATGTCTGCAAATGGGGAAGTTATTCATTCATATTTTTTCCACACCGAAATCGGTCCGGTTACAAAAGATGCTAACCGAGCTCAAAAGTAACTCGATAACAAAAATAAAAGAATAAAGATAAAAACTCATGCTAAAATTTACGTTCTGTCCGCTCCATGGTCCGTCGGGGGTGTTCTTGGTGTTACCAATAAGTTATGAGAAATAGGGGCTAAAAGAGGTAGTTTTGAGGTTGATGCTCCGGGAGCATTATCCAAAGCAGAAAATACATGCTCTTGGGAATGAGGAGCCTCGGTTCCCATGAGGACTTCATCATCTCCACCCTCTCCCCCCAGGTGAAGCATTGTCTTCTTCTATTGGGAGTGAGCTATTGGGACTGTCAGCAGAGTCCAATTCCAATTGTTGGGCCTTAATAATTTCCTCCTCAATATCGATTAGCCCGTCTTTCGTTTCATCCAAGGCCTTATAGCGTATTATATAACCATTCCTAATCATGGACAGAGTATAGCTATTAATGATGGCCTGGACTTCTACTTTTGCAGCTTGAACGACATGAGTAAGCTTGGTGCTGGTAGTATGGAGGAGTTCGCTGGCTTGGGTCAACTCAACAATCTCTTCCCGTTGTCTCTCATTCTAAGAAGCCGTAGTAGAAAGACGGGACCTCAAGGACTCTGTCTCTTTCTTCAGGGCTTCTATCTCTATTTCATTAATTTAGAGACGTTCGGAGAATGTGCCCACATCAGCCTCAAGACTAGAGAGACGCATCGTCATATCTGACATGGTGTCCGATGCTTCATTCTACCTCTTCTACCAATCCCTAGCCCGATCTTCATGCAAAGTAGCTTGTTGCTTATAGGCTTCTTTCTCTTCCTCTAACTACTTGAGTTTTCCACGCAGCTTGTCAACATGAACAAGTTTTACCCTTGCAATTGATAGATGGTGAACAACGTTGTCCCTTTTGATTGTCAAGGCAATTTTTTCTTCCATCATCTGTTGAAGCCCCTTATTGAATAAAAAATTAGCCTAGATGATATTTGTTATTATTAGTAAGGAGGCATGAAAAAGACTTACCACCCACTCAAAAATCCATTCAATCAGTTATGGCTAAACAAAAATGACTGAAAGGTTATAACACTTATATTATAAAGGAATTTTCCTTTATTTGGAAAACCAAGCAAATAAGTTTGTAGAAAAAAATACTCACGAGAAGGATTTCACTCTTTCGGGAAAGAATCTGAAGAAGGTTGATGGATTTGGTCGGTCTTGATTAAAATAAAGCGGGTCAACCAACCTCAGTCGAAGTCATCCTTTGCATTAGTGAGGCTGCGGATTCCCCGGGGGTATAAATGGATAATTCCACCTCAAATAATCCTAGGGTAATAGAGGAGGAAAAGGTGGTCGATAGTGAATGTAGCATTGGAATTGTTGGCTAACATATGAATGAAGTAGACTAATCTCCAAATTTGCGGAGTAACTTGGACTAAGCAAATCCTATATCGGCGGTAAATATCCTCGATAATCTTTTGAATGGAGAGTTTGAAACCAATGGTGAATGGATAAGTATATGTCACGGAAAACCCTTCAATATAACAGTGCACTAGGTCGATAGATCATCTGTTCTGACAATTATATCATCGGAAAAACCACAATCCTCTATGACGTCAAGAAGAACCTTGGTTGTTATTTTAGATTCAAAATTTTCGGCATGTTCGTAGTTGTTTTGAACACAAAGATCTCCTGAGAAGTCAAAGCCTGAAGGAAGGATTTTGGTATCAGTAGAGTGAAGGTCAATTTTCTAGGTTGTAGGAGAAATGAGTTCTTTCCCATAGAGGGGGCTTGGAGGGTTGTCATTTCCCTCAGAGGAGTGAGAAGGAGAAGATTTGGTGGAGGACATTGCTGAAGAAATTTTTAAGAAGGAAGGAAGGCAAAGTTTTCAAGAAATCTTGCAAAGTTTGTGGTTGTCTTTTGTGATAGATTTGGCCTCTTCTTTATGGTAAAACCAAATATAACTTTTTGGAGGTGAAAAAACGTGCACCATCAATGCTGCAGTTCATGTCGATCAGAGCGATGGTTCAGTTACCGTTGTTTCAGAAGCATTAAATGGATGTGACATTTGACAAGTTTTGTAATCATTACTATTCAAATTTCTCAGTGAAGTATTAGGTTTATCCGATCTGGTGTTCAAATTCACTTCCCGGGTACACGATAGTTACACCCGTAAAGTGCGGGGACTATCTGTATAGGCAAAATTCGTATAAGACAGATGTACGAATTATAGTATGGCACATGGAACACGGTGCTGAGTCAGGACCACATCATCCTAAGGCACTACCGACTAGATACGCATGGTACCGGGAGCGATACAAATATGACTGGTACTGGTAATACAGAAGGTTGAGAGTCGTTTGAATTGTAATGGATGTCCGTTACTAAAATCGGCCATACGTCTTCCAATTGTTCTTTAATGGCACTTATTGAGATATTTATTGTCCAATTATTACAACGTTCATTCTCTTGTATTAATGAGAGCATATTTCGTGGGTTGTATACCCGTGTAGCTCATGTATAAATAGGACACATTGTTCCATTGCAAATCATCACATGCTAGTTATTGCAAGATACTTGCTCATATTCTCTCAATTTCTGTGCTTACATACAAGTTATCGTAGCTTTGCCCAGAAGTTGTCACAAGGCTCAGGCTAATCATTACTTTACTTTATCTTATTATTACTTATTTTTAGTATAATTCATCTAGAATTCCTATCTAACGTGTCACTTGAGATCCACGTGTCATTGACCACGTATACAAATTCAACTGTACCGTTTTACGGTTAAACAGGTGAAAAAATTGTTTCCCCTAATTTTGTGTTAAAATATTACTTCTCTTTTTTAACAATAGATATTCTCGATCGCTATCCTATCTCAAAGTTTGATTGTTGACCTATGATTCTATAGATACAATGCCTATTTTAAAAAATTACCATGTTAAAATCGAGACATGGACGAAAATTTATAGAGACAAGAATAATGAGAGAATTCTTTCTACTTTTCATTCATTATAATGGCCTCCTTATATAGAGGTAAGATCCTCATTTTCCTAGTATAATAGGGTAAAAGGTAACCCTATTCTAATAGGACTACAAATCCTATATTACCATAAATAGACCTAACCTATTCTAATACCCCCCCTCAAGTTGGAGCATGAGGGTCTCGAATGCCCAACTTGCAAAGTAAATATTCATGTTGTGATTTGCTTAAAGCCTTTGTAAACACATCAGTCAATTGCTCACTAGTTGACATATGACTGGGAAGTATTATTCCGGATTAGAGCGCGTCATGGACATAGTGACAGTCAACTTCAATGTGTTTAGACTGCCCATGAAACACCAGATTTTGTGCATTATATAATGTTGCTTGACTATCACAATACAGTTTCACCAGAGATTTACGTTCAACACCCAAACTATGTAAAATTTCCTTTAACCATTTCAACTCATAGACTGTTATTGACGTTGACCGGTATTCTGCCTCTGTTGACGAGTGAGAGACAATGTGCTACTTCTTGGTTTTCCATGATACGGGTGAATTCCCAAGGGATATAAACCAACCGGTAAGTAATTTTTAAGTCAACGGACATTTGGCCCAGTCCGAATCACACCATAAATAACAACAACAGAGGGGTGGACCGGGATCTAGTTGTGAAAAAGGAAAATACCGAGCTAACACTGTGGTTTTCAAAGAAGGAACTCATGTGGAGACAGAATTGGTGAATACATGTGGCACAAGAATTCACAATTTGAGTGCGATATCCGGAAGACTATGATTCACATGTTGAATTCCAGAGAATAAACCCGAATTAGAAGATGGATAGTAAGACCGAAAATTCATCCTGGATCATAGACTCTGGAGCTACCAACCATGTGACAGGTAATCTGGAGGAACAGAGCAATAAGCGAGACATTCCTAAGTGTTCGGTTGGTCTTCCAGACAAAAGTAGCTCGGTGGCTATAAAAAAAAAGGAACAACCACGCTGAAATGACAGGATATGGTTGAAGAATGTTCTTTATGTTCTGAATTTGACATTCTGTATCATAACTAATTGATTATGTAGATTGTGATGTGACATTTAATAGAATTATGTGTGCTACACTGGACTCCACCATGAGAAAGGTGATTGAAAAGGTGAGCGGCGATGTGGACTTTACTATTTTCGAAATGTGACGCTAATACGGGCTATGAAGGCAGAGACAGCTAATTGGTTCGATATTTGGCACAAACAGTTGGGTCATCCTTTAGTAGAAGTAACGAAGTCTACTACGACATTAGGCTTAAAGGAGAATGGTGATAGATTGGACAGAGAATGTGATGTATGTCAACGTGTAAAGCAAACGAGAAGTGTTTTTCCTTTAAGTGATAACATCGCTTAAGATACTTTTAAGATGATCCATTGCGATTTATGTGGACCATATAGAACGCCTTCCTCTTGTGGTGTTTCATATTTTTTTACGATTGCGGATGATTGTTCACGAGTCGTGTGGATCTTTCTCTTAGTTGATAAGAAAGAGTATCCCAAACCTTGAAGAATTTCTTCGCTCTTGTGGAGAGACAGTTCAGAAAAAGGGTGAAGATAGTTAGAAGTGATAACGGAACTAAGTTCACGTGTATGAATGCTTACTTTTTAGAACATGAAATTCTGTTTCAAACATCTTGCACAGGGACACCTCAACAGAATGGAAGAGTCGAAAGAAAACATTGTCACATTCTTAATGTGGCGCGAGCATTGAGATTTCAGGGCCATTTTTCGATTGAATTTTGGTGAGAATGTGTTTTGACTGCGGGGTATTTGATCAATAGAACATCGTCTTTGGTTTTTAATGGAAAACCCCCCTATGAAATTTTGCATGGGAATGCGCCCCGGTATGATCACTTAAGGGTGATAGGGTCACTATGTTACACACACACAAAGGGAAGAACGAGGGATAAGTTTGAGAGTCAGAGTCGTAGGTGTGTCTTCTTGGGATACCCCTACGGAACGAAGGGTTGGAGATTGTATGACTTAGAGAACGATGAATATTTGATCTCAAGAGATGTGAATTTCTCCGAGACTAATTTCCCCTTCACTGTAAAACAGGAACTCTATTCTAATAGGACTACAAATCCTATATTACCATAATTACCAAATTCTATATTACCATAAATAGACCTAATCTATTCTAATATACCACAAAATAATTTATCGATGAAATATTATGTATAAACTAATTGGTTATGTTACTTAATATGTTCAAGATAATCATTGATGGATTATCTTCACATAGCTAAATCACAAATATCACTACTAAAATAAGCCGAACTTTTTACGGCCTTTTTTCGACCGATGAAATTTTGTCAGAGTTTTCTATAGTAATTTCCAACGGACAAAGATATGTTGGAATGGCGACAAATATTTCTGTAGGCCGGGCATGTTATTAGCAAATATTATGTTACTGGTGGAAAGTAATCAAAATTCGTTGAAATTGAAGAGGCATCAACTTACGAGAATTTTATCGAAGGTATATCTCACGGCCAACCATCGGAAAATTCGTTAGAAATTAGTTAACTAACTAACTAAATAAATATTATCAAGAAACATTAACTAAATAAATTATTATTTAAATAATAATTACTTAAAGAATTTCCAATGAATAGTTATATAAATAAGTACATTAAACTTATTTAAATAATTTCTGACTTATTTTCTAAGAGTTGGTTGTTTGAAATTATTCTTTCAATTGGTTAAATAAATAAACATTTTATTTAATAATTATGTCTTGAAATAATTTTCGATAGATATTTCAAGGATCGGTCATCCATAAATTAATAAAAAATTAGTTACATAAATAAATAAATTATTGTTTAATTAATAATTATTTTTAAATAATTAATTTTTTATGGATATTTTGACTGCTGGCCGTCGAATAAGTCTGTCAAAACTAAATAAATTAATTATTTAAAATATTATTCGGTGCATTTCCTAGGGCTAGCGATCGAAAAAAAATTAATCCGTTGTGCACTTTACATAGATAATTAATTTTCAATATAATGCATCGGGACATCATCCACGACGACTGAGGTAAGTACTCCCTCGCCAATTAGACAATATAATGCATCCAGGATCGATCCAAGAACTTCGATCTACCGCCAACAGGATAGGCAAAATAACAGTTTCTTTTTTTTTTAAATCACGGCATGTACCCAAATCTTTTTTCTTTGTAATGCATCAAAAGTCCAAGAAATCCGATCTACCACGGACATGACACGCAATTGTCACAACATATATTAATTATTTCAATTCATGACATATTAGCTGGACTTCCTTTATTCACATCAATTAGTTCAATTCATTGCTTTGATGAAAAAACGAGAGGAAAGAGATGCAATGAAATTGCTAAAATCAACCATGAACGTTATGTCATCAATAATAGGTATAGAATCTCTAAATATCAAAAGACGTCGAAAATCAAGTCATTATGTTTATCAAACGTTCACCACAAATTTATAATGGTTAAACGAACACCCACAGATTGTTGTTTGTAGAACTCCATAAGGGGTTCGCAGTGAAATCTAGTAAGAAGAGAAGGTATAAACTTTACTTCCGTATATTTTGAACGGTAGAAGAGACATTTACCTATTAAGGCGCGATTTAATTCTTTTTTTTATTTTATATTTATTTATTTCTCTCAGTCTTGCGAGATAACATGTTATTTATATAGAAGTGGAAAAGATAGACAATCATAATAATTATCTATAGGAAGCATGGAATTCCACCATGTATAATGACTAGCCTAAGCGTGCACACAGTGGATATACATATACTACAAATAAAATATGAGAAGAGAATTTTAAAAGTTGCAATATACTACATATTAGCACTTAGTTTAATATCTACATTTTAAGCTCAAATAGCATGCCATATAGCATCCAAAACATTGAGCAACACTCATTTATGCCCAATTAAAAGTAAAAAAAAAAGTTGAAATAAAAAGTAACTTTAACATAAAAACAAAATCTTCGAGTTAGAAATCCCAAAATCTAAACACTAGAACACCTTTTCAAACCTAAAGCACAAGAATTTGATCTCACAAAAGAGTCCAATGTCTTGGCAACATCACTAGCACAGGGTCTTGCTGCTGGTTCACTAGCAGTGCATTGTAGGGCTACATTCATCATCTCCACCATTTTATTCTTATTATTAATTGCATCACTCTTCATTATTGGTTCAACCCATGTCTCCAAATGACATTCCGAGTAGCAATATCGTGCCCAATCGACGATACTCTCGCGCTTACCAAATTCAGCATCAGCGGGATTTCTTCCTGTCAATAACTCAATTAGAAGAAGGCCAAATCCATATATGTCGCTCTTCTCGGATATTCCTTTGTATTCTGCAATTTCTGAAATTTAAAAAGTTAAATTGGGACCATGAGAATATTATATTTTAGTACTATTGGTATTGTACGTGCATGGCATAGAAGGCAATGAATTAGGATTAGGATATGATTTTGTTACACTAGACTAGATCTATTGTTTTCTACGTAAAGAATGAAATGATAAGATTGATAAAGTGTATTTGTACGCATGAGAATAGAAGAGAAACATTCATGATTGCCTCCATGAAATTTGTTTGCTTAATTCCTGACCTTATCATGATTGCTATGGCCCAAAATGTATCATAATATTAGCGACTATGAGCACCAAAGTTAAAACAGAACCTCGAGAAAGACCAAGTACATAGCTTCTAACGATTATTTCTATTCTACTAATTAGAAAAATACAAAAAAAAATCATACTGAGATCAATAATTTTCAACATAACGTGACATCCATATCACATCATTCGTAAAGTTGAAAAATCAATTTTCATCAAAGTAATCATAGCTACGTTACACTCTTCAGAACTATATATAGTCTGTTTAAGAAAAAAGTGTTTAAACACACTTCTGCCACTAAAGGACTATTAAACTAGTCGTGATTGTTTTCTTATATTCACCTTAAAGGATATCGACGGGTAAGCTCTTTAAAATGGATGGTTTATAATCTTGAAAATTTAGCAGGTTATTGCTACAATATATAAAGTTATATTACCTAAACTCAAAACTAAATATATAAGTTATTTTTGAATTTTTATTACCGTCTCAAACTCTTAAGAAATGTCAAAACAAGAGAAGTAAACAGCAAGCAAACCCTAGATGACAAGGGTAAAATGGTAAATTTACCTGGACCAACGTAGGCCGTAGAGATGAAACCTTTGCTGGTGGTGAATACAATAGTGGGAAGACTCAATCTCAGGCGAGCTTCATCTTTTCCGTCGACGATAACTTTCCGGGGAGAAAGTTCGCCGACAAAAATGCTTGGCGAACATGAACAGTGCAAGTATTTCAGAGCTCTAGAAATTCCGACAGCCACTTTTTGTCTACGTTCCCAACTCATGACTCGAATAGCTTCACTCAAATTTTTCCCCTCTACGTACTCATAAACCAAAATCCCACCTTTCTCCGATTTGCATGCAGCCAAGATCTTCACAACGTTTGGATGTCGAATGTTCCCTAGTTCCTGGATGTTTGTCCAAAAACTTGTCGGAATATTCAAATTCAATTTCTTCACGAATATTTGCGTGTTGCATATTTCAGAAAACCCTTTGTACGAAACTCCTATTCTTAAGATGTCATCGAGGGTGATGGATTTCGAAGCTTTGGATTCAAAGAATTGTATCTCCCAGTTACCATCTTGAGTACTCTCCACTTTCTTGAGCTTCATTTCTCTTCTCCTTTGGATGAATACGACAACTAAGGCCGAGAATACTAGCAAAACTAGTATTCCGAGAAGACAAGTCAAGAAGAACCACCAAATTGAGCTTTTTTTAAGTGATTTACAAGGCGGCAAGCCACTTGTAATATCGTCCCCACGGCCACATAGTTGATTTCCGACCACCGCGCTTGAATTTATAGCGAGGAAAGCTCCCGTGGACGGTAGATTTCCATGGAAGTGGTTGTGAGAGATATTGACTAGGACAAGTGATTCAACTTTTCCCAAATTTGGTGGGATTTCGCCTGATAATTGATTCATTGACAAGTCAAGAAAGCTAAGAACTGGCATTTCTGAAAGACTGATTGGAATTTGACCTGAAAGTTGATTATCGCTCAGGTCAAGACTCACAATCTTCTTGCATGAAGATAATTCATCTGGCATTTCACCTGAAAGCTTGTTACCGCGTAATTTTAGCTCCATTAGCTCTGATAATTGCCAGAAATTCTCAGGAATGGTACCGTAAAAACCATTTTCAGATAAGTCCATGTTTTCAAGATTCTTGCTACCAAAGGAATCTGGCAAGGTACCAGAAAACCTATTCCTAGACAAATTTAGCATTTGAAGAGCTGGCATATCCCATTTCCTTTCACTAATGGAACCCAAAAGATTGTTGCCTGAGATATCAAGGAAGTAAACAAGCGGGAGCTTTGTGAATTCCGGGGACAATTCACCGGTGAGTTGGTTGTTTTGTAGGCGGACCCTTTGTAAGCTTTTGCAATGGCTCAAGCTTAAAGGGATTTCGCCTTGGAGCGAATTTGAGAAGAGTATGAGTTTAAAAAGATGACCGGAATAACATATGGTTTGGGGTATTTTTCCGGTGAGGTTATTGGTGGAAAGGTCTAGGATTGTGAGATTGTTGTACTTTCCAATGTCCTTGGGAATCTCACCTGATAATTTGTTATTCCATAATTGAAGAACTTGGAGATGAGACAAGGAAGTCAAAGCATTTGGAATTCTACCAGTGAAATTGTTGGCAAACAATTGTAGAACTTCCAAATTTTGCAATTGGGATATAAGCTCAGGGATTTCACCAGACAAGAAATTATCACTTAAATCAAGTGATACCATTTTCTTGAGATTAAATAGGGATCTTGGAATCGGGCCAGTGAGCTTGTTTATGTAGAGAAAAAGGTACTGAAGATTGGTGAGATTACCTAAAGATGAAGGGATTTCACCTGTGAGATTGTTGTACACAAGATCAAGATGATACAAAGATGTCAGTTCACCAATCTCTTCCGGAATTCCACCGGAGAAATTGTTATATCCCAAGTAAATAAGCTTCAACTTCTTCATAAGCCCTAGTTCTCGAGGAATTTCTCCGATTAATTGGTTTGAAGCAAGAGTCAAGAATTCCAAACTAGATATATTTGCAATAGACTTTGGAATGCTTCCAACCAAGACATTTCCACCAAAATCAAGAACTTTGAGCCTTGAGAATAAACCAATATTTTCGGGGATTTTCCCCAAAATCATGTTGTTTGAGAGATCCAATGTCTCAAGAAATGGGATTCTTGAGCCTTGAGGTAGTGGACCAGTGAAGTTATTGTTGCTAAGATTGAGAAATTTTAGTGCCAAACAAGATGAGAAATTTCCTGGAATTTCTCCAGAGAGCTGATTATTCGAGAGATCAACCGATTCAACATATGGCAAGTTGAAAATAGTCTCGGATAATTTGCCAGATAAATTCTTCCCCGAGAGCTCAATTTTTGCAACATGTGACAAGTCATCACAAACAACACCATTCCAGTGGCAAAAAGATTGAGATGGAATCCAATCATGGAGAGACCCTAACGGATCATTCATTGATGTTTTCATCGATAAAAGTAGCTCGAGTTCGGAGCATTTGCACTGCTGCATGTAAAATAGCACGAACACGATCAGAAACATGATCGACTTATTGCATGATTTTGATCTGATGTTGGCCATATTTTCTCTAGCTGAAAGCTCTATATCATAAGTTGCATGGAAAAAGGGGAAATAAAGCTTGACACTTTCTGCTAAGAGGAATGATCCTTCATTTTCCTGTCATCAACATGAAAAAATCTCTGTTAATATAACAAAACCTTGGGATCTGGTGGTTTACAAAAAAAAAAAGTTTCTTGAAAAAAAAAGGTGATGGACTAAAAGCTAAAATAATCTCAGCTTTCTATGTGGAATCTTTTGATATAAATCTGACATTTCATATAACTATAAAAATGCTCCTATTCTCATCATCATTATGAACACATACGGAGCACTAAATATTTGTTTAATGAAGAACCCCGGGACTTAATATATCTTCAAAGATGAATATAAAGTGGATCCTGAAACAAGACAAGGTTGAAAATTAGCTCAAAAAACTTAATGGAGGACTTAATATTGCAAAGGCACTGCTAAAAAATATTTATTTTCCCACTAAAAAATATTCCGTGGCTATTTTTCACTGAATTTCGGTGAAAAATTTTTACATAGTAGTGTTTTCACACATAAAAAATTAAGAAATTTTCCAACATTTCAATGAGAACCTATTCCACCATGCTTTTCCCAGTTTACTGGTTCACTAGGAATGAGGTGGAAAAATCATGTTTTATAGCACAAATTTTTCATTAAATATCGGTGGGAAAACCTCTATTTCTAGTAGTGGGGTAATTACCAAAATAAAAAGAGAGAAACCATGAATGGTCAGCCATAAAATATGAATTTAACAAAAATAATTACCAAAATTTATCTGCAATATATGAAGGTTTTGCTAGGTTTTTTTGAGAGCTTGAGAGTTTTAGTTTTGGGGGTTTGAAGTGAAGATGGATTGGATAGGGTTTGGAAGTGAGAATTTGAGAGTATAAATAGAAGGAATAATGAGAATATGAAAAAGGGCAGAGATTTTTGAATAATTACTAAATGCACCTTGACCTGTATTTCAACACGAACGGTTGCAAGTGAAAAGGAGGAAAGGGAAGGGACATATGTTGGAGAAAAGCTTAAGCTTTTGTCGGATTTTACCAAAATGCTCTTTTGACTGACTTTTCGAATTGTCAAAAAAGGATTTCTCTAACCGTTGAAAAAGATTATTGGCCATGTGAGATTTTTTTCCCTTTTTCTCCAACTTATATTCAATAATTATGGTAACAATATCTAGCAAATAACAATTCCAACCATATTTTAAATTTTAAAACTGATACTGTATTTCTGATTTTATTTAAGATTTCAAACAGTGAGCTGGATTTTTTCACTTGAAAATTCTAGTTCATCCAGATTATGTTATACCCAAGATATTATTAGTAAAATTAAATTTAAAATAATATTTTTTAGACAGACTAAAAAAGAATATTACATGATTGAGATAGAAGGAGTACTACTTGACACTTAATTTGTTAAAGAAAAGCTGCCTTAGAAAGAAAATTCCAATAAATCAGCTAAATGCTATTCCCTCCGTCCTATTTTATGCGAAGGTATTACTGTTTAGCGAGTCAAACGACTTTCTCTACTACAAATTTTTCAAACTTTTTTCTATATTTTGAATAATTAGCTTTATTAACTTATAAATTGTATTTTTAAATATTAAGGAATTTATATCCTAGTTCATAGTCAAACTTAAGTTTTAATCCTCTACTCCAAAGTGCGAACTCTTTCACATAAACTGAGTTAAAGGAAAGTGCATGTAGAAGTTAATTGACAAGGAATGAGTATATTCAATTTTAATATAGGATAGTAGGCGGTACTTTCATAAAAAGACAATCTCTTTTTACTTGGTGGTTATACTAATTAAACCACATTATATTTACCATTACTAAGTAATTCTCCATAAATAGTTATCTCCTAGATCTCTTGTTAAAGGACATTCTCTGGCAGTTTTTGTTCAGTGATCATGGCCCTGAATAGGATAGCACTAATTCTGTTGGAGTGCATTCACAATTTAGGCTATATATAGCTAAGCTAGCATAGCAATATATTGGAAGAGTCTTTCCTTTTAATGTTGTAATTTTTTGCTGGAACCACTCCTTGTACTTAGTTCCATCATTATAGCTTAGTGAGGACATTTGTGGAGGTAAATTTTATTTTTTTTTGAGTAAAAAAGAGTGTTCACTTACCAAATCAAGAAAAGTTAACCTTATTTTTTTAGATTTGCCTTTATTAAGTGTTAGATAACCAAATTCAAATACTTATTTAATTAGGGCATTTTAGTCAAATTACCTATTTTTGCCTAGAAATTAGTATTTTCTTAAGGAGTGTGCAAATGACTAAGTAGACGCTCTTTTTTATAAGAAGGGAGTAATATTTTGGTTACAAGGGTCAATACCAAACTTCTATCACCAAGAGGAGGTAAAAGTTTGGGTGAATGGCATGGAAAAAAGCTGCTTTGTGCTTTATTTAAAAAGTAGTAATCAATTAAGGTAAGAACATAATGTAACATCAATTAGACATAGAGAAGACGCTTGTCATGTATTTAGACCTAAGTTTCTCAATAGGTTCCAAGTCCCTCCTTCATTTAATTATCTTTTTTCTATTTTTTCTTGTATGATAATTATAAATAGGAGTTTGCCTACTTTCCCAACTGCAAAATTTAACCCTCCTTGAGAAAAATGGTTAAACTGAGCTAGTGATAATATTATCACCAGTTTACAGAAAGACTCCCAAGTTGAGACCAAATTGGTGTAAATGAATTAAATAAGTTTACGGGGAAACAAAATCCATTTGATGAAACCATAAGTTTTTTTTAGATACTTGTTTTGTAGGTATGAACTCTCAATCATTTTTCATCGTAAGATCCTCTGTCTGCATGCAAACATGTTTGTGAAATGATTAAAATTCTTTAACTTGAATTTGGATGTCATTGGTTTTACATATTTCTTAATTGGATCAAATTTTGCCAACGTATTTTATTCAAAAAGTTGATGCTAAAACATTTCTTCAATTAAAATTGTTTATGGCCCTTTAAATTAAGAGTATTCATGAGTGAGGAAAAGAGAAATGGGAAAATGGCTAAAATGACACCTATATTATGGCCGAATTTGCATAACATACTCATACTTTATGAGAGTTCTATTACCCTCTGAATATATTTTTAAAGTAATTCTTTGACATTTATCTAAAAAAATTGGATCAAAATCCAACGCGGCATAAGTCAAGACTCAATTATGAAAGAATATAGTGATTCAAAAAATCAAATTTCAAGAGAATCAACTGATTTCTTCATGAAAAAAATTAAGAGTGAATGAGAGAATTCTATTTTTTTGTTTGGTTCGAAGAGTGTTATGGCCTGAAAATGATCGAATTTCTTTGTTTTTGGCCAATTGTTCCGAACGTGTTTGAATGGTTATCCAACTCACTCGATAAATATCAAAGAAATTTCTTAAAAATATATTCAAGCGGCGGGGAAGATAATAAGACTCCCGTAAAATATAAGTATGTTATTGCAATGCGGCCATAATTTAAATGTCATTTAGTACTTTTCGAGAGAAATGGTAAAGGGAGTTGAATGTTCCAATCTGGTCCATATTAGTAATCATTAAAGTAACAGAGAGGTCCACAGTTCTTTTCTACTGTTTACTTATATTTTCTAATTCTTTACCGTTAAAATTTTTAAGAAAAATGAAGGAGTTGATTGTTCATATGGTCACTTAATTTTAAGTAATTAGCCATTAAAATGGTCCTTTTCTTTTTTACCTTTCAAATGTCGTTTTATCGATTTTATATTTTTAGGTGAAATCTAATGATCTGACAATTTAACTTTAAGAAATAGTTAAAACATTAATTAAGAAATTCGGAATAAAAACAAAAGAAAAGCAATTTTGATTGGACTTTCAACTCTCCACATTGTCATCACCTTGAACACCCTTTTTACCCTCAGCCCACCCCCGCAAAAATTTAAAGATGGACCCACGATTTAATTTTTGTGAATTTAAATTTAAGATTTTAAAATTAATTAGATATCAATTAAATTTTTAAAATTATTGGTTCTGATATAGTATCATTTATTTCAATTTTAATAATTTTTTTATATATAAATATATGCATGTCAAAAGTACCGCAATTAGATAAATTCGATGTCCCAACTCTGCATATATATATATATATATATGCGATGGGGCAAAAGTCAGCGAGGACATTGAGTCTATAAGAGCGAGTGTATGTGACACCCTAGCTTAGGAGTCCACACCGGCAAAATACAAGAGAGATGTTGGGTATATAAGTGAGCATGCCTTACACCCTAGTGACATGTTTTAAAGCCTTGGGGGCCTAGTCCCAAGGCGAACAATATCACTAGCGGACTGGGCTGTTACAGTTATATACATACATACATACATACATATATATACATACATACATACCATACATACATACATACATACATACCATACATACATACATACATATATACATACATATATACATATAGATACACACACACACACACACACACACACACACACACACATATATATATATATATATATATATATATATATATATATATTCCGGGAGTTACGAAGGAAGCTTCGAGCTCATATTGGTCATGGGTTGGTAACGGGAATTGAGCTCATATGTATATATATGGTAACAGCCCAGTATGCTAGTGATATTGTCCGCTTTGTGCCTAGGCCCGCATGGCTTTAAAACGTGCCACTAGTGTGTTTGGCCTGCTCACTTATATACCCAGCATCTCTCATGTATTTTGCCGGCGTGGGAATCCTAAGCTAGGGTGTCACATACACTCGCTCTTATAGACTCAGCGTCCTCGCTGAGATTTGCCCCATCGCATGGGTTTTGCCTATACTCAGCATTGAGGTTTGCCCCGCCTATCCGAAATTTGCCTAAACTCAGTTGAACTCTGGCCCACACTGACAAGGTTGATACAAGAGTGGCTCTAATACCATTTGTAAGTCTGCCTTACACCTTAGTGATGCATTTTAAAGCCGTGCAGGCCCTATGCCCAAAGAACACAATACCGCTAGTGGTTGGGCTGTTACAGATGGTATCAGAGCCACTTTCGTGTCAGCCTTGTCGGTGTGGGTCATAGTTCAACTGAGTTTAGGCAAATCCTGATTAGGTGGGCAAACCTCAATAATGAGTCTAGGCGAATCCCATACGGTGGGGAAAACTTCAATGAAGACGTTGAGTCCATAAAAGCGGGTGTATGTGACACCCTAGCTTATGAGGAAAGTCCCACATTGATAAAACACGTGATAGATGTTGGGTATATAAGTAAGCAGACCTTACATCCTAGTGACATGTTTTAAAGCCGTGGAGGCCTACGCCTATATGGGGCAATATCACTAGTGGACTGGCCTATATATATAAGTAATTCAAGCCGAAAGTAGTGAATTCATCTGAATTTGCTAAACTTATTTTTCACCATTCTCCGCCACAAACCATGTTACGCCCACCCCAGGAAGAGTGAAAATGGTCAAACCTTTAACATATTGAAAATGGTTTGCATTTTTCCTCATTCCACCTATTTACCCCATTTCTTTTTACAATTAAAAGTGCTTCTTCTTTTAATGAAATTATAAAAGATGACATATGTTAATTAAATAGATGGTACTGATTTATTGATCCACGTAGATATCAGACCAACCCATAAATAACCTGACCTATCTAGATTTTATTTGAAATTGTTGGGGCTGGATTTCTAAGAATCCACCATTGTTAAAAGACGGAGAAGTTGAGTTGAACCTAGCTCTAGAATCTATTGAAGCTTGCTTGCACCTATTTAGAACAAAAATTGCAGCTTCCAAAGGAAGAAGACATTATTGTTCTTTGAATCCATTCAATCGCAAAATGTGATGCATCAAACGAATTGTATACAAACAAATGGTTTCTATTTAATTTGGGTTAACTAAAATGGGTGATGTCATTTATAGTTAGGGTCACGTGGATCATAAATTAGTGTCATTTATTTAATTAAAAAAACTCATAATTTTGTTAAAAGAAGGGACTTTTCTAGCTCAAAGATTAAGGTCAAAGACAATTAACACCCAATAAATAAAAGGAGGATAAACTTAAATCATTTCCAATATGTTAAAAAAAATCCCGAATTTCATAGAAAGAATTATAGGGTGGGGCAAAAAAGGTAGGGGAAGAAAAAACGGATTTTTCAAAAGAAGGCAGATACATATAGGGGTGATAAAATTAACCCGAACCCGTCCAATCCGCCCAACCCATCCAGTATTTCTATGGGTGATCCATTTGTTGACTTGACCTAATGGATTGAACTCAAAATGACCCATTAAATTATTGGGTTAAAACGGGTTAGAATAGTGTAACCCAACGGGTCAAAATCTGACCCGTTAGCTGTGCTCCCATGAGCAGTTTTTGAGAATTTTTTTCACCACTGCCACATTCTTAATCCTTAATCATTCCTTTTTTCTTTTTTTCATTTAATTTAATTGTACTACTTGCTTTTTTATTGGTATAATATTTCTATATTGCGTTCATTTATACATTCCTTTCCCCCCTTCATTTATATTGTTGAACCATGCTTTTTTGTGTTAGGATTTTATAAATACCTTAGGAGTATTAGTTTTCCCCCTCATTCAGTTAATTTTCTATTTTCTTGATCAGCTTGTTTTCGTGTAAATTCAATTTTAAAAACTTAATTGTATGTCTAGAGTCAAATTCATCTGATACATCTAAAGTTGAAATTGGAGTTAAATATACTAATTCCTCCATCCCAAATTAGTTCTCATGTTTCGTTTCTCGAGAGCCAAACTATGTAAACTATGATCAACATTTTAAATTATTCTTTAATCAAATTGACATGAGAAAAGTTAAAACTTAGAGTACTTTTCATATAATTTTTGAATATTCAAATTTTATTTATTTAATATTGAGTTGATCTACTCTAATTTAACTTGAAACATTAGTCAAATTGACTCTTAAGAAGCTAAACATGACAAGTAATTTAGAACGGAGGGACTACAAGTCTAGAGAGCTTGAAAATGTTCAGATAACTAAATTTATTTAAATTACTCCTATAAAAGAGAAAGTTTATCTCAATTACGCCCGCAGATTCAAAGGGGCACTTCTTTATATATTTTTTATTGGATGAGAGTTCAAGCTATTGTAGAACTGTTTCATCTTTTATTATAATTTCTATGCAAATTTCTCTAGCTATACTAATAGATAGTAATATTATCATATCCTCTGCATTCTAGCTAACTATACGTAAATATATTCTTTTTACCCAATAACAGATCTAATGCAACTTTGTTGTTTGAGTGTTAAATGACAGTGACCTTGTGATCTCCCAAATATAAATGGATCAACTAAATGAAGTAAAATATAATGAAGGGCAGGTTGGGGTATTTTGGACGGGTTGGATTATGACCCGTCGTTTGACTCATTTAGATCCAATTTATATTGACTCAAGCAAATATTTGGTGGATTGAGTCTTTACTCGTTCATTAACTTAATCCGTTTTAACCCGCTCAAATTTAATCCAACCCGTCCGTTTGACACCTCTAGATACATACATGAAAGCTGAGAAGCAAAGGAATGTGAGGAAGGGAAAAAAGGGAAGTGTCTTTTACACTAGAACACAGTGATTGAAGCTCGTGCGTGCCTCTCTTTCTCTAATGAAGGGACCCTCCACTCTTCTCAAATCCCTTTCTCGAAGGAATATACAGCGTGTGGTCTTTGTCAACCTAACACCTACACCTACACCAACACCAACACCAAGTCTTTGTCACTAGTCATATTTTTTCCTCCATTTTCTAGGGCTTTTCGCCTTACCCATCTCTTCTATTCTCCACCAAAAAACGGTAAGATGATATTAATCTCCCTTTAGGAATCTTTCATTAATATTAAGGTATATATAGAATACAATATTCATCTCTTATAAAATAGAAATTCTAAGCCTATACAAAAGAGGAATCCTAGTCTTACCATAATTATATTTACACAATATATGAAAATATTCTAATTATGGGTAGGGAATATATTTACACGTTTATACACCTCCTCATATAAAAACAATTGAATATTTATTAACAGAGGAGGAGGTCAGAATTTTTTTGGAAGTTTTGAATCATAATTTTTTTACTTAATTGATTCTAAATAGACTGTTAGTACATATTAAATGAAACTTTTAAACATAAATATAAGGTATGAGGCAAAACTATAAAATTCTATCGAATCGTAACTAGTACCTGACTTTGCGACTGCCTGTTATTAGTGGCGAACTTACAAATTTATATAGGAAGATTCAACATGTAATAAAATATTTTTTCTAAGATTTGAATTTGAGATCTAAAGTATTTTTGAAATTCTTTGCCACCTCACTGGAGAATATATATATATATATATATGTCAAGAAAATTTAATAACTTATATGTAACTAAAAAGATTGGAATTTTTCCATACAATTTTTTAAGGAAGGAAATTCAGTTAAATCTCCTTTCTTCCACCTAGATCTCCTATTGTCAAAACATTAACGGATGAGAAGAAATTGTTTTAGCATCTTTTGTTTCTACTGAAATTTAGCTCATATTTTCGATAATTTCACCCATTTTATTAAGTGAGAGACCACAAACATAAAAAAAATCATATCTTTTTATCATTCTTTACTAGTACTGTTTCGGAAACCCTTTTTCCGTTTGTCACGCATAGAACTATTTTCACTAAAATATGGTGACATAGATTGGACCCAACCTAGTACGTATTATTGGTTCCTGTTATGTTTATGTATGTGAGTGGTGCACTCGTGCCCTTGTTTGATTATTCCACTACACTACTTGGCAACATTAATAATATAAGATTAGTGTAACCGACCAAGAAAAAACCAAATTAAAAAAAGAAAAAGGTAAAGCAACAGTATACAGAATTTTTTGTTGCCCCAAGGTTGAGCTGGTTCCTAATCTTATCAAAACTCTATTGCCTTATGGCCTCATTGTGAACCTCGTTATATCCATTCATCACATGATCCAAATCTCATTCATTGTTATAGCTCAATTGATCCCATAAGTTATTACAATCCTATCTTAGGATAGATTTTCCAAATGATTGCTAATTATTGTCTTGACACACTATTTAATTGCTAATTATTTCTATTTCCTAGATATTTTCTAAAATAAATTCAATATATTACATGTATACAAAGCTAAAATTAGAAGTACTATACTTCTATTACAATCAATACGAAATAAAATAGGGGGGAAATTATCAACCCCCAAAACGCAATTACGCTAAAGATTTTTTTTTAAATGGTTGTATTCAGGTCAATTTACGTGTATCTAACTATTTGAATTTGAGATACAAAGTAATTCTGACTATCATAACTTAGATAAATAAGAAAAAATGACCCAAATATCGAATACTGGTAATAATATCAGCAAACGAACGTTCTCCTGTGCTTCCAGACATGCTGTCAAATTCAATTCCAACAAATAAAATAGAAAATTCTTGAGTAGTCTACTTCCCTTTGAATGATAAATCTCTTACCTCTTACTAATTAAAGGAATACATTGGAACCCATAAGGGATTTACTTGTCTATATATTGTTTCATTCGATCTTTTAGGTCACGACTAATTACATAACATTTTTATTCTTTATTTGGATTTGATTTCTAATTTTCCTTGATTTTTCACTTGCTTTTTCTCTATGATATCCTTTACTCGATACATTCCCATCTCGTCGATATCAGTTTATCAATAGGCTAATAATTCACTTGGTTAATTTGAGTTGAAATTCCCACTACTTATCTATCTGTCATGCACTACTATTTGTATTCTTTTGAAACTAATCTATCTTGGAACCCCATGCTGCGATGGTGGAACACTTTCCACTTAGTTCTTTTAAATTAAATATCTTTTTTAAGTTAATCAATCCAATTAATTAAATATGTTGCACTATCAATTGCTAATTTAGTCATCTCCCTTTGTCGACACATGAGAAAGTTTATTTATGCCATTATGCTCCAAAAGAGAACATTAGCAACTAAAAGCTAAGTGGTTTAGTCCTAATCAAAGACTAATTAATTAAGCACTTTTAGTTCCAAACATCTAAAAATAATGTTAAATCTTATTCTAATTGTCCTCTAATGAAAACTTTCAATTAATTGTATTGAGGATAGGTATGCATGACGTTAAGCCGACCCATTTCCCCTGAATTAGGGTCTCCTTTTAAAGAAAAAATGGAAAATATAGGGCCTGGTGTTCTTAGAGAGGTCCATTTTGGTTACTAAGATAAAAAAAAATTTAATAAAATATAATTAACAAGCTTTTAATAAGATTTTAGAAAAGTATTCATTTAGTGGGGGGATGGATATGAACAAACTACTTTTGTGTTGAGGAAAGAGAATGAAAATCTAAATGCACTGTGATTAATTCATGTCGAGCGCCAACAAGGGATCCACTTAAGAGTTTCCAAGATTTGGTATATACGCCTATTAATAAGTCAAATTCAGTAGGAATGATACTTTTAATTAACGCAAATTCGTTACTTTTCCATCACATAAGTTTGTAATGACATAATTTAGGGGTGTTAGTGACTAGTGAGAGTATTCCATATAATAAGTGTGAATTTAATTCTCATTATTCGCAACGTCGAAAACAAATAGTATTTAGGTATATAAAAATTTCTTCCACATCATCTGAAATTTGTGGTATATAATACAATTCTTTTCGTTTTTCACCATTAACTATCAGGTAGGGAAAATGAACAACGGATTGATGTGTATTTTGCTAACTAGCTTGTGATAGTTTAAGTAGAAAACTCTCACACCTGATAAATTAAGTAGAAAACTACGTAAACAAGTGATACTTGAGATGTATTTTTAACTATTATCTCTTAAAATTTCATTCTATCCAAAACAGAAATTAAAAATGCCTATTGAGTAAAATATCATAACATAAGAAATAGCTCATACATTCAATTAATATAGAGCCGATTTCACTTGATATTTAGCAAGCATCTCATTGAATTTTATTTTATTTTCCGGTTAACAAGAATTAAGAATCCTAGTTTCTTTTGGATTATATAATCGATTCAAGCCTTCCTCTCGATACCTTCACACTTACATATTGTTATGAAGCATAGAAATACTTTAGTTAAAAAAAATCCAAGTAGCTTCTTAAGTGAAATATGTATACAACTTTGCATTACACTTTCGAGTGGGTGTGATGGTGGAAAGTAAAGGCGGAGTCAGAATTTGAAATTTATAAATTAAGAATTTTAGTTCTTTAAAGTTGCAGGATTCTACGTTAATAATTTCTACATATTTAATGAATTTTTTAAGTTAAATATAAAGTTTTAACCAAAATTACTGAATTGGTCGAGCCAAGAAATCATGCTCTAGCTCCGCCACTAGTGGGAAGGTAAAACCGTGGAAATACTAGAGGCATGCACTAAGCACGCCTACTATATCCCTTTAGTGTGTTAGTCAATGTGAACTTCGAAAAGTCCCTTTTTTATCTAAAGAAATCTTTGTCCTTTGACACCTATAAGTCCATATAATTCTACTACATTTAGCTGCTTATTCTTCTTTGATAAAGAGGACTATTTGACTCGTATGCTGTGAACTCCATTTGAATGCTAGCTGGAAGATTTCATGATGGATTACAGTCTTAGAGCTTCCAATTAAAAGGAATTTTCCACTGATTGACAATTATTAGTTGGAGGTCTAACGATGATTGAATGGCAGAAAATATTGAAAGTGTATAGTCTATCTGATCTGTTTTATTTATGTGACGATCTTTAATAAGGCAGAAAATTTAAAAGAAAGTTTATCACGTGTATTAAAAGCAGCCTAACAAATTGTAGTGATAAACATGCCTCATTTTTATGCTATAAGAATGTCTCAATAACCGTAAAATGAGATGTTTTAAAATTAAAAAGTTTTCAAAAATTATAGACATCGCACGACCTAAACTTAAGACCAAACACTATATATCGATAACTAGGATATTACAAATGCTATGGAACACTTTTATGGCTCCATTCATCCTTAAAAATGTGGCATTAATTAAGTTCATAAAGTCGTGAAAAACTAACTAAAGATACTCTTTGAGTGTTAAAACTAATATTGGTGATAACTTTGACCAGCCAAGGTCAAAGCCCACTTGAAAAGTTGATTAAGTTAAATGAGATTTAAAATGTATTTCTTAAAACTTATTAAACTTTTATAAAATACCAAAAAAATCCCACATTTAACCCACCCCCGCGACCTCACTATTTCAAATTCCATCTCTCGTCTCTCTCCTCTCATCAGTTCATACGAACCGACCAAGAACTACTCCTCTTCTCTTCTCTCTTCTCCTCTTGCCATTGTTGCTGCGATTTTTGCTGCTGAAACAGAAAACATCATCGTTGTCTCTCCTCGTCACTTCTACAACTTCTCAGGTAACAATTTTCTCCATTCTCTTTCACTACTGTTCATCAGTTAATGAAGTGAAAAAATTAGGATTTTGAAATCAACGCCTCCAAATGATGATTTTGATTAAAGAAGAAGAAGAAGAAGAACGCGAGTTTCTCTTCAATGTTGTTTATTTTGTAGTTCCATGCTTGAGAAATCCTGATTTGGGGTATTTGTTTCACTTGTTGTTATTGTGTGTTTGTAAACAATGTAGGTGGTTGTGAAATAATGGTTTTTTCTGGTGTTTTTGTTCTTGTTTTACTCTAGGTTTAGGGAAATAGGGCTTGCACTTTTGTTGATTTTTTTTCAACAGTTGCAGTGGTTGTTGCAATAGCTTCATCACTTGTTTGACAAAAGCGAACATCTGTTGAGGTTGCATGCTTAAAAACCCTTATATGGTGTATTTTGTTTATGTTTTGATGGTTGTGTGTTTGTAAATATCTCACACTGATAGTGAAATAGATATTTTTGTTGGTGTTGGTGTTGTTGTCCTTGTAAGGTTTAGGAAAAAGGGTCTTGCCTTTATTTTATTTTTTATCCAACAGTTGAGTAAGTTGTTGCAACAGATTCCTCATCTGTTGGTAAAAATTAATTCAGTTGTTGAGATTGTTGCAACAACTTAATCAGTTGTTGCAACAGATTCACAATCTGTTGGAGAAAATCAGAATAATTTCTGAGAAAGTTGCATCAACTCTTTTGTTTTTTTCAACAGCCTAATAATTTGTTGCAATAACTTACTCAGCTGTTGCAACAACTTCCTCAGTTGTTGGAACAACTCGCTAAGTTGTTGCAACAGATTCTTCAGTTGCTAGAAAATTTGGTTACTTGTTGTATTTTGGTTGATCAACTGATGCAGTTATTTTTCCCTATTTACTTTGAATGATGCACAAATCAATTAAAATTGTTTTTATTTATCTCTTGTGTATACATAAAATGACAAAACCCAAAAGAAAAGGAGGTAAATCAACTATGGAATTTAGAAAGAGTCAACAACCCAAGGGTCAAACACCATTAGAAGAGCTTGTTGTACAAGCTATTTCAGATTCAGCAAATGTGCAATCAACCAATAGTCAAAATAAGCCACAATCTTCTGATAGAGAGGAGGGCTTAGAGTCCAAGAAAACCTCTAAAGTAGAAGTGTCTGGAAATGGCCACAATGAACATCCTGAAGATGGCCAAGAGTCAGGAGATAAAATTGAAGAAAATGAAGAAGATAAGGAAGATGAAGAAAATAATGAAGAAGATAAGGAAGATGAAGAGAATGATGAAGATTCGGGTCGTATGCCTATAGCTATAAGCTTCAAAGACAACACTTTCAAAAAGGAAAAAAAGAAGCAGCAAAGCATTTCCAAAAGAAGATAAGAAATACGAAGAAGAGAGAGAAGATGAAGGAGTAATAAAGAAAATGAAGAGCAAGAAGAAAATACAGAGAAATGTCTAC
The DNA here is from genome assembly GCA_029783415.1 of Anisodus acutangulus. Lineage (NCBI taxonomy): Eukaryota > Viridiplantae > Streptophyta > Magnoliopsida > Solanales > Solanaceae > Anisodus > Anisodus acutangulus. The sequence goes on from CM056509.1 coordinate 40,530,602, forward strand.
GACCGTACGTGAAATAAGACAAAAAACCTACATAATATAGATGCCAATATTGTTGAGTATTCTAGTATTGGTGTATATCCTAACAGGCCTTCCACTAAAGATGTAGTAAAAAAATAGTATTGACAAGTATGGCGTGAGGACGCCGTTGGATGACCATAATGATTTGACCGGTGATCTTGTGCTCAAATCAGGCATGGAAAAACGTTTTGATAACTTTAGGGGAACACTTAAATAATTTGAGTTCGAGAATTTCTTTAGGGATAACTGTTTTGGGTATTTCTTAGATTTTCCAGAAGAAACCGTTGCATGATTTCAGATGAAAGTATTGTATGGGCTTCTAAATCGTAGGTTTATTTGTACATCAAAGGATGAGGTTTGGATAAATTTATGTGGCATGCCGGTTTGTTTTAGCATGAATGAGTTTGCTATAGTTACTGGCTTGAGATGTTATCCTCCTCTTGAGCCTCTTCCTAATGTTACATTTAAGAATCCAGTCGGGACAACCAAGCCGGCACCAATACACGCCAAGAAAGCAAAGGGTGCAGAAGATAAGAAAGATGTTGATTTGCTGGATTTAGTGGGAAAGAGATGCAAATAGAAATAGTTATTTGAACATTTGAAGTCCAGAACTGTGTCCAGAAAGCACATGGAGTCTCTTTGCTTAGTTTGGTTTGTCCAAAGTATTCTTTGGGGAAAAGACACAAATCTTAACATACCACTTGAATTGTTTAAACTTGCGGAGGACATGGAGGCATTCAACAACTACCCATGGGACTTTGAAAGATGTAGGTTGACTGTTGATTATTTATTGAAATAATTGAATCCAACTGTGAAGACGGTCAACCTATATGACTTTCCTTGAGCTTTCATGGTAAACTTCTTCAATATTTTATCTTTTATCTTTTTTTCTTTTTAATCATTATTCTAATTTTTGCTGGCATATTTTTTTCTAGGCTTGGGCATTTGAAGCCATTCCTCACCTCCGGCATCAAGTGAAGGGCTACTCCAAAGAAGTTTCTTATCCAAGGATCCTTAGATGGTTGGCTGCCAAGAGCAATACTAAATTGAGGGTTTATCTTTTTAACCCCCCTGAGGATGAGGTATGCCTCAATAACATATTTATATAGAATAAACTTGCTTTTATAGCCATGCATATTTTACAATAGGTAACTAGTTATTGCAACAACTCTTATAATCTGCTCCAACAACCTCTGAATCTGTTGCAAAAACTTATGCATCTATTAGACAATGTCCAACAATTATGGCATATGTTGCAATAGATTGCAATATTTATTACTATATTGACTTTTGAATATTTCACAATTACATGTATCTAATTTTTACAATAAGTACTAAATATGTTGCAATAATCTCTCAATCTGTTAGACAATGTCCAACAAGAATGACACCTCCTGCAACAGATCTTATAACTTTTAAATAGGTGTTGCTTTTTATGATTTGACACCATTTATATATATATATATATATATATATATATATATATATATATATATATATATATATATATATACTTTCTTATTGTAGGTTATGCACACCTTGCTTGTTCTGACAGTAGGAGACATGGAGATGTCATTCATTGCTTCCTTTTTGCCCTTAGAATTTGAGTCAGGCATATTGATTGATCAGTTTAAAGTATAATTGACTAGAGTGACAACCATCACAAGGGAATCAAGTGGTGTTGATGGTATTGATAGTGCTGATGGTGATGGTGATGTTATAGGTGATCGTGTTGGTGAGGTTGATGATGTTGTGGCAGGTACTGCCGGTGAAAAAAATAAAAATGATGATGATGATGTTCATCAAAGTTGTGGTGGTTGTGGAGGATTTGGTGGTAGAGTTGGTAGATATACTTCACTTAGTGATAAATTTTCTTATGTTGGGGTCGGTACCTCTAAGGTGCCTTCATGTGCTTGTCAATGCTATACTTGCAAGAACATAATGAATGAGTTGATTATGAAGGTTGAGGAGTTGACCAAGGATAAAAAAAGACACTAATGATCTCATCCAAAGTTTGATATCTAAGAGGGGTGTCAATTTATCTAAGCGGCCTTTAGATCCATATACTCCTATTGAGATTAGGAAGAAGCGGAGAGTAATTACAAGGGCATTTGTCAATATTAGCTCAAGAAAATCTGCCCAAAAAATTCTCCTCATCTTCCACTTGCTAATGTTGGGAAAATTGTATTGAAATACGTAGATATTTATAAGAATGCGAATGCCCAAAAGAAGAAAAAGGTTAATTCCTTAATCAATTCCAAAAAGGCGCCTCAGTTCCACTCAATACATTTATTTGGCCCCAATGACTTTAAGATGATGACAAACATGCATGAGTGGTGGTTGGACAATGTAAGTCTCGAAAGAATACTTGAGGAATCTGTTGCAGTAGATCAAGCATCCGCTGCAACAGATCCTTCAGTTGTTGCAACAACTTACTCATCCATTGCAACATATCCTTGATCTGTTGTAACAGATGAAGTAGTTGTTACAGTAGCTCACTGTTTTTAGATTTTTACTCATCTATTCTTGCAACTAGTGATTGACTATTTTAATTTGTATATTGTAGTATATAGATGAAATCATTCTCCTAATGCGTCAGAGCCAGATCTAAGCACTATGATGCCAGAGATATAATCTTGGACCTCAACTTTTGTAATTATATGTTGAAGACATATGAAGAGTTGACTAAGGAGAGTACAATTCTGAATGTTGTGCCATTGAAAGAAAGACTTGCTTCATTTGTGTGGGATGAGGATCAAGTCAAGTATTTTTTAGGCGATAGATCCTTCCAGATGGCCATTCGTGGGTTGGTTCAAAATGGGTCATAACTTTTATGAATGTAAATGTCACACATTTTTCACTCTCGGGTTCATAATTGAGGAGGGAGTGATAAATGTATATGATTGCAATCTTTCTTGTTTCAAAGATAATATTTTCTTCTTTCACATGCAGCTCGTGTTAAAATTATGGCTCAAGCTGCTGAAGCAGAGTGGCTTGTTTAAGCACTTGCTTGAAAAGCTGCTTAATGAACTATGAGAGTTTGATAAAAAAAGGCTATCCCCGTAATGTCTCTAACAGGGCATGTGGTTCGTATTCTCTTGCATTCATGGAGCCCTTGCTTACCGCCACTTGTATGACAACGCCGATAACTTTATTGAACGATAACACAGTGGCAATGATGAAATGGAGGTGGACAGTGGGTTTAGTTGATAAGGTGTTGGAGCCTTGAATTTGGGTTGTTGAACAATTATTTAAAATTTGTAGTTTTGCGGCTGTTGAACAATTTCTTTTAAGTTTTTACTTTTTTATGTTATTGGTGAATTATGTGATGTTGATGAATTATATAATTATGTTATATATTTACAAATGTATGTTTGGTGTTCAATACCAGTACAACCTCTGAATCAGTATGTTATTAAGTTATTTCAGTAGTTTCAAAAAAGTAACTAATATGTTGCAACAATTACTAACATGTTGGTAAAAATTAAACAATTGTTGTACTTGTTGCTACAGATGAGGAAAGTTGTTGCAACAGATTCATTATCTGTTGCAACAACTTCTGCAACTGTTGGATAAAAATCAAACAGTATGTCATTAGATTTTCACATTATGTTAAGTAGTTTCAAATAAGACAATAATCAAACAACTATTGCAGATGTTACAATAGATGAGTAAAGTTGTTGCAACAAATTTCATATCTGCTGCATTATATTAAGTAGCACTTAGAAAATCATCGCAACAACTGACTATTTTAGTGCAATAGATGTTGCAGCTGTTGCAACAAACCAAACTATGTTGCACCTGTTTCAACAAGTAAAAAATCTGTTACAACAGATAACTTAGAAGTTGCAATAAATTTCTCAATTGTTGCGATAATGTACTTAGTTGTTGCAATAATGTACTTAGTGGTTATAACGTTTTCACTATATTGATCATTAAATATCAGTGATTTCAATTGTTTATCACTAAATATGGGTGAATCAAGTATTTCACATCAAACCACTCTTATGATTACTCATTTTAGTGCATAGTCACGCCGTTGATTAGCCGTCCTGACTCAAAATACCATCCAATTGATTAAGTATCATTGATTTTAATTATTTATCACTAAATATCATTGATTTCAATTGTTTATCACTAAATATAAGTGAATCAAGTATGTCACATCAAATCACTCTTATAATCACCTGTTTTAGTGCATGGTCATGTAGTTGATCATCCGTTCTGATTCAAAATACCATCAAATTGATTAAGAATCATTATTCAATTATTTATCACTAAATATCATTGATTTTAATTATTTATCATTAAATATGGTTGAATCAAGTATTTCACATCAAATCACTCTTATGATCACTCATTTAAGTGCATAGTCAAGTAGTTGATCATCCGTCCTAACTCAAAATACCATCAAATTGATTAAGTATCATTGATTTCAATAATTTATTACTAAATATCATTAATTTTAATTGTTTAACACTAAATATGGGTGAATCAAGTATTTCACATCAAATCACTCTTATGATAACTCATTTTAGTGCATAGTCATGTACTTGATCATCCGTCCTGGCTCAAAATACCATCAAATTGATTAAGTATCATTTATCTCAATTGTTTATCACTAAATACCATTAATTTCAATTATTTATCACTAAATATATCATTGATTCCCTTTGTTGATCACTAAAAATTGGTGAATCAAGTAGAATCTGTTGCAACAAGTACCAAATATGTTGCAACAAGTAACTTAGCTGTTGAAAAAGTAATATCACTTGTTGGATAAAATACAATAACTTACCTAGTTGTTGCAACAAGTTATTTCACTTGTTGGAAAAAACTCAAACAACCAACCTAGTTGTTGTAACAAGTCGTATCACTTGTTGGATAAACCCCAACAACTAACTTAGTTGCTGCAACAGATTTGGTACATCTTAAAAACTCCCATTTGTTGTAATATGTTCAACAACTTACTAGTTGTTGCAACAAGGCCTGTCACTTTTTGAAAAAAAATGCCAACAAGTAATAAAGTTGTTGCAACATATTCCTTACTTGTTGGAAATTATTCAGTAATTCATTAACAACATAAATATCAACAGAACATACATTTGTGATTTAAACAAGACCAACATCTATTATAAAGCAGGTTAACAAGCACTAACAACAGAGTTTACCATTACAAGAAATAATAAAATTAAAATGTCTTAAAACTCAAGTTCACAAACACCAACAAGAGTAATTACTATTATAAGATAGTGCAAGATTAACAACTATGGAGCAGCTCGGGATGGACATGTAGTTTTTTTGTGGCCAACTCTTTTGTATATGGAGCATTTGTTTTTCCTCATTGGAAATGATTCCCCGATTCCATGCCTCCTCTCTGTCCGTATTCTTCTCGATTTGCTCGGGTCAACATATGGAGGAGGTATTTCTCTCACTAAAATCTTCATAGGAACTTCCTAAGATTCTTCAGAAGGCATATGATGAATTTTCTCACAGTATGTAATTATGTATTTCTCCACCGTATAATATGAAGATGAGTACTCATAAATTCGCCTTCCAAAGTCTTCACCATACTAGAATCTGATCGCTGTCATAGCATCTGGACATGTTATTTTGTCCAATTAAAAATTATACAAGTACAAGATCTCATATGAAGATTCACCGTTTTGACTTGACCATGACTGGTGATGCTGAACCTGTAATTTGCAATATTATGGGCCAATAACTTATTCTCCAGGTTGACATACTTTGATTTTTTTTTCATTGAAGGATCAAAGATGGTTGATGAGTCTATGAACTTCATACGCCTCTCATGAATTTTTTCTGCAAATCTTCTGTTGATGGAATCAAATAGAACAGTAATGGAAAATTCTCTTTCAACATTGAACATTGTATTCACCGACTCAACAATGTTAGTCGTCATAATATTAAACATGTTAAAATAAACAATCAATCATTCAAAAAAATTGAAAGTTAATTAATATGCAAATAAAAAAACACAACAATAGCATAGTTGTTCCAACAAGTCCTGTAACTTATTTATGAATCTCAAACAAGTCACTCAGTTGTTGCAACAAGTTAACAACCTGTTGGAACAGTAAGGTGTAAATATACATGTTTCTTGGGCAGAATGCCCTGCTATATATGTGGAATCCAACACGTTTAAGATGTTCGGCGGCCCCAAGTACCATATCTCTGATTTGATTGAAATTGTCATTGAACACATCTATCTTATAAACTTTTGTTGTTTTTATAAAAATGAGATACGACCTTATCATTATGAAAGGTGATTCGGATATTTCCCCTAAGGTACCTCATACAACAACCATAATGAATTGTAGATAGACAATCAAAACCGTCTTTTTGATACTTGAATGCCTATTAGAAATTATGCATAACTTAATGTATCATCTACGTAGCTTCTCATTTGTTCAAAGAAATATTTGTACGAGGTATCACACTTCTTGTCCACTACACAAAATGCCACCAGAAAAATATGATTCTCCGCATCTTGTGCCACAGCCGACAACAACACTCATTCGTACTTACTCCTCAAGAATTTCTCATCGATAGCTGTAACTTTTCTCATTTGTGCAAAGCCAATCATCCAAGTAGCATAGGCTATAAAAAGTACTTCAACTTCCCATTTTCATCAACCTTCAATGCCATCTTACTTCCTGAATTTATGGACCAAAGCATATAACGGTACGCATCAAGCACTGCATACACGAACTCATGTGTCCCCCTAGTCTGAGCCTTTGCAATATCCATGCCTTTCCAAACTTTCCAATAAATAACCTTACAACCCAATCCTGTACGTATTGAATGACTCATATCTTTTGTAGAGGGGCCTTTACCGTCGGAAAACCTATCTTTGAAATATTCACTTATCACTTTCGTTGTGGTGTGTGGATTATGACTTGTAATATTCTCAGAACCATACGTGTGATACTTTATGTAGGTTCTGATATAGAAGTTGTCAGAACTTATAAGCTTTACAGACCTCAGTCATCACTTGCACTCCGGATGTACACAGTAGACGAATTAATCACCTTCTTTAGTCTAAAATCCTTCTTCACACAAGAAAGTTTCAACGAAGTTACTAGTACTTCCTTGTTGTTGAATGACATTCCTTTATAAAAACTTGTTTCATGTTCTTGAACATGGCTGGACTGTGTTGACTGTGTAGTGCTCGGTGTATTGCTCGCAACTTCGGGTATATGAATCTGGTCACCCCCATTTCCATTATCTAGAATATCCATATCCACCCCATTCAATTCATCATTTAACATATCTTTTTGGTCCTGATCTAAATTGTGGTTCACTACCTGGTTTTCAACCACATATACCCTTATAATGGGTCTAGTTTCATAATTCAAATAAGCACGCAAAGGAACCTGATTGGTTATCTTAAATGAAGCTACCCTCTACTTTTCAAAAGAGTTGTGTATGTAAGTGATGACAAGATCTTTCGATTCACAATTTTGTTCACAATACGCGATGATTAGGTTCACAAAATCATCATACACGACATCTCTCTGGACAGTCATCACTATCATCTCTACAGATGTTGCAACACCCTTCCAATGCCAAATAAATCGATTGCTATTCTCGACTCATTCGCCATGACAATCAACCCCTATTGTTATTGAGTCCCCATCAATGATGTTCGAGGCACCTGAAGATATTTTGTTTAAAAAATTAATCATGATAGTGCATACCAAACTATAACAAAATGAAATAGTTGTAGAGGCTGCCTCCAATGGATTAGTGAGTTGTTACAACAATTGGTAATTTGTTGCAACAAGTAGCTTATTTGTTGCAACAACTCACTAATTTGTTGGAGGCAACTTCAATTTTCTGGGTTCTGTTTCATGAAAATATTGCAGAAGATGTCCAACATATTAGAGAGTTGTTGCAACAACTAAGTTACTTGTTGCAATAGATTACCAATTATTGCAACAACTCACTAATCTGTTGGATGCATCTTCAGTTTTTAGGGTTCTATTTCATTTAATGAATAGATAAGTTGCATCCAACAAATTAGTAAATTGTTGCAACAACTAAGCTATCTGTTACAACAGATTATACAATTGTTGCAACAACTCACTAATCTATTGGATGCAACTTCAGTTTTTAGGGTTCTGTTTCGTCCAAAGCATGTAGAAAATATCCAATAGATTATGCAGTTGTTGCAACAACAGTATAATCTGTTGTAATTGTTGAATCAACTACAACAATTGTTGCAGCAATTAGAGCAGCTATTGCAATAAATTTAGAAACACTTATACAACATTTTTAGCTTGTTGCAACAACTCAAGCTATTGCTGTAAATTATTTGAAAATCAGTAGCTATATCCAGATGAATTATTGAAATAAAAAACATTATTTCACTTACTAAATGAGCGAAAATCACCCATGAAGTAATGTCCAGTGCTCTCCGAACGAAATTCAGTCCAAAAATTATGTAAATTGGCCCAATATTTTATAATATTGCATAATTTGGGAAGAAAAATGATAAGTACTCCCAACCACACACATTTTCTTTTCGGTGGTTTTTTTTTAACCCCTAATTTTGAAGGATCTATAGTGCTTTCACTCTTCCCCTCCAGCATGACTCGAATCCTGGACGATTGGGCCTACCGGTCGTGGGTGGAGGTGCTTTACCAACTGAGCAATCATCACTTGTCTTTTTTTTTCTTTTCGGGAATTCTATTATCCAATAAACTATTCTAAAATATAATAAATACATCCTTCGGTGCTGAGGTGGAACAGAGAGTGTGCTCACTCTCTTGAAGAAGCTACAATTTAATTAATATGGACATATGTCCTTTTTTAATTGGACAATTTACAACTATTAATAATAAACTTAAGCTGATCTATTTTTAATAATTTTGCTTATTGTGAAATAGAGTAAAAAAAATAGAGTCAAATTTTATTATTTTTTCGCTTTTTGAAATACAATTATTTTCTCACAAGCTCGCCACGTACCGAAGTCGCCGACGTTTTTCCATCCATTTGTTCTACTAATCATTTTCCTCTTTCTCACACACATAAAATTAATCACACTTTTAAGAAAATGTTACACAGGTAAAGTAAAAGAAATCCAGATCTGTGGAGAAACTACAAAACTCTATTAATGGAAAACCTTCTCCCCACCGAGAAAATGTATCTCCCACCATAAAATCACATTCTACACAGCAAACTAAAACCTTTCTAACTAATTTGATAAGTGTGAGTTATTTTTCTCTCTCTAGAAATTGGGATATGCGAGATAAAGTTTGATAGTCATTTCGCTTGGATTGTTAATGACAGATCTTTGGAATGAATTTGTGGTGAGAATTTAGTTAATTTAAAAGTGAAAAGGGTGAAAATGGAGATGGGAATGAAAATAAAAAGTAGAAAGCTGATTTTGGTGAAGTTTTAACTTCTTGAGAAAGCTTGAGGGCGTTCCATGGAGATTTTGTTGCTACTAGTCAAAGGAGGACAAAAAGAACTAAGAAGAAATGAGAAAAAAGAAGAAAAAAAATCAAAGTGATAAAATGATGTGTCAAGGCGCGTGTACTGCACAGCTTAATATAGATGTGACTATTACAAGAGTGTGTTTATTACCCTTTAAAATAGTTTATCGCAAATTTCAAGTCTATCTATGAAGAGCGGATCTAATTGTATTAGTATTTATAATTGATTTCTTCTGTGTAATAATAATCGATAGGACCTCATTGGTAAGTGCTATAAGATCTCGTACATTGGAACCCATGGTTATGAACCGGAATCTGTTAGTATGGAATATTTTCTTTTCCAAGTGAAATCCCCCGGTATATGAAAGACTCCCCCGATAAAGAAAAGATATTTCCCTGAAACTTCGATCATAGGTTGGGAGGGGATACTTATGCATTTTCCCTAATTTGGTTGGACCATGTGGTGAATCGGGTGAGGGAATTGTTTCCTTTTTCATGTGAAACTTGGACAATTTGAACCTCAATCTTAATAGACTTAGGATACTACGTCATATGCGCTGAATTGTGGAAAGGTTTTTGCAAATTTATTCTGTAAAAAAATAAAAACTAATGGAGAATAAATTGTGGGTTACAACAATTGCAAGAAATGGGAAGTAAGTAAATATTACAAATTGCTAGAAATGATAAACTAAATATTACAAAAACTGGAACCAAGAACAATACAAACTCCTTGTGATTTGCTGAGTCGAGTGATGTCACTCTGTCTTTAAGACAAGATTGCCCTGTATATATCATTTTACATAGTCGGGCAATAGTCTCTCAAGATACAACAACAACCTAACAAATGAGCAAAGGAAACTCAAGTGTTACTCTTGAAGAACTTTGAATATATAAACTTGCTAGAGAGGAAGAAGAAGATTTCAGAAAATTTCTCAAGTGTCTTGAACAATTGAGTCAAAGGCCTCAATTTATAGTGTAAGAAAATGACCCCTCAACTAGCCAACTAATGGCCTTCAATAGCCATTTAATGGCACTTATTGAGGGGTTACATTCAGCCAAATAATGGCTGAATTCATATGCCAAATAATGGAGATTCAATGCTCCAAAAACCAGCTCAAAAATCAGAACTTTCCATCTTCCCGTCGCAGCATTCTGCCTCCAAAGCACCGCAGCTCTGCGAATTAGCGTCGCGGCGCCTTGACTCCAGTAGCTGAAGCACACAATTTCATCTTACACTTCTTCCTTCGTTTAACAACGTGAAATACTTGTCATTTGGCCAACAATCGTCCATCATTCTATGTCTCAAACGTCTTACGTACGTACCAATGTCTCTTTCACTAATGAAATTTACGATACTTGGCAATACGTGTGCATGTGTGTGGAAACTACGTTTCCGACATGCCGGGTCCCAATTATTCGAGACATAAATAATGGGATAAACTTAATTTCACGTTAGTAAATTTCCAACAATCCCTTCTTGAAAGAGATTTTGGCGCACTCACAAAGTGCCTTTTCCAGCAATCTTTCAGCGGATAGATGTTGCATCTGGATAGGTAGCTTCCGCTTTGAACCTTCCATAGTTGAATGCCATCGAACTTACTTACGGCATGGTGAACGTGATGTCTTTAACCGTCAGTGTTTAGTGTAAGCCAATTCAACGGTACCAACACAACAACTTCCATTACTCTGTTCTCCGTAATGTTTTATCCGTTGTGGCGGTGGACACTTCTTGGATTCTTAAGTGCGTTCATTTGAGGCGGCCTATCCTCGCACTTAAATAGGTGGTCTCCTACAAGGTATCCTGCTATACCCCACTTTACAAGTGTTAGGAACCATTAAAAGTTTCCCCAAACCTAACCTCAATCGTTGAGGATCATTAAAGGTTTTGAAAACTTAACATTTACCCATACTGCAGATAGCACTCAATGTCTATCGCGGAAACGATTTTGGATTGAAGTTTCTTTATAGAAATCACTATCCGAAGTGCTCATGCTTCCACCGAAGCGCTCAACTGAACCTTTACAACTTAGTTTTCCCATTGAACCTAATTCCTGGGATCTCCAGTCAGTAAGGTTGGGTTACCACCGTATTGGTCCTTATAGCTTGGGTTTTAAGCCCATTCCCCTAGACAGGCAGAACATCTGATCTTTGGGTAAGCCCTTTGTCAGTGGGTCCGCTATGTTATCCTTTGATTTTATGTAATCAATGGATACTATATCCGTGGTGATCAGCTGCCTAACGGTCTTATGTCTCCGTCAAATATGACGAGACTTGCCGTTGTACATAGAACTTCATGCCCTTCCTAGAGCAGACTGGTTGTCGAAGTGGATCATTACAGAAGGTACGGGTTTGTCCCAACAAGGGACATCCTCTAAGAAGTCATGAAGCCACTCGGCTTCTTCTCCTGCTTTGTCTAAAGCGATAAACTCCGATTTCATCGTGGATCGGGCGATGTAAGTTTGATTAGAGAATTTCCAAAACACAACCCCACCACCAATTGTAAATATATACCCACTGGTGGACTTGGTGTTCTCTATATCAGATATCCAGTTTGCATCACTGTACCCCTCTAGTACAGCTGGATATCTCGAATAATGCAACCCGTAAGTTAGTGTGTATTTCAGATATCGTAGTACCCGATTCAACGCCTTCTAATGATCATTACTCGGATTGTGGGTAAACCTACCCAACATGTTGAGTGCATAAGCAATATCAGGTCGGGTGCAGTTTGTTATGTACATCAAACTCCCAATCACCTGTGCATGTTGCTCCTATGGGTGCACCACGATTTTTATCAAGCTTTTGATTTCTATCCAGTGGTGACTTCATAGGCAAACTATCAAACATCTCGAACTTTCTCAACACATCCTCGATGTAGTGAGACTAAGATAAGACCAGTCCGTCAGACGTCTTAGAGATCTTTATCCCTAAGATGACATATGTGATACCCATATAATTCATGTCGAAGCATTGTTTCAACATGTTCTTAGTCTCTAGGATCAAGCTAGGACTGCTCTCTGTGATCAACATGTCATCTACGTACATGTATATCATGACGAATGAGTCAGAGTTACCTTTCGTGTAGACACATTTGTCATACTCATTAATAGAGAAACCCTTCGATAGTAGAGAACTATCAAATTTTTCGTGTCATTGCTTCAAGGCCTGTTTAAGCCCATACAGAGATTTAACAATCGACAGAGTTTCTTCTCTTGCCTTGGAACCACATACCCCTCGGGTTGTTCTGTATAAATTTCTTCTTTCAAATCACCATTTAGGAAGGTTGTCTTGACATCCATTTGATGTATCTCAAGGTCACGCAACGCTGCGATCGCAATGAATACTCGTATGGACGTCATCCTAGACACCGGGGAGTACGTGTCAAAATAGTCAAGGTATTCCTTCTACCGATAGCCATTGACTACCAATCTGGCCTTGTACTTATCTATAAACCCATCTGCTTTATACTTTCGTTTGAGTATCCATTTACAACCCAACAATTTATTTTCCGGAGGAAGATCAACCAATTCCCAAGTATGGTTATGCAGGATGGAGTCTATTTCACTCTCAATAGCTTCTTTCCAGAGCGGTGCCTCTGGAGTTGACAATTCTTCCTCAATTGTCCTTGGTTCATCATCAACCATATAAGCTACAAAGTCAGGACCGAAGGATTTATCCTTCATGGCCCTTTTACTTCGCCTCGGTTCCATCTCTGGAGTCTCCAAGTTCTGAGAATCTGGAACACTAGATTTCGAATATTCAGTCACTTCGAAGTCCACTAGATCTGAACCATCTTAATCCGGGCAGTCAACGACTCCTGGTTCCTGAGAGCTTTGTTCATAACTTCGTTTGCCAGAGGTTATGTCTTTTTCCTTTCTAGGAAAAGTATCCTCAAAGAATTGAGCATTCATTGATTCCATGATTGTACCCCCGTGGATATCTGGGATATCTGACTTATGCACTAAGAAACGATAAGCACTAATGTTATTTGCATATCCGATGAAAATGCAATCTACAGTCTTCGGCCCAATCTTGACCTGCTTTAGCTTGGGCACTTCGACCTTTGCCAAACAACCCCACACCTTTAAATATTTATAGGTGGTTTATTTCCTTTTCATGATTCATATGGAGTTGTCATTACCCTTATGTGAGACTCTATTAAGAATCGCATTAGCGGTGAGGACGGCTTCTCCCCACATGTTTTGGATGTAACAAGTGTGACGACGGGGATCGAAAATAAATTTGGTGCGTGCATAAAAAGGCAATGGACTAGTGTTATATTGCAAGATTATGATAATAAGTATATGAAGTGCGCTAAAGGTGATTTAATATTTAAGTGAATTGAGATCAAGGAATTTATTATGTGTGTAATCGATTAAATGTTTGAGCATAGTATTAATTATGATGGGATAAGGATTAAAGTGGGTTAATTATTGTGAAGTGGACGTGTGTTAATGTGGTGGCAACTCCCTTCCACGTGGGAGCATGGTAGATGGGGCATTTAGTGAGTTATTCATTTATAGATAGGCATATAAATAGTAGCCAAATTATAGTGAACTGCATGTTTTTCCAGTCCTTCGGCTGAAGGAGACACAACAGATGATCCATATGTTTGTGTATGCCATACATTCAATAACAGAGAGGAAGGAATTATAATTGTGCTTGTGATTTTTGTATCTTGGGGAATTATATACTAGGCTACTAACGTGGATAATGAAATTGATCCTTTGTATCAACTACATGGCACAGTATCAAAGTCTCCACATAGAATAGTAAAAGCTCAGCTTCAAGGTTAGGTGTTTATCAGAAGGATTGACTCGTCATAGTCATTCAAAGGTTAAATTGAGGTATGTTAAGGCAATTCATTTCTTTCTTTTGGAATGTTCTATGTACGAAATGTAACCGTAATATTGTTCCATAAATTGTTCTGCTCTCAGTGGTTAAGGATGTTCCTGTTATTGATTCCTATGTTAAAAGCATGTCTAAATATATTCCTAAATCTTTATTGAGGTATATGGAAAAGATGTTAATATTCTCAATATTAGCCGAAGGTACAAGGATATTATGTCATCCGATAAGTTCAGAATATTTTATTGTTATTCATGCATTATATTCATGTATTAACCCGGACCATATATTGGGGATGGGGAACGAGATACGCAAACCATCTGATCAGCTGGGATATGATGATGATTATGCCCACAGAGGCCAAAATGATATGATGCCCACAGAGGTTGTTATGGGAAGGAAGATGCCCAATGAGGCCAATATATATATATATATATATATATATATATATATATATATATATATATATATATATATATATATATATATATATATATATATACTGTGTTTGCATGTTATGGGAAGGAAGATGCCCAATGAGGCTAATATATATTTGTATACCACATTGTGCATGATATTCACGCATATTATGGCCCTCAGAGGTATTTACTACTGGTCGGTTGTTTCTGTCGGCTGTTTCTGTTTCAGTTTATTTATGTATCTCTGTTATGCTATTTCTCATGCCTGACATACTCAGTACAACAGTCACACTGACGTCCATTTTGTCGGGGGACGCTGCGTTTCATGCCTGCAGATTTATGTAGGCAAGGCGGCGATCCGCATTAGTAGGTTGCTGACTCAGCGAATATTGGAGCACTCCTCTTGTCCCGGAGTGTCGGTCAAATCTTGGTACGGTAATTTTTGCTTGTATATATGGGTATGGCGGGCCCTGTCCCGACCCTTATGGTGTCATGTACTCTTTTAGAGGCTTGTAGATGGTGTCCTGTGTGTAGTAGTCATGTATGGCCTTGTCGGCCTTGGTATGTATATATATAAGTTGGGCAATTGGGTTCAGATTGTACATAGCTCTTTTCCCGCTTATTATTTTCATATGTTAGTAGAGTACTGGGTGACGGCTCTTGTGGCCGTGATTAATTATGATTAGATGTTGATTGTATGATAGGTGGTACTTGGCAGGAAAGGTCCGGGCACCCGTCATGACTCTCCGGTTTGGGTCGTGACAAACCTCATCTACATGTATATTTCCAATAGCTGGTATACACTGCTAGTTAATTGTAACAAGTGTGGTTTTTTCAAATCTGGGTAAGGATTAAGGCAGGGTGATCCTTATCTCCCTCTTTATTATTTGTGCTGAGCTTCTTTCTCTTATGCTTAACAACCTTTATAACAACACTAGATTCAAAGGTTTTTTCATGAACAAGGAAGGACCAAGAATTAATCACTTGGCCTTTTCTGATGATACTGTTATCTTTAGTAGTGATGCCAATGCTCTCTACAGTTGATCCTTAACACTTTGTCAACTTATGAGAAGGTATCTGGCTAGGCTATCAATATAAATAAATGTTATTTCTCTTTGGCTCTAAATGCTTCTACAAGATCCATAAGAAGAGCGGGCGGAATCTTGAACATGAGATATAATAAACTTTCTATGAAATATCTTACGTGTCCTATTTATGCTAGAAAAAAGAAATTGATTTTTTTTCTGGCATGGTTACTAAAGTGATCAACAAGATCAGAGGATGGCATCTCCAATTCCTTAGTCCTGGAGGCAAGGCTATTCTCATTAGGCATGTCCTCCAGGATCTAAATGTTCATACTTTAGCTGTTGTCCCCCCCCCCCCCCCAAAGGCACTATTGAATCCATTGAAACTTATATTACCAGATTCTTCTGGTCTGGTAATGAGAATGAAGGAAAACATCCATAGATCTTGGTTCAACTTGTGCTCCCTTTATGATCAAGGAGGCTCTAATTTTAGGAGCCTAACTGACACTTGTAAAGCTTTCACTGCTAAGCAATGGTGGAAACTGAGAACTTCTAACTCCCTTTGGGCTCGGTTGTTTAAAACTAAATATTGCAGTACCAATCACCCTATTAATATCCCTTAGAAACCTGGTCAATCACATAGTTAGAAAGCTGTGTGTAAGATTAAGGATCTCATTGAGGATAATATTAAATGGAAATGCCAATTTCTGATATTATAATTGGTCTTCCCATGGGCCTCTTTATCAGATTGTTGAGAATGATTTTGTGCATCAAAATATAATGGTTCAAGAGGTTTATAAAAATGGATAATGGGATTGGACCTGCCTAATAAACCAGCTCCCTATGTCTGTAAAGAACTCAATTGGCAATACCTCTCTTAATCTTCTTACTATCATGAAGATTTTCCTATCTGGACACTAGTTGAGACTAGCAATTTTTCTGTTTCCTCAGCATGGAACCTTTCTAAGACAAAGAAGAAACAACTCCCATTTTGAATCCAAACTTTAGCACAAGAATGTCCCTTATAAGATGTCCATCACTTGGAGAGCCATTCACAATAGGCTCTCTACTGATGATAAGATTTTAAATTTTGGCATTGATGTCGATACTAGTTGCAGGTGTTGTGTGGGTGCAAGAATGGTACCTGAGTTGGAACAGCTGAACATCTATTTTATAGTGGAAATTTTGCACAAAATATCTGGCAAGTGTTTGCAGGAAGGATAGGCATTAGATACAGAAACATCATCTTGAGGAATTTGTAATTTAACTGCTGGAATTTCAAGACTAACAACTCAATCGCTTCATACCACCTGAATATCATGCCACCATTAGTGATATGGGAGTTATGGAGATCTAGGTGCTGCTCTAAATTAGACTCAGAAAAGCCCATCCATCATCAGATCCATTTCTCTTATCTCATTCAAATATTCAATATGTCAACTAATCAAAGCAAATTTTAAAAGAATCCCAGTTACTGAAAATTGGGAAGAAGTCTGCCAGATTTTTGAGATGAAGATAAAGGAAACATCCTCTACTGTGGTGAAATGGATCAACCCCTCCCCACCTTTCTTGAAATTAAATACTGATGGATCTTGTGTCAATGGTATATGTGGAGGAGGTGGAGTACTTAGAAATGAGCTTGGTAAGGTCATCATAGCTTTCAGCATACCTCTTGGTCCAGGAACAAGTAATCAAGCTCAGGAAAAGGCTCTTCTTTTTGGTTTGAAGTGGTGCACTAACAATGGCTACCACTCTATCATAGCTGAGATGGACTCTTTACTTTTACAAAACTGCCTCAGCGACATCTGAGCTACACCATGGAAAATTGATGATGCTGTCCAAGAGATCAAGAACTTAAAGGGCATCCATGGAATAACTACTCAACACTGCTTTAGGGAGGCTAATAGAGTTGCATACAAGTTAGCCTCTTTAAGCCATACTCTCTCGACAATGTACAAATATATTCTCAATTCAATACTATCCCTGGAATGGTGAAGGGACTGCTAAATATGGATAGATGAGAATTCCCTTCTTTTAGAATCAAGAAAATAAACCAAATATCGTGTACTGAGCTAGAACTCCTCCCCTTTTTTGCTCATTAAAATGATTGGTGTACCAATATTAGGGGTGAGCACGGGTACAGGGTACCCAGATACCCGACCGGAACCGACACTAACGGGTAGGTTCCGGGTAGATATATTATAATAGCGGGTAGGGTCCGGGTAGTAAAATTAAGAACCGATCAATGTCGGGTCCGGTTCCGGTTCCGAAAAATAGAGACAGGGTACCCGGACCCGGAACCGATACCCGGAACCTATAAAATATTAAATATTTTAATTTTTTTTAGAAACATTTGGACCACTTTTAACTTTTTCCAAAATTATTTGTTGCACGCCTGCACATTGATTTTCCCCACCCCAAGACGTAAATATTTTATCTTTTTCACCCCTTTATGCTTCTGTTCTATTTCAGGCGATACTCATCTTCAATTTGTATTACTTTTTTATTTGAAATGTAAATCTATTTTTAAAATTTGTGTATATTTTTATAGTTGTGAAAATGAAATTTAGGAATTTACTAGTATAATAAAGCTTTTCTTTTGTATCGATGAGCTTATGAACACGAAAATAAGTTTAATTCAGACATTTTCAAATTTATTTTGAAATCAACACGTTCAATTAATTGAGTGTCAAATTTGGCTTGCAATTTTAGGTTTTAGTAGCAAATTAGTTTTTCTACAATGAATAAGTTTTCTAAAACTTCTTATAAGTGGTACTAAAAACTACGATTGCAGTGCTAAAAACTACTTGATGAAATTATTTTAGAACTCTTTTTTATTCTCATAGGCTTAAAAATTGTTGCTTAATTTGTGTTTTTTATTTACAGAGTGCAGGAACCTACTGGACCTCAAGGGTCCGGTAGGTTCCTGTAATGATTGCTACGGGTAGGTTCCGGGTAGTAAATTTAGGAACCGATCTTTTACCGGGTAGGGTCCGGGTAGTTAAAAAATGTTAGGGTACCCGGACCCGCTCACCCCTAACCAATATAATCAGTCTCATAAGAAGGTATGGTCTGGCCCTCCTTCATATGTAATCTTCTACCAGTGGCAATCAAATTTTTGCTAGTTAAAAAAAAGTAGTAGGTCTTGACCCATCATCTAAAAATTGACTTCAATACTAAAAACCTTAAAAATTGAATTCATAGAACTTAAATTCTAAACATTAAAAAAAATCATGGGCATAATAAGCCCTTTAAGTGTGAGGAAACGCATATCAAATTTGATTTACAGGCAATATCATACATTTTTTAAATCATGTCTTCCTAATTCTTATATGTAATTATTCTCTTTTTCCATTCCATACACTTTTATATATCCTGTCAAACAAAAAGCGCATTAAATAATTGTATTTGAAGTATAAAAACGGAAAGGAGTATGTCAAGAAAGCTAGAAAAATAAATTTCAAACAAAAATAAGTATGAAGTTTTATTTAAAAAATTTATGGCCCTTATTAAGTTTATCTTTAGGCAACTAATTTTGTTGAGCCGCTCCTCCATCTTCCGTTGTATCTACTATTGGTGACCATTACTCTCGGGTTTAATAAAGGTAAAATCTTTTTCACCCTTCACATTATTAATGTTCTCATTGTTATATTGGATTGGAACAAGGACACTCCTTAGGGTTTTAGCTAGCTAATAAGTTTTGGCACAAGACAATGTTAGTAATAATCTTGCAATTTTCTCCTTTTGTTCTCAAGTTAATTTTCTCTGACCGAATTTATTTTAGGCAATATTTGAATTGCTTTAAAGAGTAGTCACGATGGCAAACTGTGTAATCCTTAAAAAGCACAGCAATGTAGGTAACCTGGATAATTTAAACAGCATAACATAGTGTAAGATATCACTAATCATTTTCCGACTGAAATAAATGAACAAAACACAAAATTAAACATAGACCATTAAGATTAAATTAAGAACTTCATAAAGAAGTATATACAAGGATCCCAATGGTTAGAATGATTATTGCAACACTCTAGCCAGAAAAAACAGTTATTCTATCAAGTACCAGCTCCCTAACTCGTTAGTTGATCTACAATATGAACAAACCTAAAGCTATGTAAGAGCTTCCCTTTGATACCAAAGTTATGAAGAGAACGTGAAATTAGACTTAATTATGTTATACTCACTGACAATTGTTGGAAATTTGCCTTTGGTGGGGAGGTGCGTCCACCCATATTTAATGAATTAAACACTAGTGTTCCGCATGTTGGAGGTTTTGTCTCTTCATACATGCATAATCTACTAAGTGAGTAGATGACCGTATGGCCAAAAATTGTCAAATTTCGTTGAGAAATGAAAGAGATATTGGTCCACGAAGTAAGGTGTTTGAGGCATGAAAATATGGTGTGGGACAAATCTACCACATCGGTGGGAAAAGGAAGAATTGCTCTCTTTATAAGTCTCTTAATTGGTTAAGGGTTTGGGACCCCAAGGGGTAACCCATGTGTTTAAAGGAGGGAGGACCTAAATGTGCTTGGGTTCAAGGCTAAGCCCACATGCGCGCCGCCGCCACCCGTCCGGCTCGGGCTCGGGGGACGTTCTTGCTTAATATTTACAGTTTGGTCCCTAGAGTTTCTGGAAAGTTGAATTTGGGAACGACGGAAGGCAGAAAGATTCTGCCTTCCGTTGGAGTTGATTTTTGGGGGCGTTAGTGTGCATTAACCAACCATTACTTGGCTGATTAACTCCCTCCATTAACAGCCATTACTTGACAGTTTACTCCCTCCTTCAATGGCCTTAAACAACCATGTCTTGGGCAGTTGAGCAGCCTCCCTTATGTTATATATTGGAGTTGTTTTGCTCAATTGTGTTGGACGAAAGACACACAAATACACAAAATATACACAGCAGAAACAGAGACACACTATATACACAGAGACACAACAGAAGAGAAAGTCAGTCCAAAAACGTTAGACGAAAAACAAAAACTCTTCCTTCCTTTTCCATTTCTTCAGCAAGGCGTTTCGTGTTTGTTTTCTTCGTCAGACTCAACCTATTTGCTTTGTATCGTTGAGATTAAAGTGTTGTTTTATCTTGGGAGACTATTGCCCGTTAACGTAAAAGCATATATACGGGGCAATCTTGTCTTAAGGACAGAGTGTCATCACTCGACTCAGCACACAGTTATAACGATCCAGATTTAGTGTTTCTTGATTTCAGGTTATCAAGATTCAAGACTCAACAAGCTTGCGACAGTTCTGAACATTGCCTATTTGTTTATCCTTTCGAACACTTGTAATATTTATTTACTTCCCGTACTGCTTTACAATATCCAACAACAATATAATAAACAACGTTCGTGATTAATCATGGCTCATGATCTCACATTAGATGCACTAAAGTATTCTCGGTGCAGGTACATGACCTAGTACTATACATACAGATAGTAATATCATCAAACAAACGTTCTACTTCTTGAGCTTAATCAACAATTTTAAGAGTATTAATATCTTTGGTAATTGCCGGAATACAACTTGAACTCCTAGCAATCCCACCTTTCTTGTTATCTCTAGGGCTAAGAGACTTGCCTCTACTCTTTTTCAAGATTTCCCTCATGGCCTCAGCTTGAAAAAGCACAGGATATGCCCTACCAAGCCTATTAAACTTAGAACATGCATTCATGTGTTCATTTAAAGCCTCTTCTAGTCTTTTACCTCCATTTTTCTCCATCTCTTCCTTCACAGCTTCAGAGCACAACCCACAAATCAACTTCCCTGAATATTTTTCGCGAACTCTCTTAACATATTCAGGTGTGCATTCTTCAGACATGCCACAACACTCACACTTTGCATCTTCAACTTCAAAAATAGGGGGAAGAAGCTTCTTCTCATAAATATCATCACGATCGGATACTACTACTTCTTTGCTAAGTTCAAATGAGATATCGGATATTGTTCTTTGGAGACCATCCATGGGAAGTTTTGGAGGCTTTTGTGTGACTTTTTTGTTAGTGTGGTTACTCCCAACAATGGTCTCTTCTATGTTATTATGTCCCATGAGAAGAGAAAGAAGGTCTTCTAGATAAAGATAAGTGTTTGGTTTCGCAAGAGTAGATAGAATCTTGAAGTCATGTACTATAGAAAAATTGTATCTTAAGCTTCCACTTTATACTTCAATTATTCTATGAGAAGTGTATGTGGACAATACGTCTCAAGTCAGCATTTAATGAATGTGTGCCTTTGAGTGAGTTGGAGGAGAGAGACTGAGAAAAGGGGAGATTAGTCTTGAATCAACTAGATTTTCATCCATATGTATACTAATTATTTGATAAAAATAGTATATGCAGTATGCTCATTCTTGTTTTCATGGTTGGAATTGGAGTCTATAGGTTAATTTCACTATACATCATTTAAGTGGAGTTCAAATATCACCAAAGATTTTCTTCTCTTTTCTCATTCCTCCTCTCACTTATACAAAGCTGGTCCAATGTCGTATTTTTTCATAACGATATCGAGATTTATAAAAGAAAAAATAAATAAATAATACATTATATATATATATATATATATATATATATATATCCGCCCTTGTATTGGTCTACCGCTAACCTAGAAAAACCTATATGTATAAAAAAAGGAAACACTAACTGATTATTTACTTTATCTCTTTAAGCACCGGAACTATTAGACTTACAATGGCTAGTTACGGTTGAAGAAAAAAGACATTATCATTTCTGTTGTATGATATCAATTTTTCAATACCTACTCTCGAATAAACATTATTATAGGTACTTTCTTACCAAGTAATAAGAAAATTATAATCTAATTACACAAAAGGGTCAGGTGAATATGCTGTGTCCCTATGAGATGTGAAGGGTTTGTGACTTTGTTCACGGGGACTGACACTCCGATCGATCATCACTTTTTTAATCTTGTTGGAAGAAAATGAAACCATGAAAAGTAGAAAATAAAGAAAAGAATATAATGACCTTTCTATGTCCTTTTTACCTTATATGGGTACATAAATTGAAAGAGAACAATTAAGTTCACGAGAAATAAACAAAAGGCAAAATCTTGTGCATTTTTGGGGAAGATACGAGCTACCGTGAAGAAAGAAAAAAAAAACCTTGCTTTAGTTGTGATAGAATCACATGAATCTTGAAAATAGGAGGAAGCAAAAAGGGACTGCACTGCTGTGATTAGTGATGGGTAAGTTTAACTTATTTTGTTCTCAAATTAAATAGTATTTGGCTTTCTATTTCTAAAGTTTTATTTCCTTACCATATGAGGACATTATTCATCGTTTAAGGAGAATTATGCATCTTATTAGCTTATTATTATAAAAATCATAATATCTTTGTGTTTTATGCATATTTGTGTCTTAATATTCGGCTAAAAGTATAGTGTTTTAAGCATATTTGTGTCTCATATCGAGTGTATATTTGGTGTGGATTGCATTGGTTTGAAAGTACTTTAGAGATAAATAATGTTTGTGTATGTATATGAGGCATTGGGAAATAAAAGAAGTGAAAGCGAACAAGTTGGAGCAATAATTGAAGAAATATGGACGAAGTATGAATTTAGGGCCAAGCCACCGTTTGATGGTGCCTGTGGCGCCCAAACACTAAACTTAGAGATGAAAATGTTGGGTACAACGGATGCACGAAACTAAAATTACAAGTAACTGCAAAGTAATTCAAAAACTGAAAAAATTACAATTCAACAACAAAACTGAAATTACAATTCTGTTTGAACAAGAAAACTAGAAACTGTTTTGTGTATGCTGAGTCGAGTGTGGCACTCTGTCTTTAAGACAATATTGCCCCGTATGTATCCTTTATACGTCCTGGACAATTGTCTCCCAAGATAAAACAGCAAATGAACACTTGAGCAAAGGAAACTCAAATGCTTCCGTGAAGAATTTTGAGTAATGAAATGATGTTTGGAAGTTGTAGGAAGAACTGATTCTGTTTGTGTATTTTCGTGTAGTGTAAAGTGTGCTCAATAATGGTGAAAAGGGTTGTTTATATAGGTGAGGGAGGGACTATTGAACTGCCTCCATAAGTGTTATTACTGGCCAAGTAATGGTCATTATGGAGGTAGTAATACCACCAAAATAAATGGTGAAAAGAGCAATGGATTTGGCCATTATAGGAGGAGTAATTCACCCAAAATATATGGCTGAATTGAGTGTTGTGGCGTTTCTGATCTTCTCTGCCCAATTCTGACTTTCTGAAAACTTCAGAGACCAAACTGTACATCTTGAAACTTCATGGACCAAACTGTACATATAAAACTTCTGAGATCAAACTGTACATCTGGCAAAATTCTCTGGCCCATAAAGATAATATCAGAAGAAGCACAGCCCATGAACCCACGAACCCACGAACCCGAGAACCCGAGAACCCGGAACCAGACGGGCGGACGGCGGCGGCGCGCGTGTGGGCTTTCCTCGAACCGAATCACATCTAGGTCCTCCCTCCTTTAAACACATGGGATACCCCTTGGGTTCCCAAACCCCAAACCAATTTTGAGTCTTATAAACACAACAATTCTTTCTTCCTCTACCGATGAGGGAGAATTGATCCCAACCACACTTTTTCATGCTTCAAACACCTCACTTCGTGAACCAATATCTCTTTAATTTCTCAATGAAATTTGACAATTCTTGGCCCTACGGTTATCTACGTACTTAGTAGATCATGTACGTGTGAAGAACCGGATTCTCCAATATGCGTAACACTAGTGTTTAAGTCGTTAAAGTTGGTCGGTCGCAACTCCCGCCAAAGGCTAATTTCCAACAGAAAATTCAGCGCCCAGGTCACCGTCTGGCAGTGCCTATGGCACTGAAATTGGAAGTAACAAGAGGAGGAAAAAAGAATCCAGCGCCTAGGTCACCGTCCGGCGGTGCCCATTGCACTGAATCCGAAAAAATTTTCCAAGTGGGATTAGGAGAAGGCTATTAGTGTCCTAGACCCTCCCCTCCCACAACCCAACCCAACCCATATAAAAGGCTCATAACCTAATTTTTGGAGGAGTTCGATCTTTGGAGGCAAAAACACAAGTTGGAGCACCTAAGGAGAAAAGATTCATCTAGTTTCTCTTTCTTTCATCTTGTCTTGGTATTTTTATGATCTCAAATACTTGTATGATTATTTTCATGACTATAAATGGTTAAGTTCCTTATTTTAATATCTGTTGATTATTGTTATGGTTCACTTTTATATTTGCGCATAAAAACTATTTCATAACTTGGCCTTTTGTTGATTCGTTAATAGCATCGCCACCTAATTAATCTTAGAAAATTAAAAAATTATTTTAAAGGTTATTATGGAAAACCATTTAAAAGTATCAAAGAACGGGTAAGAATCCTGATGATCTTCCGGAGAAGGTGTTAGTACCCAAAAAAGATCCGCACAATGTGATTGACCTATGAGTTTGAAAACTTGTGGCTAAAAGTGTAACACCCTGTATTTTCGGGTAACGGTTGAAGGCATAAACATAGGCAAGTAGACCGGACCCCGGAAAGTTTATGTTGTACTTACGTATTCTAATAAGAAAATTAGTATATAAAAGGACGTGGTCCCGAAATAATTTTGGATTTAATAAGTGTGACGACGAGGTTTAATAATAATAATTGTGTATCTCCGAAGAGATGATAGACTGATATTTTATTACAGGAATTATGACATTGGTATAAGAGGATTTATAAGTCGCCGGAATTTAAGTGGATTGAGATCGGGGATTTAATTGTGTGTATAATTAATTAATTATGGGATTAATTAAAGAGGGGACAATATATAGTGGGAATTTGTATGTGTGCTCTTATAACCGATTTGGGGTGACTAAGCCCAAATCAGTCAACCGATGGCAGCTTCACAAGCCCATTCTTTCTCCATTAATCCATTTCTTCAGCTTCTTCATCTCTTCAACTATCTTCATCAAGCTTCTATAAAAACTATTCCCTGGAGGGGAGATTGTCACACTTCCATCTGAAGGAGGGAGTCTCGATTGGTGGGTTCTCTGGAAATTTCGATCGAATTTGGGGGATTTTCGTAAGCTTTCGCATAGACAAAAAGGGGGAAATTCAAGGTGTTCTGGGCTTTAATTCCAGTAGAACCGAAGCCTTAAACAAGCCTAGAAACTCAGAAGCTAAACAAGAACCTTGAATGCGAGGGATTCTGGCGCGAATCGATTTTGGGTTATGTTTCTGTTTATCGGAAGCTGGTTGGGGCGAAAGATTTTCCGACGACGCTCGTCATTACGCTTAAAAGAGGTAACCTTCCTTGTTCTTAAAAGTTTGTACAATTTCAGGATTCGATTCTTGCTACTAGTGTTAGGACGATTGTCGAAAATACTAAGTTTGGGTTGGGTGTTATCGGGACTGCTGTAATTGTAAGTTACTAGGTTTGCATGTGAAAATTATTGTACTGTTTTGGAGATTTAGCAGTAAAAAGAAGGATTGAGAGGAGTGGGTGTTTCGCCACATGTATAGACTTCGATATAGAAGGAATATAGGTTCTACGCGTTCAAGGTATTTCGCTAGAATGTCTCTAAGGATCTGTTTCTAATATTTTGAGTCTATTATGATTTAAATCATCCGCATGATGTAGATAATCGTTCATAAAGCTTACAAGGATCCGCGGAACTTAAATAATTTCGACAACAAGGTATGCAAGGCTCTTTCGTTCTTTTGGCATAATTCTATGTGCGAAACATAACTATCATGTTGCTACATAAAGTACTCTACTCTTAGTAGTAGGAATGATCAAGTTATTGACTCACATGTTGAAAGAATGTCCAAATATGTTTCTAAGACCTTATTAAGGCACACCGGAAAAGATGTTGATGTTTCTCAATGTTAACCAAAGATGTAAAGGATATTATATGTTTATTATTATTCGTGCATTTCATTGTCATTGCATTCATATACTACCCCGAACCACTTGTGCTATGCACATTACTATATGATAAATATTTTATATATATATATATATATATGTATGGGAGTTTGGGAAAGGGAAATAAGCGTTATATACGCACACCACCTGCAGCTGGTACAGACTATCACGAAAGAGCCCGAAGAGGCCAATATGATGATGGGATGCCCTTGTGTGGCATTATAACTTGATGCACACAGAGGCGGTTATGGGAGGATTCATGTGTGGACATTAGTATACCGCATTTGCATTATGCATACATTCATTAATCATTATATGGTATGATGCCCACAGAGGTTGTTATGGTAAGGAAGATGCCCGAAGAGGCTGATGTATATGTATACTGCATTGTGCATAACATTTAGGCATGTGTATTAGGGCCCTCAGAGGCATTTCTCGATGTTCGATTGTTTCGCTTTGATTATGATATATTTACGCTATGTTATTACTTATGCCTCGACATACTCAAGACATCCCGTCTTCGACGTCCCTTTTGCTCGGGACGCCGCTTTATCTTGCGAGTTCATATTGAGAGAGTGACGGTTCGCACTAGTAGGTTGTTGGTTCAGTTGGTGTCCAGAGCACTCTTTTTGTTTCGGAGTCGCGATTTGGTCGTGGTATGTTCTTCTCTGTAGAGGCTTGTAGGTAGGTGTCCTGTGGTAAGTTGTCGTGTATGGCCTTGTCGGCCCTGGTATATAAATGTGTGAATTGGGGCTTTTGGGTTGGAACGTTATTTAATCTACCACGGCTCTGTCCATGTTTAGATATGATTAAGGATAGAATGTATTTGTGGTGTCCGGCGGGTAGGGTCCGGGTCCCCGTCGCGACCCTCTGGTTTGGGTCGTGACAAAAAGTACATATTAGCTTAAAAAAAGGTTTACAATCGAAATATATGTATAAAGTTATGAAAGAAATTAAGTAAAGCTTTGCCCTACTTACTCAACCATGGCTATTTAAGAAGAGAAAAGTTAAAGTAAAAAAAGTTATCAAACACTTGATTCCATAGTGAAAATTTGGTTGATTTTAGCTCAAATAATTCAAAGGGACTTAGCACTTTTATTATTTTTCTAGGCAAAAACACACTCAAAATTTCCTTTTAAGTAGAGTTTCACTTATACTTGGCTAAAGTAATATAAGTCCATTTCCTGTTGATTTATTTTAAAAAATAATCTTGGTATATCTCAATTGTTTGTTTAAGTCATGGTTTTTGAAAAATAAAGGCAAGCCTTCACAAGTTTCTTTTATTTCAAATAGAAAGTTTGATGTTGAACGTTTGGTATTTTGAAACCGTTTTTATGCCCAAAACTGTGGTAAAAACTGGAAGCCGAACATGTTTTGCATTGAAATCTTTTGGTCAAAGCTCAATTTTACTTCAAATTCCCTTTGTTTTAGAACTAAAAACTGGACAAACAATTAAGACTAATTTTTTTACCAAATCCGGATTTAACACTAAAAGGAAACTGTTTCTTTATTTACAGGAACTGTTTGAATTGAACTTCAGAAAATCAGTTTTACCCACAATTAATTCGAGAAAACAGGCCCATCTAACAACTAACAACCTTTGCGTCGTTTGTCTACTCTGGTTTCAATTAAGTTCCTAAGGATTTCAATAATTCAAAGTAGTTTTACAACATATACACATAATACATAAAAGCAGAAATAAAAACAAAGTAGTCCCCCGGGCATAGCTGGATGACAAAGGATGAGAACTTAAAATTCAGCTGGAGGCCTGCAGTGTGGGTTCGAACCTGGTGGGAGCAATTTGCTCTCTTCTGGGGTAGGACCTACCTGATCATTCAGGCACATCCCGCGATTTACTGGTAGTAGTGTTGAGGGACCGGGACTACTATCACCAGGAATAGTCAGGCGTAAGTCGAGAAACTGAATATCAAAAAAAAAGTGTTAACGGGCTTTACTAGGCCCATTAATGTAAACGCAAGGTTTTAACCCATACCTTTATCTCTTCGTCCAAGAAATGGGCCTTCTGGGCTGCTACAAATGTAAGCCCAGCTCCTCTCTTTGCTTGTCTGTACAAGAGGTGGGCCTAGGCAGCGGGTCTGACTCGATCCAATAGGTGTTGGGCCTCAGGCCGAACGAGATAATGCAAAGGGAGGAACAGTCACAGAGTCCAAATGGCCTCTCGGATGAGTTTTCATGCAAAGAAAGGGAGAAAAAAGATGGAAAAATGATGAGTAGATATAAGAAAAAAAATACTAGATAGGATCGTATGGAGAAATTTTTTGAATTGTATTATTTCTTCTCTGCATTACAATGGCTACTGTACATCCATTATATAGTATGCAAATTAAGGACTATGGGACTGAAATTACAATAAAATAAAGTATGTATGCCTGCTGCTGTGTAACAGAAAAAATACACCTTTCTACCATGTAAAATCTGTACAAGTATACGTATGAGTATTTAGAAAGGCATAAATTGGACCAGTTGATATTTGTGTTTATTAACATACAATTTCATCAGTTAGTGTATACTAAAATAGAATTCGAAAGCAGACATAGATTAAGCGTTTATACCAAAAAATTTCCACAAGTTTGTCCCTTTCCATTGACACTTCAACTTAGCCACTTAATCAACGGCTGGACGAGAGGCCAACTTATCTTTTCACAACAAAAAAAAAGAATCATTTGTCTTTGTCATGCGAAGCAATAATCTGGATTTTGGGTTGCTACAACTTAATTAGCTTTAGAAAAAAAGGTGAAACCATCATTGTCAATGGAAAGAGTATCCAGTACATAATCGAAATTGAATAATGTCCACATGTTTTATGGCATCAAGTGACTTAAATTATTAATTTATATAGAGCTGTCCAGTGGGCCGGTCTGCCCGATCCCAACCCGTCCCGCTACCCGAACGGCCCCTTCCCGATCCCCCAAAATAAAAAAAAATTGTCTGGGTCGGGGTTCGAACTTGGGACGGGGCCTGGGTTCATCTCGCCCGTACTGATCCCGATCCGCCCCATCCCGACCCCGTCCCTATCCCGACCCGTCCCCCTCCCCCTTTGCAAAAATAATCGTTGCAACAACGGCCAAATTTTGATTTTGGCAAATGTCCAACTGCTATAACAGCCATTTTTCGCCCCATCCCATAAACTCATCTACCCCTTAATATTTATTTTTAACCCCTAAGTTAATATATTTACACTTTAACCCTATTTCTCGACTATAAATAACTCATTTTTCTCACAAATCTTCCTACCATCTCTCTAATCTCTCAATTTATCTCTCTACAGTTCTACAAATCTTCCTACTATTAGTATTAAATATTATATAAAAGTTAAAAAATTGAGAGTGAAGTTGGCAACCAGCTTGAAGATCATCGAGCAAAGTTTCAATTTTCAATCTCGATTACACGTCGACGTTACATTGGCGTTTGGTACCTTCGTTCCTTCTTTAAATTATTATAGTTACTTAATTTTAATTATCGCACTTAATTTCATTTACTTTAATTATTTATTTGTATAATTAAAATGGAAGGATTGAAACATATGATTACGTGTAAGAGTAAGGGTGTTTCTTCTAGTAAGGGTAAGAGTACTTCTTCTATTAATCTTATTCCTAGTCCCGATGATTTGATTGATTTTAGTCATATTGATGAAACTACTTTTTAAATGATATATCATTAGATGATGAAGTAGATGAACCAGACTTTAATTTAGACGATAATATAGATGACACACCCACTAGTGCACCTCAACCTCAGGATCAGAGTCAGACTGATTCTCAGCCTGAAACTGCAATTGCAATGCCTCATATTCCCCCTAGTATGAATCGAGGCCCCACAACACGAAAATTAAAATCAGATGCATGACATTTTTTATAGGGGGCGAAGAAAATCAACTAGCTAGATGTAAAATTTGTAAAAATGTTTATAAATTTAAAACCGGAAAAGGTCAAGGAGGGACGTGAGGTTTACTGAGACATGTACAAGGCGAGCACACAGCTAGGTGGAATCAATACCTGGCTAAAAAAAATTGGGTGTTCCAATGCCATCTGAGTCGGGACAAGGTTCACTTAGTGTCCCCGGCCTAGTACAGAGTCAAATAAACCCGACGACGGGGAATGTTTTGTCCTAAATATGATAAAAACAAATATAGGAAAAATATGGCAAAATTAATTGCGGTGGAGGGTTTGCCTTTTTCATTTCCTTCATCTCCTGATTTTATTCATTACATTCGAAAAATATATAATCCTGCTTTTAATGATTTTCCTAGATCAACTGTTAGAAGTGATGTTTTTAAATTTGCAAGTGAATATCAACAATATTTACGTTATGCACTGTATTATTTTAATGGCAAAGTGGCTATCACTTCTGACATAGGTCGTAGTACTAACGGTAATAATTATTTAACGTTAACATGTCATTGGATAGATCAAAATTGGTTTATGCAAAAATGTATTTTAGCATATAGATATATAGATGACAGGCACACTGGAAGTTTTATTGCAGAAATTATTCATGAAATTTGTGATTACTATGGAATAATTAATAAAATTATGACTATTACAGTAGATAATGCTTCTTCTAATGATTATGCTATAAGACTTTTAAAATTTAGATTAACTCCATCTTTTCCTAATCATTTTCATATAAGATGTGCGTGTCATATTTATAACTTAGTTGTAAAGGATGGTCAAAAACTTTTTGAAAACATTC
This sequence comes from Anisodus acutangulus, assembly GCA_029783415.1. Classification (NCBI taxonomy): domain Eukaryota; kingdom Viridiplantae; phylum Streptophyta; class Magnoliopsida; order Solanales; family Solanaceae; genus Anisodus; species Anisodus acutangulus. Next base: position 40,561,983 of record CM056509.1, read on the forward strand.
TTGATAAAATACAATTTGCTATAAATTTTATTTTTAAAGGTAAAAAATACAAAGACGCGAAGAGTATAAAAAATATGTCATGATTGTGGATTACCTTATATAAAAATTTCAGAAGAAGTTTCGACTAGGTAGAATTCTCTGTATGAGCAACTACTTGTTGCTTATGATTATAGACAACCTATAACTTTATTATTTAATTCACATAATAAAATCTAAGGGATATGCTTGTAGAAAATGATTGGGATAAAATTTTAGAACTTAATGAATTTTTAGAGAAATTTTATCAAGCTACTAAAGAATTTTTGGTATTTATTATCCTATTATTTCAAATATGTTATTTTATATAACACTAATATTTTTGTTACTTAATGAATATATGAAAAAATCAATTTACAAGGTATCTATTGGAAAATGTTTAAAAAAAATACTTTTTCCCATCTCCACTATTTATATTGTTGGTGCTGTATTAAATTCAACTATTAAAGTAAACGGTTGTAAAACACTTGTAGAAACTATTTATGATTGTATAAAAGTACTTCCAACCGACCCAACTGAAGAACCAACTCACAAACCAACTAGAGAAAAAATTACGTCTAGCATACACACTAAATGCAAACAAGTATATATGTATTACCAACAACAAAGTGCAAATAATCAACCGGCTTCTGTACCATATTCTACTACTTCGCTGCAACCTTATAAAATACATGTGATTTCTGCTGCTAGTATTCATGGACTTAGAAATAAAATGTGTAGTAGTTCAACTTCTTCACAAGTTAGCGAATTTGATGTTTATGTCTTGCAGGGCGTTGTACCGTACGAATTAATTGCCAATGATGAAGGACAAGAAGACTTGCTGAAATACTGGAGGCAGAATGAGAATACATTTTTCCGACACTAACAAAGATGGCCCGAGATTTGTTGAACATTCAAGCGTCATCAACAACGTCCGAAAACGTTTTTTCTGCAGGAAGATTTCAAATAAGATAGCACATACATTCATTGGCGGAAGACACATTGGAGATTGTAGTTCTATTCAGAGACTGGATTCGTGCGGAGCGTAGAAGGTGCGGTCAACCGGAGACCAACAAAGAAGAAGACTACAACTACAACGAAATCTTGTCAGAGGGAGCAGAAAACGACGTTGAAGAATTTAACAAACAAATTTCAATTCCAACAGAATATCCTCAAGACATTGTGAGGAAATTCAAAAAAGTATGGTTGAATATGTATTTTTTTTAATTGCAATTTTACTATGTCATTTGCAACTTTTGAACAACACCACAAAGTTGCAATTTTGAAATTGCATTACAAAAAAAATCATAAATCTATTAAATAATATAAGAGGCACAAAAACAGTCTTAGATGTTTTTATTACACTATCTTGTTCAATTATTGAAGTGTTTGTATATATTATTTTTTAAATTAAGTGGCCAAAAAAAAAAATTCCGAGTCCCGACCCGCCCCGCCCCAACCCGACACCGTTCCGACGGGATGTGGGACGGGACCTCTTCCCGTCCCGCCTATCCCGACCCGCCGGAAGCCGAGTCCCGACACTCTCCCCCATCCCGTCGGGACCCGCCCCGCCCTGCCCCGTTGTACAGCCCTAATTTATAGAGCCAGCCATTCATTTCTTTTTCCTTTTGATCTTTTCTCAAGCATTTTCTACGGAAGAGAGTGGCCATGATGTTGACACAAGTATGAATATTGAATAAGTGGAGTAAATGGATGTTGTGGGAAGTAAATAAGAGAGATTATAGTTAAGATTTGAATTTCGAAAAGAAAAACAACCATTTTGAGGCTGGATTTTCTATTATTCTAATTTTTACTCCCTCCGAATAAAAAAGAATGTTCACTTAAGATTTATTTTTTAAATCCAAAAACGTGTTCACTTATTAAATCAAAAAAGAATTAACTTTATTTTTTCAGATTTGTCCGTATTAAGTGTTAAGTGGTCAAATCTCAATTCTTATGTAATTAGGAGCATTTTAGTCAAATCACATATTTTTATTTAAAAATTAGTATTTTCTTAAAGGGTAGTCAAATGACTAAGTAGACACTAATTTCTGGAATGTTGAAAGGTTTACATGGAAATTTAATGAAGTATTCGGAATTTGGTCGTTCTATGGCCACGTTGCAATTTCCTCTGTGGAATATGTGCAACGCCTAATGTAGGGCGGATCAATAGTTTTAAATATGAGTTCAATTAAATCTAACATTCTTAGTTTATAATGTAGATATATATATATGTATTTGAAAATTTCTGAGAACATTTATCAACTAATCCAATTTCTACCGCTCCTTTAATATTCATGTAAACTTAGTCATTTGGGCATGAAATATGTAAAATTAGTTTGGCCATGAGTACTTGCAAGTATTGAACTTCAAGTGAAATATTAAAACATTAACTAGGTGTTTGGCCATAGATTTTAAATATTTTTTTATGTTATTTGAAATTTATGAAGTTGAAGTTGAAGATGAAGTCGTGTTAGTTATACTTTTTGCAAAAGAGGGAAGAGAGCATTTTATTTGGTATTTGTGATTATGGAGTTGGGGAAAACAGGTTTGAAGCACTTTTTAAAATTTGAAATCCAACTCTAAGTTGAATTTGAAATTCTTATACATATATTAGTTATGCAGATTTTTAAATTTTAAATCAAACACCGTATTAGATATATTGAATTTTATATATGGTAAAAGAATGCAGCCAAATATAATATTAACTATATAAATATTAATACATGAATAACTTAAATCCTGACCATTAACCAAACTACCCCTAAATACCATCTTCATTTAAACCTCAACTTGATTATTGATCAAACTCCAACCTTATATCATGTTGGGACAAAATATATGGATTTGACGTTTTGACATAACACGCACTGGGGAGAAAGAGGCGTGCACGAATCTTGATGACCCAAAATCACTTCGATGGCCTAAATCAAAGCTCAAATTCTCCAAGCGAATTGTGGCCATGTTGGTGAAGCATGGGGTGAATATATTGATGGCGATTGAGATTATGGTTGTCCTGATTGTTCAACTCTTACATCAGATATGGAATAAGAACATGAACTTCTTATATGGACTTGGACAATTCTCACCCTACATGCTAGCTTTTGGGGTTGAATTATGCCAAAGATCCATTCTTTATATGATATCAGAGTCAGACTCATTTCATTTCTTTGTTCACTGATGTTGGACCCCCAAATTATAGTATTCACGCTACACTTAACAAGGTATGGGCGTCAGAGAGAGTGTTAAAGTCTCACATCGGATATGGAATGAAAATACGAACTCTTTATATGGACTTGGACAATTCTAAGCTACAAACTAACTTTTGAGGTTGAATTAGGTCCAAGATCCATTTTTATACTGGTAAGTAAATAACGTAAAAATAAATGGATTCAAATTACATACACCATCATATAAACACGCATATCAATAACAATAATAGTAGATTAGTTTCTAAAGAGATTTATCTATAATTACCTATTATATGACCTGATTATGTACTCGTAAATACACATAAAACTTAAACCGAAAATAGGTATAGGAGTAAACTTAGAATTTTTGAAAGAAATAAAACCATTTTGATTCTAGATCTTGAAAATAACGTGAAATCAGATATAGTGGTAAATATTTTAATTTTGGAAAGGAACAAAACCATTTTGATGCTGGATATTTTTCTTTAAATAACGAAAAATCATATATAGTAGTAAACAATTTATAATTTATTTTATTACGCAAAAATAATAATTTCAATAGGTATACGTTTTCTTTTCGATAAAAAATCAAGTAATTCAATTTTAACTAATATTCGTGGAAATTGACTTTGATGCTCGGACAAAAATAGTTAAATTGACGTTTCGACATTTTGTCATGAAAAAGAAAGAGAGGCTGGCATGAATCTTGGTGACCGAAATCGCCTATTAGGACTTTTTTCTTCGGTCAATGGACCTACTATAACTATATAAGTAAATAATTAAACTTTTCCTCCCTTTGTAATTTGTTTCAAGAAAGAAAATAGGGAGAAAAACTCATGCAGATTACAAGAAATATTTTTCCCTTCAATTTACGTTATACATCCTGATTTTATGCGGTATCAATAATTTTTAACCAGCAATAGTGTGTTATTTATTATTTTCATCAAATTACTAATAATGCTCATTATACAAAATTTATCTGTAATTACATTATAGATGACCTGATTGTACAAATATACTTCAACTGTTCGTAGAATTTAACCTCTACCTTCCTTTTCTCTCTTAATTTTGTAATTTTCGTGCTCTTTCCTTACTTTTCCTAGTCTTCAAATACACCAATTGAGTAAATAGTAAGATTCTACAAAGAATGCTTATAATTCTGATATTATTTTTTTATTTTTCACTCGGTGTCCGTACTGCGTAGGGCTCATTTGGAGGAAACAATCTCTATCAAAGATTTTTTTTATTCCCAGAACTTGAATCAGAGATCTCTGTTAAAGAAGAAGCGATTTCATCTGCTGCACCACATCATTTGATGGTGATTATGATCAGGAGTTTGTCTCTTGAAAATGGTTTTCTTTTTTGACTCTCTTGAAGCTCTTTTTCTCTATTTTATCTCAGGGGGCTCTGGGGCGGTCGAGGCGGCGCCGCCTCACAGGGCCCCCGGCCAGTGGGGCCTCCGCCCCAGATTTTTGTTTTTCTTTTATTGATTTCAAATATTAAGATATGTATTACAAATGCCTCCAATCTTATCAGTGATAGTTGTCACCTAGCGGTTGAGGACTCTCTTTAAAAGTTCTTCCCTAGTGAGAGATCATATGTTCATATCAAAAGAGTAGCAAAAGCATTTTTTTAATTTTTTTCAAACACAAAATCAGATTTGGCCCCAAGTCCCAAATAGTGTTTACTATACATTTATTTGACATTTTGATCAATTTTTTTTTAGTATTGATTAATTAGTTAATTTTATTTTTTCATGTAAATAAAAAATGACCTCTTTTTGTTTCTCGTACCAACCCTTAAAAATATAATAACAACTCTGATTATGATATATTGTTGATAAGTTTGTTTAGGAGGAATGTTAGTATTTCTTGTACTATACTAGGTAGCACGAAAGATGAAAAAATCAAGAATGGTTCTTATCATTTTAGTTTTTTCTTTCTTTCTTCACATTTAGAAGACCTACAAGTTTTTAATGAATAGTTATGTATTCCGGGAAAGAAAAAGACAAGAAAGTATATAATAAGAGAAAAGAAAGTGTGTCACATGGATGCCAAAACTCTTGTTTACTCCGCAAGTTGTTATAGGGAAAACAACATAATTTCAACTTTTATTCCTTTTTTAAAGAACCATTTTCGTGGTACCATGAAAATCTGAAACATGTATCATGTTCACCACATAGAATTAGGGGTGGACAAAAAATCTGGAGAATAAAAAAAAACGAATCGAATCGACTGTTTGATTCGATTTTTATTAGGTTTTTTTTAAAAAATCGATTTTCTGAAGAAAAAAAAAACGAACCGAATCAGGATTTAGTGATTCAGTTCGATTTTTTAATTTTGGATTCGAACCGAACCGAACCGAAATGAAAAAACCCAATTAAATATATAATTATTCTTATTTTTTATTTTAGGCTACTACTATCTCTTGAATCATAGCCATTGAAGCCAATCTATGAAACTTTTATGGAAGTCGAATGCGGCATGAACTTGATTAACATATCACGGAAGCATTGACATAAAATGTAGGGAGAGAAGTAGTTGTAAATTGGTGAAACTTTAAGTGGTTATAACTCTGCGCTCGGATGTTTGTTTTACCCGATTTTTTTTATTTTGATATATTTTTTCGAGACGTGGCCGGTCAAACTGCCTTTGGCACATCCAATTTTTAGAAAAACGTCCGTTTTTTCAATCAATTTGTGTTTTTCCCCAAATTGGTTTCTAATTTTCTTTTTCTTTAGTCAAGATCTCACGATATACAATACATTTCAACGTCGAAATTTCGTGGTAATGTAGGGGTGAATGTCAATTTCAGTTTTGAAAATTCATTTTTTTTAAAAAAAAAAATTCCCCGACCCAACCGGCCCACTAAAAAACCGATATAATCCGATACGTTCGGCTATATAAACCGAACGTATCGGCTTTTTTTAAAAAAATTGAATTCGATTTTTTTTTTTAAAAAAATAATTTTTATTCGATTCATATTTTTCGAATACAAAACCGATATACGCCCACCCCTACATGGAACTTTCCGAAGTACTACTATAAAGTATAAACCTAGGAAAAATAATACTGTACTACCGAATAATTAAGGCATGTTTACGTTTCAATCTTTCTGTAACTTAAACGTATTAGTAGCACATTTGTAACTTCACATTACTTTGTACATTTTCATTGTTTACATTACTTCTACGTTAGAAATTCTTTACAAATTAGTACCAATAGCGGGCCATTTGATTATCGAACTAGAAAAGATAACTTATACGAATTACTTTTACAGAAATAAGACACTTAAAACACCAAATAACATTAATTTTATCTTTCTACTTTTTTATTTACGTCAAAATTAACAAATGGTAAATCACTAAAATGTATACTTTTACGTTATAAATCATATATTCTGTTTTGAATGCAATGTACTAGAGAAATACAGACGTAAATATATATATATATATATATATATATATATATATATATATATATATTATACACACACATATATATAACAATTAATTGAGTAGTTATTATTTACATTTATTAATTTGATGTAAATAAATTTTTAAGAATAACTAGTGGGGGGATGAATATAATTTATTTTTTCTTAATCAGAAATTTCAAATTCGACTCTAAATATGAAATAAAAATATAGTAACATTTGCATATTAATAAGTATATTATATAGTACGAATAATAAGATTAATTGCAACTTTAAAGTGGATATCAACACTCAATAGAAAATAGGAGTATAAATAAAATTCTTAGCGTGTCTAGAGTTTTTTTCTCTCTCTCTTCGTTTACGAGTTGTAATACTTTTCAATTGTAATAACTTTGACTATGGGTTGTCCAATTCGATCCTTTTTTCTCCAAATTTGGTACAAACTCTTTTCACCTTTCTATTTTTTACTCTCTTCTTGCCAAAAAATCTTCTCGCCAGAGAAGTAAAATTTCACTGATTATGTTATTATTGTTCGTGTTGAATAACCTTTCAATATCACCCACGTCACTACTTCATATATATAACCCCACCTGTACCCCTCCACACATAATCAAACCCTGTTCTTTTTTTTTTTTTTGATAATCCAGATCTCTAAGCTTGTGCCTGACTACGTCCTGAAGGTAATAGCACCGGTCCTTCAACACTATTATCAGGTAAATCGCGGGATGTACTCTGGTGGCGTTTCGAGCGTCTGGTGATCAATGAGACAAAGTCAAATTCCCAACATGCAGAGTTCTTCTTACTTTTAATCGAACCCATCGTTGTCGCCAGGCCTTTATACTGCGCTGGCTTGCCTGACTACGCCGGGTTCTTTCTTCTTGCGAACGTTTTCCTTCTCAGAAAAAGTCTTCGTTTTCCTTATTTATAAATAAATAAATACTTTTCATTTATTTCCAAAACCCATTCACAATTTTTCTCTATAAATACCAAACCAAACCTTCATTCTTCTCTTTCTCTTTCTCCTTCTCCTTCTCCCCATTTTCATTTTCAATATCTCGTTTCTATAATATATCGCGTTTCTTAATGGAATCAACGTTGCCGGTGGAGGAGCTTACCTCCGGTGCAAGTGGCCGGATAATTCCTCTATTCAAAAATCTCCGACGGTCAGCTTTCTCATACGAAACTTCCCGACGACTAATAATCTTCTTACAATCCATTTTCCTATGGGTAATTCTCGTTTCTCGTCGCCGGTTTTCCACGTCACCGTCGTCTCCTCCTCCTTCGCCGCCGTCTGCAGCTGCCACGTCGGTGAAAAGGAGGAAATTATCTTTAAGGAGAGATGAAGAGGATACACAGAGAAGGAGAGCACTTGCTGAGGCGTTAGACATGGTGGTTGAAAACGAGAGCGGCGATGACGGTTTCCGGTGCCGGTGGAACACGTCTTTGTTCTTTGGTACCCGCCGGAATGCCTTGTTTTGCCGATCGTGGATCCCGGTTTCCGATGAATTGAGGTATGTTCAACTTTTTTACTTCTCCGTTTGCAGATTTTCTGCTTCAATTAGTAAAATCTTCAGAATATTACCATGTATTTGACCTTGTATAAACATAGAATAAAGGTGAAGGGTTGCAGAAGGTTGATGGTTAGCATAAAAGAAAGTCAAATTATGATAAATTATCTAAATTGGGCATTAATAAAGTGGATTCATACATGTAATTAATTTGGGATTGAGTCATACATCAAGATTATCAATTTTGCAATCAGATATGACTATTTGTTGAGGCGTGGGGATAGGAGAAAAAATAATTTGAAAAAATGAAATGGATGAGACACATTATTTGTTTTATATTTTCATGTTTCAATCTCAAAAAAAAAATGAAATGGATGAAGATGCAAAATGTTGCTTCTTGTGTATTTTACAGATGATGACTTTGATTTTGGTACTAACTTAATATTGGAAGCTTGGGTGGCAGAGAGGGGGGATTGGGGGTAGTTGGGATGTGGTCAGCATTAAAGAATTAAAAAGACAACTACAAGGGTGCATCACCCCTTGCTGAGTTCATCAGAGTGGTTAGAAGCCTTCATTTACTTTTAGTACAGGAGTTATGCATACCCTGTATAAAACCCAAGGAAATTTTTTCATTTCTATGTTAGCTTGACCACATTTGACTTGGTTACATTAATAGGGAAACTAGAGATGCTCCTTTTCAGTTTTTCTGACAAAAAACTCCTCTACCAATAAAATTGCAAGTATTTGATGTGATAAGAGAGTGTTCGTTTTTCTAGTTTGCTAGGACATGAAATGCAAGCCAGAATCTACCAGTGATCAAATAGGTTACTGCTTTCATCAGGAAGACGCTTAGGTTGAATTTCCTAGACTTGGCGTCATGTTTTAAAAGATCCCTCCTTAAATCCTTTAAGGTAAAGTGCTATCTTAAAAGGCGAGCGATTTCCTTTTGAATAGATCAATCAATGTTGGACTTATTAAGAGAAAACTAAAAATGTACATCATTATTGCTTCTGATCTTAGTAATCCTAAGCCATTTGTTATCAGATGTCGAGAATCCGTTTTCTCTTCTCATCCTGCAGTGCTGGGGCTTTGTATAATATATTTTTTTTGATTCCTAAGGCTCTGTCTGATAATTTGACAAAATTCACTCTCTTTGATGGGGGACTAAGGAGCAGTAGTGCTGCAAATTCTGATATTTGTGTTTGCCAATCTGCTATGAGTCGGCTTTCTCTTTTCTAACGTTTTTAGTGTTTTTCTTTAATTGTTTCTTATTGGCTAATTTTTTTTTGTTTCAGGGGCATAATTATCATCATCCACGGACTGAATGAGCACAGGTGTCCATTTATTAACCCTTTTTTAAAATTTTGGGAAGAGGAAATGGATAGCTGTTATTTGAAGAATAGGTGTCTTGGCTAATGCAAGTTGTTTAAGCCTTCTCATTTCAGTACTGAATACAGTAAAATGCTTATTTATGATTTGGCTTAACTAGCTGGATGACAATATCCTTGTATCTTTCATTTCAGTGGACGATATGCTCATTTTGCTAGGCAACTGAACTCCTGCAACTTCGGGGTGTATGCAATGGACTGGATAGGTACTTTTATCCTTCCATTTTGAAGACCTTTTTAAATTGATTAGAGGTCAATGAGCTGATACTGCCTTTAACACTTGCCTGTAGTAACCTCTTTGTCATCGCACATACTAGTATTTCATCATAATCATGTGAAAGGGTAATGGTCATTCTGAGGGTGCTAAAAATTACTAGCCTTGTCGTTAGAATGGTTGGTAAAGGGTCAATTATGGTTCTTAATTAAGTGCGTGTATGGCTTCATCTATTTTCATTTTCCTATCTCTTCCTCGGTGGTCTTTTTTTTTTTTTTAATTTCTTTTTTTGAGGATGAAGTTTCTTGGTGGTCCTTCATGCTTCTTACTAGCTAGCCTCTTATCAGGATTATACTGTTCTCTCACAGACACCTCGCAATGTACGTTTTTCTTCTAAAATGCCTTGATTTGAGCTATGTGCATTAAGTATGTCTTGCTATATTTTCTGGGTTCATGGATATGAAATAAGCTTCTCTGAGTTGATTGCTATGATAGGTTACACTAGTAGTTGAAGTAGATGTTAATACTTCTTAACAAAATGACATGGAATTATTCTGTGTGACAGGGCATGGAGGGAGTGATGGACTACATGGATATGTGCCATCTTTGGACCATGTCGTGGCAGACACAGTAAGTTGTCACTGTTTTTATATTTCATGCTCCATGTCTGCCATATATCTGAACTCTTTTCCTTTAAGGACTCAATTCCAGTTCTTTTTCTTGAACGGGATATCCATCCCTAAGTAGCAAGCTGAAGATGTGATCTCCATTCTACATTCATCTTTCATTCATTGTTGTCTTGCCTCTTCTATAGGGCCTACCAAATTACCTAACATTCTTCTCTTGTTTATATAGGGGGCTTTCTTGGAAAAGGTCAAGTTTGAGAACCCTGGTATACCATGTTTCCTCTTTGGTCATTCAACGGGAGGAGCGGTGGTATTAAAGGTAAGGCCTTTGAATTGAAGTAACTTCAACGATTCTAAATACCCTTAGTATATTCGTTAATTATTCTGCTGATAATCTGCTCCCCTGCACAGGCAGCTTCTTATCCACACATTGAAAACATGCTGGAGGGCATCATATTGACTTCACCAGCATTGCGTGTGAAACCTGCAAATCCTATTGTTAGTGTAAGGCTCCTACTTTTTTTTACAAATTACATGGTTTTCAGCAGTGTCTTCTCTCCATGCGCTCCTTAATTTTGTGTTTGTTATCCAAATGCAGGCCGTGGCACCAATTTTTTCATTGGTTGCACCTAGGTACCAGTTCAAAGGTTCTCACAAAAGGGGCATTCCTGTTTCAAGGGATCCTGCAGCGCTGGTGGCCAAGTATTCTGACCCTCTAGTGTATACTGGGCCGTTGAGGGTCAGGACAGGCCATGAGATTCTGCGCATCTCCTCTCACTTGATGCGGAACTTCAAGTCTGTCACAGTCCCATTTTTAGTCCTCCATGGATCTGCTGATAGAGTCACTGATCCATTGGCTTCTCAGGATCTGTACAATGAGGCTGCTTCTGAATTCAAGAACATTAAACTTTATGATGGATTCTTGCATGACCTTCTGTTCGAGCCTGAGCGTGAAGAAATTGCTCAGGATATCATTGATTGGATGCACAAGAAGTTAGCTTCTGGAAATCTTGCAAATGTGTATAGTCAGTGCTAGCTTTCTGGATAGTTAGTGTTTTGATTGATCAAGGGTTTCAAGGGCGGGCTTCTGTTATATGATTTATTTGATTACCACATATCCAGCTTATCAGTAGCTTCCTGCCTCTCCAATGGAATCAGAAAGATGATTCCAATTATCCAAAGCTTGTATAGTGTGTAGTAGTAAAAATTAGGGAATTCCCGGTGTTTCTCTCTTGGCTGTTAGATTCTTTGGCCAGTACTATGTATGCCATGAACACAATCTTCTCTAGAACAGATATGTTTGATAAAGATGACGGGTAAAGGGCATTCAACGATGCATGAACTCCCATGAGCATCTTATTAAACGCAAACCTTTAGAACATATTATACATTTCAATATAGTGTTGTTTTATGAATGCAGATTCCAGTTTGCTTATACATTTCAATATAATGTTGTTTTATGAACGCAGATTCCAGTTTGCTTGGATTGAGATGTTATTGTTATTATAAGAATACAACAACAACATACCCAGTGAAATCCCACAACGTGAGGTCTGGGGATGGTAGAGTTTACGCAGATTTTACCTCTACCTTGGTAGGTAGAGCGGCTGTTTTCGAAAGACCCTCGGCTCAAGACAAAGCATAAGCACAAGCAAAGCAAGAGAAGCAAAGCAAGAGAAACGGTCGGACCCGGACACGAATTTAAAGCTGCATGAATATGATGATAACAAAAGCGAATAAGCCACGATAACTCGTTCTGAAAAAGGAAGCAATAACTGATCCGGGTAAATAAGATAAACAAAGTACACTAAAGAGCCCATAGCAGCAGAAATCAAACGATAGAGGACTATAAAACAATATTGTGCCTACTAGTGTGATAGGCTAAGCATGGCTACAATAATAAACTACAACTACCAGTTTGTAAGCGTAAGTAGGAATACGCTTAACTACCTACTACCATTCTATCATAATTCGTGTCCTCCACAACCTCTTTTTTTATTATTATTCGGATCGAATTTATGTTGGCTTCATTAGGAGGCTCGCGTGGTTTGTTACGTCAGCTCCAAAAGGATAAGTTGTGTTGGAATTGATAAAGTTCCGTGGAGTTCATAGTTGCATAAAAGGAGTCAAAACCCTTTAGAAGATCTCAGGGCTTCCGTCCAGTTTCTAATGTTATGTCCTCAGTAAGTTGCACCTGCGCCATATCCCGTCTAATCTCCTCTCCCCAATACTTCTTACCTCTACCCCTCTTGAATCCGTCCATAGCCAACCTCTCGCACCTCCGCACTAGGGCATTTGTGTCTCTCCTCTACACATGCCCTAACCATCTCAATATTGCTTCCTGCATCTTATCCTCCACCGAGGCCACTCCCACTTTGTCCCAAATATCATCATTTATAATCCTATCCCTCCTTGTATGCCCACACATCCATCTCAGCATCCTCATTTCTGCAACTTTCATCTTTTGGATGTGTGAAGTCTTTACTGGCCAAAATTCTGCCCCATACAACATAGTCGATCTAACCACCACCCTATAGAACTTGCCTTTAAGTTTTTGTGGCATTTTTTTATCGCACAAGACTTCATATACGAGCCTCTATTTCATCCACCCTGCACCAATACGATGTGTGACATCGTCATCAATCTCTCCATTCCATTGGATAATAAACCCAAGGTACTTGAAGCTTCCTTTCTTTGGAATGACCTGAGTACCAAGCCTCACCTCCATGTTTGTCTCATGCTCTCTCCCGTTACTGAACGTGCACTCCAAGTATTCTATATTAGTCCTATTCAGCCTGAACCCTTTAGACTCCAGCATCTGTCTTCAAACCTCCAGCTTAGTGCTCACTCCGCTGAGAGTCTCATCAATCAGAACTATGTCATCGGTGAATAACATACACTATGGCACCTCCCCTTAGATTTGTCGCGTCAGTCCATCAATCACCAAGACAAATATAAATGGGCTAAGAGATGATCCCTGGTGCAGCCCAATCACCTGGACAGTGCTTTGAGTCTCTTACCATTGTCCGTACCCTGGTTTTGGCTCCATCATACATATCTTTCATCGCCATAGTGTACGCCTTAGGTACACCTCTAACCTCCAAACATCTCCCTAGAGACTTTGTCATATGCCTTATCGAGGTTGATGAAAACCATATGTAAGTCTTTCTTCCTCTTCATATACTGCTCCGCCAACCTCCTAATAAGATGAATAAATTATGTATTCGAATGCCCCATCATGAATCTAACCTGGCTCTCAGAAATAGACACGCATCTTCTCACCCTCATCTCCACGATCCTTTCTCAAACTTTCATAGTGTGGCTTAGCAGTTTGATACCCCTATAGTTGTTGCAACTTTAGATATCACATTTGTTCTTCTACAAAGGAATCATTGTACCCCACCTCTATTCTTTGGGCATTCTCGTCGTCTTAAAAATGACATTAAACAACTCAGTCAGCGACTCTAAACCTGCCCTGCCTACGCTTTTTCAAAATTCAACTGGGATCTCATCTGGCCTGGTCGCTCGTCCCCTGCACATTCTGCGAACAACACCCTTAACCTCCTCAACCTTAATGCTTCTACAGTATTCAAATCCCGGCACCTTCCTGATTTCTCCAGATCTCCCAGCACAATGTCTTTATCACTTTCTTCGTTTAAGAGTTTATGGAAGTAAGATTGCCACCTCCGTCTAATAAGTGCGTTCTCCACTAGTACTTTGTCATCCTCGTCCTTGATGCACCTCACGTGATCTAAGTCACGGGACCTCATCACCTTAGCCTTGGCTAGTATGTACAACTTCTTGTCCCCGCCTTTTTACTCTAATTCCACATACAAGTGTTCAAAAGCTGCCGTATTTGCCGTCGTAACCGCTAGATTTGCCTCATTCCTTGCCATCTTATATAATTCCCTATTCGTCCACTTCTCCACCTCATCCTTGCTTTCTACTAATTTCGCATACGCCATTTTCGTTTTTTCCACCTTCTCTTAAACCTTACCATTCCACCACCAGTCCCCTCGATGTCTACCACGGCTATCCGACGAGACCCCTAACATTTCTCTAGCTACATCCCTACTGCAATAGGCCGTTCTGTCACACATACCGGTCACATCCCTACTATATCCCCAATCCGCCTTGGCTATAAATCTCTCCCCCATCTCCTTTGCACTAGCCATGGTCAACCTCCCCCATTTGGATTCTTAGTCTGTCATCCACAACCCTCGTCTTCTTCTCCATCTTGATCTCCAAATCAATCACCAAGAGCTTATGTCTGGTTGTAAGATACTCACTCGGAATAACATTGCAGTCTTTACAAAGACCGCTGTCAACCTTCCTAAGGAGCAAAAAGTCAATCTGAGTCTTAGCCATCGAGCTACAAAAAAGTCACCAAGTGCTCATTCTTCTTCATAAACCTCGAATTGGCTATCACCATCCCAAAAGCTTTAGCGAACTCCAAGAGTGAGACGCCTCCCCCGTTCCTGTCCCCGAGGCCAAAGCCTATATGCACGTCATCATAACCCCCATAAATGACCTGATATGTCCATTTAAATCTCCTCCTACAAATAACTTTTCAGTGGGTGGTATACCTCCTACCACCTAGTTCAAATCCTCCCAAAAGCACCTATTCTCCTTCTCGTCCAAGCGGGCGCGTAAGCACTAATTATATTCATAGTGGACCCTCTAACTACCAACTTAATTGCCATCATCCTGTCATTCACCCTCTTAACCTTTACTACATGATCCCTTAGCTCGCTGTCTACCAAAATGCCTACCACATTCCTATACCTCGACCTACCCGAGAACCATAACTTATACCCGTCCACATCCTTAACATTAGGTCTTACCCATTTGGTCTCCCGGACGCAAGCTATAGTAATCCTCCTATTCTTAAGAATCTTAACTAACTCTATAGACTTCCCCGTTAAAGTTCCAATATACCAAGACCCTATTCTCAGCCTAGCATCTCCATTACCCCTAACCCTCACCACCGTCCCCGACCGAGAACATGACCCTAGTTTACCATTTTTTACCAACGCCACTAAAATAAATATAAACTAATCAAAAGTTCACACTAAAAGGGGCAGGAATTAATACTATAGCACAAGTCCGCAAGAATGTAGAAGCAAGTCTAACTACTACGACAAGAATGATAGAGTTATAGGCTAGAATGTAAAATTCAAGATTTAGCTACAAGAATGATGGATTAAGAATCAGTAAGGGCGACCGGAAGTACCAACTCCAGTTGGGTAGAACCTGTTTGCTAGAGCATTGTTCACCATCGTAACATTGTACAACGGCGGAGTTACTGTTCACCGGCGGAACTTCTGGAACGTCGATTACTTGTGCAGATCCCAAACGAGCAATGTAGTAGCAAAAAGAAAACAGAGCAGCAAGCAGTGGTTTCTAGAGTCGGAGCTCGGAGCGAAGTTCGAGTATATACCATTCACCGGAGAAGAGGGGAGAAACAGTGGGGTCAGGGGATCTATGGGTGAGCAGCGTCGCGGTGGTTTGGAGCAGTGGATCAACCAGATCCGACCCCTTTCCGGTATTACCAACACGTCACAAAGTGTTTTACACTACTTTGCCGGCAGACGGTCAATGGAAGATGGATGACCAAAGAATAGAAGAAGCTCACAGATCTGAGGCAAGCGAGATAAAGAAAGAGACGGTGAGATGCGATCAAGACGTAAAATGGAAGATGCCGAAAAAAGTCATCGGCGTAGTAGTCCGGCGGCGTTACCTGGTCACCGACCGGGGTGGGTTACCTGGTCGCCGGGCTGGTTACCGTCGGTGAGGGGTGGAGGGGGTGGAGATGGGGATCTGACTTGTTGCCGTTGGGGGGACAGAGGTTGAGAGGGGAGGAGAGGAGAGAGAGAGGCGTTAGTAGAGGCTAGAATACTAGCCGATACCGGTGTTGTTGTAGCAGGTAGGTGAATGTGTACGAAAAACAAAAAAACAAAAAAATTCGTGAAAAAGATTAAGTAGGCGTTTGGCCATAGAAACCAAATTTTTTAAAACTTTATTTAAATTTTTTGAAGTTGGTTATAGTTTTTGCAAAAAATATTTGGTTGTTTGAATGTACTGAAAGTGAAAATAAGATTTTAGATGTTTTCCAAATTCCGAATACAGAGCCAAACTCATATTTTCAAATAAAGTGAATAAAATTTCATGAAAAAGGTGAATAATGCTCGTGGCCAATCAGACACTAATCTTGTTTGAAAGAGACGTGATTTAGGAATACAGTAAAACATCTATAAATTAATATTATTAGAATCATGATATTTATTATTTATAGAGATATTAATTAGATAAATTAATATTTATTAATTAAAGAGAGTTTTATAATTTATTAAAGTTAAATTTTGATTATATAAAAAAACATTGTATCTTAGAAAAATGTATGTATCATATTACGTGCAGTTTGAGAACACAAAGCATTGTATCTTATTATTTTCACAATTGTTTGGTGCAGTTTGAGAACACAACACCAGAAATTTTGGATGCAATAAGAAAAGTTAGAGATGAGCTTCAACTAGACTTCAATTTTAAGAAAAAACAAACAATACTAGAATCATATTTCAGTAAATTATCTTAGTTATATTTGTGTAAGTTTATATAATTATTAATTTATGATATTAATGGGACCCTATATTTATATAGGGGTTTTTTGAAAATATATTGTCTTATTATCTTATCGAAATTTATTAATTTACCAACTGGCCCAAATCGGAATTGGAGAAAAGTATTATCTTAGAGAATTTATTAATTTATCGAGTATCAAAAAGTTTTACTGTATTGGGCCAAAAGGGCAATCAAAACTTGAGCAACGACTCCCACAATGTTGAAACTTTGAAGGAGTTCCAACGGGTGAAGAATCGTTAAGCATAATCCAAACGGAAGGAAACAGAAAAGACATAATCCGGATCTTAGGGCACTTTAGATGCTGTGATGTCGTTTAAATCTAGTCCCAAATTCACATCCTACAAACATTTGTTTATTTAATTTGCCAATTCTATATTGGTTGTCTAGGCAAATGCCTATTCTGTTTTCTTCACCAATTTGATTTTAGGAATTAGAAAACACAAATGCATATACTGGCTATTAACAGTTCTCTTTGACCTTAAACAGTTTTTGTTCCTTTTGACTATACACACTAATTAATTATTGACAGAAACAGAAACTCCTTATGGTTCTCACTCGTTGTCATCGGCAATGGACATAAACACCAAAATATCATGACTCGCTTACTTCAGTATTTCGTAAAGTATTTAACTTAAACAATCTATAGGTTTGTGAAAGAAATAATTCATTTATTATTTTTATTAATTCAAAGACAATATATACAATTTACATATTTTCATAATAGGAGAATCCTATTTCTATTTTACTCATAAAACCTTATTCTATTTGGAGACTAACTATACAATTATGGTAAAAGTACAAGACTAATTAAGGTACACTACAACTATACAAAACCTTGTACAATACTACCTATACAAAACCGAGAAACCGAGACTAAATATACATAGGATATACACGTGCATAACGTGTATATCTTATATATATTTAACAGTTTGGTCTTGTCTTGTTTGGAGAATGACCCTTTATGACACCGCTTAGTAAGTTATTTTTGCAGTTGAGATAAAAAAAATTTCTTTTCACTAAAGTATATAAATTTGTATGTGTCTTGTCTGTTCAAGAACTTCTCACCAGAAAACTGGAAGAAAAAAAAAGTTGTATAGCATAACTTTATACTGTAACAACTTTCTTATGGGCACAGGAAAAGATTCGGGTGGGTCAAAGAGGGAGGAAAGAATCTTGTAAGAAGTGAAACTTACACTAATAAACTATAGAGTAGCACTTCTCCGACTCAATTTATATAATGATATTTGATTGGGGATAAAAAAAAATTAAAAAAATTGAAAGTCGTAATAAAAAAGTATGATATTTTTTTGAGATAGACTAAAAATAAAAGTATGTAACCAAAAAAAATTGAAAATTGAGGGAGTAACAATCAGTAAACTACTCTATCGATTTCTCAGAACAACACTACTTACCTGTCCAAGTGAAACATTACATAATCAGGTCTTTTATTATTCATATTTAACAGGCTTGATAGCTCTCTGAGCTAACAATCACCTAACTAGATTCTAAAGCTTTCTCAATTTTTTCCACCATGCCTTGTAGGGAGAAGTCAACATAGCCTAAAAAACATTCCAAAGTCAACCCATCAACTGGATCAGAAACAAACGACCATTCGATCTGGCAGCCGCTCTCATCACCATCGTCCGATGATAACACTTTAAACATAACTACATACGACCTGATTCCCATATTATTGTCTAATGCCTCGTAGCTTAGACACCGTTCGATCTTGTCTACCATCAACAACCTCTCGTGACACCACTTGATGGTCGCGTCTCCACCGTCTGATGACGGTGGCACGGTGTTCGCACAACACCGGATAACTCCATCTTTATCATCATTAACTTGGTAACAAGTGTCAATGGTAGGTAGCCATTTGTGAAAGTTGAAAAAATCCTCAAAGAGAAGCCAAACTTGTTCAGCTTTTAGCCCTTTTAGGTTTGCTATGGATTTGCCTTCCCATTTGGACATTTGTTGGGCTGCCATGGAAGAAGAGCCAAAAGAAGGAGAAATGAACATGAAGAAGGACCACCTAGCTTGTTATGTTCTTAACAATTATTTATAAGATGTTAATTGATTATGGCCTTAAATTGAATATTATATTTCAACATGCTTATAAAGATGTAAAGATGTAAAGACGAAAGAGAAATAGGAAAAGCAAAACCATTTTACATACCAGCTACACCTAAAAAATATTAATTAGGAGAGATATTTGACATATTTTATCAGTATTTATTTTTAAGTTATAATTTCTCTCCATTAAATATTTACTCTATTTATGTGTCATCTTTATTAATGACGAAGGGGAAAATGAAGAAAATAAATAAATAAATAACTATGCACAACTATTTTTAGTAACCACAATAAATAATTTGAAATAGAGGAAATAGTAAGTACATTAAATTAAGGGTCGCCATTAATTAGTGTACCGCTGTACCTAGTTATTTATTATTTTGATTAAACCAGATTTAAAGATCCCATAAGTATCGGTTAGTCAGAAGATTAATTATCATTGTTTTATGGGGTGAAAAGTCTGTCTAAAAAGTATGTTCATTAGCCTGCATCTCTTTCAGAAGTCCATGACGGCTAAGGATATTTATATATTAAGGTAACTAATCTTTCTGTCCAATTTAGTTCTGAGTTAATTCTGAAGGCCAATATTATGATACCTGGCAATCAAATGATTCATGATATACGACGTCTTCTTTAAATCAAATCCCATTTTTACCCTAGTAAAATAATTAACCATAATTTGCTTTTGAATTTCAAGATTTAAGTGAAATATCCTTTTTAAAACTGAAGGATCTAATTTATTTTTACCATGCCGATTCATAACTCACTAGCACAATTAATACAAATTTGTGCCAGATAGTCATATTAAGAGGGTACATAATACTAGGAGTGGCCAGTGGGCCGCGCTCGGGTCTGACGGGCCGGGTCTGGCGGGATCGGGGTCGGGGCGGGACGGGAGAAGGGGCGGGATCGGGTCTGGCGGGGTCGGGTCTGGCGGGACTGGAGCAAGTGCCGTCCCGATCCCGATCCCGTCGGGCTCGGGCTCGGGCTCGGGGCGGGATACGGCGGGTTTTCATTTTTTTTTTTTTTTAAAATAACATATGTATAAAAAAAACTCAATAAACAAAATAAGATAGTGTAATAAAAACATCCCAAAATTTGTTTTTGTGCCTCTTATATTATTTAATAGACATATGATTTTTTGTAATACAAATACAATTGTCTAAAATCTAAATTGCAACTTTGTGGTGTTGTCCAAAAGTTACAAATTACATAATAAAATTACAATTAAAAATTACATTCTCAAAAACATGTTCTAATTGCTTGATGATTTCATGTAGTTCTTCGGTTGGAATTGGTATTTGTTGGTCAAATTGATCCACGCCGTTTCCACTACCTTCTGTTAAGATTTCGTTGTAGTTTTCATCATCTTCTTCGTTGATCTCCTGTTGACCGCACCTTCTCCGCTCCGCCGTATCCAATCTCTGAATAATACCGCAATTTCCAAGTCTCTCCGCTAATGAGTGTCCTGTGGTCTCCTATTTGATATCCGCTCACAGAAAAAGCGCCAGACGCAGCTGACGACGCTTGAATGTTCAAAACATCTCGAGCCATCAATGAAAGTGTCGAAAAGGTCTTCTCATTCCCTCCAAGATTTCAAAGAAGTCTTCATGTCCATCTTCATTGATAACTTCTTGATACTGATGCAGAACCTCAGAAACAAAAATATCCAACTCGCTAATTTGGTTAGTAGTAGAGGTACGACCACACATTCTATTTCTGAGGCTTTCAATACTAGCCGCAGAAACAACATGTCTTTTGTGAGGTTGTATTGAAGATGAAGAAGATGGTATGGAAGCTGGTAAGTTACTAGCATTTTCTTGTTGATAAAATCTATATATATTTTTGCATTGGTGTTCTACGCTAGACAATACTTCTTCTTTAGTTTGTTCAATAGGTGGTGGGTGATTTAGATTTTTGGGACTTGGAGGTGGTAGTACTTCTATACAATCGTAAATAGTTTCAATTAGTGATTTAGTACCGTCTATTTTAATATTAGGATTTAATACAGAACCAATAATATAAATAGAGGGAATAGGAATAAAATATTTTTTTATTTTGAGAAACATTTTTTTAATAGCTGCCTTATAAGCTGGTTTTTCCATATATTCACTAAGTAATAAAAATATTAGAGTTATATAAAATAACATAGTTGAAATAGTATGATAATATATACCGGAAAATTCTTTTGTTGCTTGAAAAAATTTCTCTAAAAATACAATAAGTTCGGAAATTTTTTCCCAATCACTATCTAAAATCATATCAGTTGGCTTTTTATTATGAGAGTTAAAAAATAAAGTTATAGGTAATTTATAGTCATAAGCAACAAGTAGTTGCTCGTATAAAGAATTTCACCTAGTGGATACTTCTTGTGGAATTTTTCTAAAAGGTAGTCCACAATCATGACAAATTTTTTTATATTCTTTTCTACGTTGTACTTTATTACTTTTAAAAATAAAGTTTATAGCAAATTGTATTTTACTAAGAATGTCTTCAAAAAGTGATAGACCATCCTTTACAATTAAGTTATATATATGGCACGCACATTTTATATGAAAATGGTCCTGAAAAGACTGAGTTAAACTATTTTTAAAATTGTAATTGCGTAATTGTTATTAGAAGCGTTATCTAATGTAATAATCATAATTTTATCGGTAATTCGTAATAATCGCACACTTGATAAATATTTTCTGCAATAAAAGTATCGGTGTGCCTATCATCTATATATCTATACGCTAAAATACGCTTTGCATAGACCATTTATAATCTATCCAATGACAAGTTACGCTTAAATAATCATGGTCGTTAGTACTACGACCTATATCGACGTGATGGATACTTTGCCATTAAAATGATATAATGAAAACGTAAATATTGTTGATATTCATGCTCGAATTTAAATACATCTCTCTTAACAGCTGATCTAGGAAAACCGTTAAAAGCGAGGATTATATATATCTCTAATGTAATGAATAAAACCTGAGATGAAGGAAATGAAAAAGGCAAACCCTCCACAAAGAACTAATTTTGATATTGCTTCCTATCTCTATGTTTATTGTATTTAGAGCCTACAATTCCCCGCCATAGGGTTAATTTGATCCTCAGACTTGGTACGGGACAATATCGATATGTGAACCTTGTCCCAATGGAGCGGGCGTTTGCGCACACGGTTTTGAAGCCTGGTATTGGGCATACCTAGCTGGATGAGCACTTACTACGTGTCTAATTAAACCCCCGCCCCACCGTGACCTTTTCCGCTTTTAAATTTTAAAACATTTTTACAAATTTTACATATGGCTACTTGATTCTCTACGTCCCTATCAAAAATGTCCATGCATCCGATTTTAATGGTCGTTTCTTTGGACCTCGTCTCATACTAGAGGGAATAGGAGGTATTTCAGTTGAAGGTGCACTAGTGGATGTGTTGTCATCAACATTAGTGGGTATATCATCTAGATCATCGCCTAAATTAAAGTCTTCTTGAGTTCCGTAAAATAGCTCATGGTCTAAATCTAATGGTATTGTAGGAAAATGTTGAGTATCAACAAAATCATCCTGTGTAGGAATAAGATGACTAGAAGAAGTACCCTTGCCCTGGTTGCCCCTACTAGAAGAAGCACCCTTACCCTTAAACATACCTTTTAATCCTTCCATTTTAATTATGATAATAAATAAATAAATAAATAATTAAAGACAATAAAATTAAGTGATCTAAACTAAATAAACAGACAATAATAATTTAATGAAGGAACGAATGTACCAAACGCCGACGTAACGTCGACGTGTAATCGAGAGGTTGAAAATTAAAACTTTGCTCGATGGAAGATCCTCAAGCTAGTTGTCAACTTCACTATCAATTCCCAAATGAATAAATAAAATTGAATATTTAGCAAACAATATAGACTTGTAGAGAGATATATTGAGAAATTAGAGAGATTGTAGGAAGATTTGTGAGAAAGATGAAGAGAAAATGAGTTATTTATAGTTGAAAAATTGGGTTAAAGCGTAAATATAATAACTTATGGGTTAAAAATAAATATTAAGGGTCGGGGTTGGGGAGGGGGCTAAAATGGCGTTGGCCAACGACCATTTTAGATTATGGCCGTTGGTGCAACGGCCATTTTTGCAAAGCGGGCGTGGCCTGGCCTGGGGTCGGGGTCGGGGCGGGCTCGGGTCTCGCGGGCCTGGGGCGGGCTCAGGTCTCGCGGGACGAGACATCGTCCCGTCCCGAGTTCGAGTCCCGCCCCCGTAATTTTTTTTTTTTGGCGGGGTCGGGGCGGGACCGGGGCGGGCTCGGGACGGGCTCGGGTCGGGGTCGGGCTGTCCCGGCCCACTGGCCAGCCCTACATAATACTGTCAAGACGTTTTCCATTTACATAAAACACAAAATCTCTAATTAAGGCTAAAGGAATTCCAATCATTTTGTGGCACCCCTAATGATCATCATCATTATACCCAATAAAGTCTCATAACGTGGGGTCTGGGGAGGGTAGAGTGTACGCAGACCTTACATCTACCTTGGTAAGTAGAGAGATCATTTCCGAAAGACTCTCGACTCAAGACAAAGCATAACAAAAGCAAAGCAAGAGAAACGGTCAGATCCGGACACGAAATTTAAAGAATAATGAAAATGAGAGTAACAAAAGTGAATAAGACATCATAAAGCATTCTGAAAAAAGAAGCAGTAACTAACGCAGGTAAATAAGATAACCAAAGTACACGAAAGAACATACAACAACATAAATCAAAGGACATAGACTGTAAAACAATATTGCGCCTACTAATATGATAGGTTAAGCAGGGCTACAATAATAACACTACAACTACCAGTATGTAAGTGTAAGTAGGACTACGCTCAACTACCTACTACCAGTATGTAAGCGTTAGTAGGACTACGCTCAACTACCTACTACCCTAAGTTGTGTCCTTCACAACCCCCTATCTAAGGTCATGTCCTCAGTAAGTTGCACTTGCGTCATATCCTGTATAATCACCTCTCCCCAATACTTCTTCGGCCTAGCTCTACCCCTCCTAAACCCGTCCACAGCCAACCTCTCACACCTCCGCACTAGGGCATTTGTGCCTTTCCAATGCACATGTCTGAACCATCTCAACCTCGCTTCCCTCATCTTATCCTCCACCGAGGCCACTCCAACTTTGTCCCGGATATCATCATATCTAATCATATCCCTCTGTGTATGCCTACACATCCATCTCAACATCCTTATCTACGCAACTTTCATCTTTTGGATGTATGAAGTCTTGACCGGCCAACACTCCGCCCATACAACATAGTCGGTCTAACCACCACCCTATAGAATTTGCATTTAAGTTTTGGTGGCACCTTTTTATCACACAATACTCCAGATGCGAGCCTCCATTTTATCCACTCTACACCAATATGATGTGTGACATCGTCATCAATATCTCTACTCTCTTGGATAATAGACTCGAGATACTTGAAGCTTCCTTTCTTTGGAATGACCTAAGTACCAAGCCTCACCTCCATGCATGTCTCATGATCGCTCCTGTTACGAAACTTACACTCCAAGTATTATGTTTTAGTCATACTCAGTCGAACCCTTTAGACTCCAGAGTCTGTCTCCAAACCTCCAGCTTAGCATTCACTCCGCTATGAGTCTCGTCAATCAGGACTATGTTATCTGCGAAGAACATACACCATGGCACCTCCCCTTGAATTTGTCGCGTTAGTCCACCCATCACCAAGGTAAATAAGAATGGGCTAAGAGTTGATCCCTGGTGCATCCCCATCATCACTGGAAAGTGCTCCGAGTCTCCTCTTACTGTCCGTACCCTGGTCTTGGCTCCATCATACATATCCTTGATCGCCCTAATGTACGCCACATGTACACCTCTAACCTCTAAACATCTCCATAGAACCTCCCTAGGGACTTTGTAGTATGCCTTCTCGAGGTCGATGAAAATTATATGTAAGTCTATCTTCCTCTCCCTATACTGCTTCACCAACCACCTAATAAGATGAATGACTTATGTAGTCAAATGCCCCAGCATGAATCCAAACTGGTTCTCAGAAATAGACACGCCTCTTCTCACCCTCATCTCCACAACCCTTTCCCAAACTTTTATAGTGTGGCTTAGCAGTTTGATACCCCTATAGTTGTTTTAACTCTGGATGTCACCTTTGTTCTTGTACACATGAATCATTGTACTCCACCTACATTCTTCAGGTATTCTTACCGTCTTAAAAATGACATTGAACAACTTAGTCAGCCACTCCAAACCTGCCCTACCTACGCTCTTTCAAAATTCAACTGGGATCTTATCAGGCCCAGTCGCTCGTCCCCTGCGCATCCTGCGAACAACACCCTTAACCTCCTAAACCTTAATACTTCTACAATATTCAAAATATCGGTACCTTCCGGATTGCTCCAGATCTCCCAGCACAATGTTTGTATCTCCTTCTTCGTTCAAGAGTTTATGGAAGTAAGACTGTCACCTCCGTCTAATACGCGCATCCTCCACCAGTACTTTATCGTCCTCGTCCTTGATGCACCTCACGTGATCCAAGTCACGGCTCATTCTCTCCCTCACCTTGGCTAGTCTGTACAACTTTTTATCCCTGTTTTTTTCCTTTAATTTCAAATACAGACGTTCAAAAGCCACCATTTTCACCGATGTAACCGCTAGTTTTACCTCCTTCCTCGCCATCTTATATAATTCCCTATTCGTCCACTTCTCCATCTCATCCTTTCTTTCTACCAGTTTCGCATACACCACTTTCTTTGCTTCGACCTTCTCTTGAACTTTACCATTCCACCACCAGTCCCCTCAATACCCACCACGGCTATCCCGCGAGACCCCTAGCACTTTTCTAGCTACCTCCCAAATATAACTGGTCATCCTGTCCCACATACCGGTCGCATCCCCACTACTCCCCAAGCTCCTCTGACCAACAACCTCTCCCTTATCTCATTTGTACTAGCCATGGTCAAACTCCCCCATTTGATTCTTAACTTGTCATCCACAACACTTCTCTTCTTATCCATATTGATCTCCAAATCCATCACCCAAAGCTTATATTGGGTTGTAATATACTCACTTGGAATAATCTTGCAGTCTTTACAAAAACCGTTGTCAACCTTTCTAAGGAGCAAATAGTCTATCTGAGTCTTAGACACCGAACTACGAAAAGTCACCAAGTACTCCTCCCTCTTCAGGAACCTCAAATTTACTATCACCATCCCAAAAGCTTTAGCGAACTCTAAAAGTGAGACGCCTCCCCCATTCATGTCCCAGAGGCCAAAGCCTCCATGCTTGTCGTCATAACTGTCACGACCCGACCCGACGGGCCGCGACTAACCGTCCTAATGACGTCATTATACTAACATGTCACACATAATCCAACTAACACTTAATGAGTCTAAAATCCGGCAGCATAACACTGCAACAACAACATAAGCCAGGGTAGGCAAGCTGACAAGGCTGCCTTTACCCAAGAATGTACATGTCTCCTGAGGAGTCACAACTAGCCAATATAACATAACAAGCAAGCCGACAAGGCTGCCACCAGATAGTAACATATATACATGGGAACACCCCAACACAGAATACAATAACATGACTGACAAAAACAGAGTCATAACCCTTACATAAGTACAACCCACAACTGTCTACAGACCTCTATAAGAAGGACAACGACAAATGACGGGACAGGGCCCCATCGTGCCCCTAAACTCAAACATAAGTCTAAGAGGTTGGGTACCAAAATGACAAAGCTCTGGATCAAAGGAGCTTCCCAACCTGCTGAGTAGGAACATAAACCGAAGGGTCACCAAACTGAGCACATGTACCTCCGGGCATGAACGCAGCCCCCCGAGGAAAGGGGGGTCAGTACGAAATAATGTATTGAATATGTAAACATGAAATACTGCAAATGAGATCATAAGTAGCTAATGAATAACAAGAGGTCAGTATAAAAATCATGATTCAAATCCAACTGTGCCATAAACAATAAAAGTCAGTTGTGCCTTATAAAAATGAGAGTCAAGTCAAGAAAACATGAATGCCTGTCCATATACATATATATATACCTGTAACGTAACCCGGCCCACTAATGCGGGACTCAGTGAAATCATATCATAACCCAGCCCATATTGGGACTCAGTGAAGTCATATCATAACCCGGCCCATGCTGGGACTCGGTAAAGTCATATCTCATCTATGGATCCATCCTACGTAACCCGGCCCTCTAGTGAGGGACTCGGTGAAAAATGCAAGGCTGTTCACGAATGTAACCCGACCCAGGACTCGGTGAAGTGAAGTAATAACACTTAGCACGAGTAGATTTCATGAGTAACCATATGCAATCAAAATTTTCATTTGACTCTCAATAAAATCATTATAATAATATCATAATAAACTTTTTACTGAAAAATCATAGGCACTTCTCATAACTAACATCTTTAGGAATTAAACTGTATAAGAATCATGTACGTCCGCCGTACTTTCATTAAATAAAAATCATGCCAAAGAAAGAAGGAATAGTTCACATACCTCTTAGACGAACTAATCAACTCAATATTAGAGTACGTCTCGTTTTAGAACTTCAACCTATAATAATGGTAATACGTTCGTCAATTCTATGATCACTGGCATACTTTATATCGAATAACGACTTCCTATTCTATAAAAATTCGGGCAACACTTCCCTTGTTTATACATGTTTCCACAACTTTCAAACGAGGCTAATAACATCAATAACCAATAACCAATTAAGGGCACAACCAAAACAGCAACAAAGGGGATTTATACACCCACTTCTCATGTACATTTAGCCTCTTAATCCACATTAAAACAGCCTACAAAAATAGTCCATGTTCCAACAACAACGAGGGTAGAATGTGAAGCATTTCTACACCTTTCTACACCCTTATTCCTCTAGGACTTACATTAGCAATTACCACACTTAAACATGCATAATGGTAACTAAATTTTCAGCATTATAACACCACAAAACAGTCCCTAAAACAGTACATATACATCACAACATGTCCAACAATTTCATGCAAGTTCTTGGCCACAACATGTCATAATTCCATAACTCTTATCTTAATTCCTAAAATCCAATTTCGTATTTCAATACTTCCATATAACTAATTTCAACTAAATATCAATGTTTCCTTTCAATTTCATCATGCAATTAGTGACAATAATAACAACAATAACCAACGAATCCAATAACACCAAAATCTGTCCCAAATCGGCAACTAGCCCAAAATTGTCACATGCAACGCTTAAATTCCAATCTTTCCTTAACACAAATTCATATCCTTAATTCTAACAACATGCATTCCAATTATATTATAGAAAGAAGAATTTTATACCTCAAATTTCATCCAAAACAGTCCCCAATTTTCTGCCCACTGCTTGTCCGAAAATCCTCACTGTTTTGTATTTTTTCTCCTTTTTTTGTTCACTTCTTCAACTCCAATTGACATGCAAGTGTTCTACAATGTTAAGTCATCATCCCTACACGTTTTTCTTCCAAAATTTTATCCAAAAATCTCAAAATTTCTGGGCTAAAGTTTCGGCCAGCAGTGGTTGTTTTTGCCACTGTTTTTGGTGTTGTTTTGCTTCTAATTTTTGGTGAAAAATATAGTCTAGGAAGAGAAGATAAAAACCTCAAATTTGTCTATGGGGTTGGGGGTTCTCGGCTGGGGTATGGGGGAGGAGAGGAGAGTTTGTTTTAAGTTTTGAATGAAGAGGATGAAAGAATGTAGGTTAATTAAAATAAAAATCTGGATTTTTAATATTACACTTTGGCCCCCAAGTTCTTCAATTAATAAATCTTAAACCCACCTCTTTTAATTCCCGAGAATTTCATAAAGCCTCGTATCCTCAATGTCATAATTTTATAATACAATACTATTTCATAACTCCATTGAAATTCATTCAACTACTAGGATTAATTCTCGTCGTCACATGTATAGCACTAAAGAAAAACTATTCCGGGATAACATCCGTTTATACACTAATTTTCCGTATTAACATATGTAAGTGCTCCTTATATTCAATATCTGAATCTTACTTCCTTAATGACATTCTTAATTATCGTCTTAATCTTACGAGGTGTAACAATAACCCCCCGGAAGTGACCCGATATGTCCATTGAAATCCCCTCCTACAAATAACTTCTCAATGGGTGGTATACCTGCCACCACCTCGTCCAAATCCTTCCAAAAGTGCCTCTTCTCCTTCTCGTCCAAGCCCGCCTGCGGCGCGTAAGCACTAATAATATTCATAGTGCACCCTCTAACTACCAACTTAATCGACATCATCATGTCATTGACCCTCCTAACCTCTACCACATGATCCCTTAGCTCGCTGTCTACCAAAATGCCTACCTCATTCGTATACCTCGACCTACCAGAGAACCATAAATTATACCCATCCACATCCTTAGCGTTAGGTCTTACCCATTTGGTCTCCTAGACACATGCTATATTAATCCTCATCTTCTTAAGACTCTTAACTAGCTCAATGGACTTCCCTGTTAAAGTTCCAATGTTCCATGACCCTATTCTCAATTTAGCATCTCTCTTACCCCACTTACCCCCCCTAACCCTCACCTCCGTCCCCGACCGAGAACATGACCCTAGTCTACCATCATTCACCAAAGCCACTAGAGCAAAACTAGTCCAAGGTTGACGTTAACACATATGGGAACTAATACTAAAGCACAAGTTAGCAAGAAATGGCAAAGAGATAAAGGAGCAATTAGTACAAGTTAGAAAATTAATTGAGTGTAATGTAATCGGGAAAATTAATTGAGTGTAATGTAATCGGGAAACTAGCAAGTAAGCAACCATAGATATTTCAATGCAGGTATTACTAAACCAAGCCGAAATAATAGAGTAAACATGCAGGGAGCAACATAGGTTAGCGAGCAAGAAACAAGAAATAAGAGTATTTCACGAGGAGTGGACACCAGCAAGAAATCAAAGAGTTTAGAATAAAAGAAAAACAATCAAACCCTCAAGAAGGTTAACTATAATAATATATCAATACAAAATCAATTGAAGAGATAGCACAAAATTCGAGGCAATAGAACTAGTAAGTCACATCCAAATAGACGAAGCAAGGCACTATAATAATATGAACAGAGCAGAAATATATTCGAGTAATAGAACTAAAATAAATGCAATAATTTATTATAAACGTAGCAATTTATTCAAAGCGCAGCAGGCCAGGAAAACAAATGCTATGAAGAGCAAGGTAGAAATAGTAATGATAAAAATAGAAGTGTAGTAAACTAGCAGCAAAAAATGAATCTAAAAATATTGCAAGTTACAAGCAGGAAACAAGATATGCCAACAATATAATCCAAGCAATACAACAACAAACTATAGCAAACCAGAGAGGAAAACCAAAGGGGAATTAAAACAGGGAAAATTAAAATCAAAGGTTAAACTCTAACAACAAAGAAACATATGCTAAATAGGATCTAAAACAAGATTAATCAAGCAAAACTAAAATCAGAGGCTAATCCAATAATAAATCCTGGAATGTCGATAGGGAGATGAAATTGGATGTTATATAAGAAGTAAATGAAGATAGAGAGACGATAGAACCTGGACTATGTTGATGGGTTGTGTATTTACAATTGGCGGTGGGGCTGTGTCTTGGAAATCCTCAAAGCAAACTTGCGTCGCCCGATCCACGATGGAATCAGAGTTTATCACTTTAGACAAAGCATGAGAAGAAGCTGAGTGGCATCACGACTTCTTAGAGGATGTCCCTTGTTGGGACAAATCCGTACCTTCTGTAATGATCAACTGCGATAGTCAGTCAGCTCTAGGAAGGGCACGGAGTTCTATGTACAACGGCAAGTCTCGTCATAATCGACGGAGAAATAAGACCGTTAGGCAGTTGATCACCACGAGTATAATATCCATTGATTACATAAAATCAAAGGATAACATAGTGGACCCACTGACAAATGGCTTACCCAAGGATCAAATGTTCTGCCTGTCTAGGGGAATAGGCTTAAAACCCAAGCTATAAGGACCAATACGATGATAACCCAACCTTACTGACTGGAGATCCCAGAAATTAGGTTCAATGGAAAAACTAAGCTGTAAAGGTTCAGTTGAGCACTTCGGTGGAAGCATGAGCACTTCAGATAGTGATTTCTGTAACGAAACACCAAATCCAAAGTCGTTCCCACGATAGACGTTAAGTGTTATCTACAGTGTGGGTAAATGTTAAGTTTTCAAAACCTTTAATGATCCTCAACGGTTGAGGTTAGGTTTGGGAAAACTTTTAATAATTCCTAACACTTGTAAAGTGGGGTATAGCAGGATACCTTGTAGGAGACCACCTATTTAAGTGCGAGGACATGCCGTCTCAAATGAACGCACTTAAGAATTCAAGAAGTGTCCACAGCCACAACAGACAAAATATTATGAAGAAAAGAGTAAGAGAAGTTTTTGTGTTGGTACCGTTGACTTGGCTTACACTAAACACTGATGGTTCAAGACGTCACGTCCACCGTGCAGTAAGTAAGTTCGATGGTATTCAACTATGGAAGGTTCAAAGCGGAAGCTACCTATCTAGATGCAATATAGGTCCGCTGAAAGATTGCTGAAAAAGGCACCATATAAGTGCGCCAAAATCTCTTTCAAGAGGGGATTGTTGGAAATTTACTAATGTGGAATTAAGTTTATTCCATTATTTATGACTCGAACAATTGGGGCCCCGCACGTCGGAAACGTCGTTTCCACACACGTGCACACGTAGTGCCAAGTATCGCAAATTTCATTAGTGAAAGAGATATTGGTACGTAAGTGAAACGTTTGAGACATAGAATGATGGATGATTGTTGGCCAAATGAAAAATATTCCACGTTGGTGAACGAAGGAAGAAGTGTGCGAACTGTAAGATGAAACGAGTCGGAAATCGCCGCGGCGCCTCCCAGGCAGTGCAGCGGCGCTAATTGGGTGTCCAACCACTGGAGCCGCGACGCTAATTCGCAGAGCCGCGGCACTTCGGAGGCAGAATGCTGCGACAGAAAGATGGAAAGTTCTGACTTTTGGGCTGTTTTTGGAGCATTGAATCTCCATTATTTGGCACATGAATTCAGCCATTATTTGGCTGAATGTAACCCCTCTTTAAGTGTCATTACATGGCTATTTAAGTCCATTAGTTGGCTAGTTGAGGGGTCATCTCATTACACTATAAATTGAGGCATTTGGCTCAATTGTTCAACACTACTAAGAAAACACACTTACAAAATTTTCTGAAATTTTCTTCTTCCTCTCTAGCAAGTTTACTATATTCAAAGTTCTTCAAGGGTAACACTTGAGTTTCCTTTGCTCATTTGTTAAGTTGTTGTTGTATCTTGGGAGACTATTGCCCGACAACGTAAAAGGATATATAAGGAAAAATCTTGTCTTAAAGACAGAGTGTCATCACTCGACTCAGCAAATCACAAGGAGTTTGTAACGTTCTTGATTCCAGTTTGTTGTAATCTTTAGTTTATCCTTTCTAGCAATTTGTAATATTTATTTACTTTCCGTTTCCTGCAATTGTTGTAACCCACATTTTCACATTCATCCCAGCGCTAACAGTGTCCGATAGATCGAGGCCTTCAGAGTCTTTAGGCGATCCACAACCTTACTCCATGTATCAAACATAGGAGAATAGTTTTGATCAATACTTGTTGGTGCCATAGAATTCACAGTTACATCCACTTGATGAACCCATGATACTGCTGAATTTTGCGTTTCTTCGGATTTGTGCAAGATCTGAAGTTCTATTTTTGATTCATTATGTTTCTTTCATTTGAGATGTTGATTCTGAGAAAAAAAAGTCTCGTATGCATAGTTGTGTATAGACAATTTCTTCTTCTTTGTCTTCCTTTTTTCTTCTTTTTTTTGTATACGTATGGTGATTTTGGTGTTGAATTGGAAATGTAGTGGTGGCTGAAAAGTGTTCTCTAGTACAAATATATATAATCAATGCTTTATACACATTTATACAGTGTAGAAATGCTAAACACAGCCAAAATATCTATTAATTGTATGTTGTTATACACTTTTATACGACGTTGATATATTGTCTACAATAAATGTATAAAGCTATATATTGTTGTATAATATTGTATACCATGTATAAATATTGTAGAGATTACATGTAAATATGTTTTTTTTTAAGGATATGTGTAGATGTGAAGCTATTCGAAAAAGACTTAACGGATTTTGGATGGAGTTTCGTTGAAGTTCGTAGGGGATCAAGATCATTTTTTGTATAAGTTTGTATAATTTTATATAACAGTAGAAAAAAATATATATAAACATTTCTTATACATTATTATATATTTTTATATAAGGTTGATGCATTATCTACCGTAGGTGTATAAAGTTTTATATTATTATATAATGTTGTATGCTGTGAAAATGTGGCTATGTAAATATAAATTAAAATTATGACTATAAATAATGTAATTACTTATGTTGGATGGTATATTATTGAAATTATCCAATCGGAATATACTTCTACACGATTAGTTAAGTAGGATTCATATCATCAATGGAAGACATAGGGAAAAAACAACAAGAAATCACCAAAAATCAGTAAAACACTTAAAAGTTATATCATGAACTTGCTAGGGCATCTTCCATGTTCTTAGCCATTCCCTGCAGCCCAACTTCATACTTCTTAACCAAATCCTCCAATCTCATCCCTTCCACTGGATCAACGGTGATAAACCACTCAATCACACAACCATTTTGACCATCAGCTTCATTTGGGACAATCCTGACCGTCGAAAAGTATGACTTGAATCCAATGTTACAATCCATTATCTCATAACTTAATATCCGCTCAATTGGATTAATAGCCACCAGTCTCTCCTTGGACCAGCTCACCGGAGCACCACTCTCCGGCGGGAGAGAGAATCCGGTACAGTATCGTATGCAACCGACCTCACCATTTTCGCCGTGGATGCCATAACTTGCTGACAAGCTAGGAAACCATTTGTTTAGGCCAAAGAAATCTTTGAAGAGAGAAAATATTTGGTCTGCACTTGCTTTTTGTAATTTTGTTGACACTTTAGATTCCCACTTTGGTTGTGAATCCATTGAAGAAGATGAATTCAGATCCTATTTTTTCATTGATAGAAGACTATATATATATAAATAAAGTTTGTATGATATGAAAAATAATTAATGAGCCTTGGGAATTTCTGTATGTCACGTTTCTCCGAAGTTTTTTTTTTTATCATATAGAGGCAGGAAAAGGAGAAATTGGAAGAGGATTACAACATCAGAATTTAAACTCTCACTAATAAAGTAAAAATTCAAATAGTTAATCAACTGAGCTATTAGATTGTTACTATCTGAAAGTATAAAACTCGATTTTTTTTTTATAATATTGACTTTTTTTCTTTTAGGAAGAAGAAAAAGGAGGGTATTCTGGTCAAGAAAGCAGAGCAAAGTAATTTACTCTTTTTGGTTTGTTTTCTTTTCTCTTGTCTAGACCTGTCCAAAGGTCGGGTCGGGCCGGGTCAGGACCGGGTCGGGTGGCTTTTTTTTCCCTCCTTGCCCGACCCTGACCCTATATTTTTTTTAAAACTCCGACCCTGACCCTGACCCTTCGGGGACCCTACGGGTCACGGGTCGGCCCTGACCCGACGATTTTTTTTGGCGGGCAGGGTTGGGCCGGGTCGGGTCGGGTCGAGATTTTTTTTTTTTTAAATTAAATTTTCAAAACTGAAATTGGTATTCACCCCTACATTACCACGGAATTTCGACGTTGAAATGTATTGTATATCGTGAAATCTTGACTAAAGAAAAAGAGAATTGGAAATCGATTTGGGGAAAAACACAAATTGATTGGAAAAACTGACGTTTTTCTAAAAATTGGCTGCGCCAAACCGCCTTATGGCGGTTTGACCGTCCCTGTCTCGAAAAAATATGCAAAATCAAATTTTTTTTTGGATAAAACGGACATCCGAGCGCAGAGTTATGACCATTTAAAGTTTCACCAATTTACAACTACTTTATCTCCCTACATTATGCTTCCACGATATTAACAAAATGACTAATAATATAAATATATAATTAATAATCAGCTACCGTTTTTATCTTATTTTATGTCGAGCTAAATGTAGATTAGATATATATATATATATATATATATATAAACAGGCATTATATCACTTATTAATGACAAAAATATATATAAGTACAAAATAAATATTAATAAAGGAAAAATAATATAAATTATATTAAAAAAATATGGTCGGGTCGGTCGGTGCACGGTCGGCTGACGGTAATTTTTTTCCGACCTGGCCCGACCACGACCCCCTCGGTCGAGTGGCTCTCGTCGACTAAAAGTGACCACTGGCCCTGTTTTTCTGCCGCCGGCGGTGTCCCCAAACCTATGGGACAGTCTACTCTTGTCGGAGACCACACATTAAATTCCGTTCCAATTTAAAATTCTTTTAATTGGAGTACTCTACAGTCTACATTGTACTTTTTCGATCATATGAAAATTTTATAGTGTTGGATAGTCGGTGTGAACAAGAATAGAGCTTTATTGGTATCGCTCTCTCAATATTAATAAAATATTATAAGTGATATCAGTTATTTTATTCTTAAATTTTGATAATTCAGACATATTTCATGATTTACTGATAGTAGTACTACTATCTCCAGGAATATTCTGACGTAAGCCAGGAAGCTGGATATAATAAAAAAAAGAATAGAGCTATTAAGTTTGGACATGATTTTAAATTAGTGATTTGAAATCAGATTAATTTAAAGTTAAAATTTTATTTGAATATATAATTTGATTTTTTTAAGTTATACTTTTATTCTGTTAAGTCAAACTTCTAAAATAGATTATTTTGATTCAAAAGTGCTTAATAAAAAATACTTATAGTGAGAAAAAATGTGTTTGATCAATTAATTTTAAAAATATTTTTGAGCATCAATGTGTGTTTGACCAAGCATTTAAAAAGTGTTTCTAAGTGTATTTTTTTGAAAAAATATTTTTCAGAAAAGTGCTTATGGTAAAAAGGTATTTTTTGGCTTCTGAAAATAACTTTTGCTACTCTCCAAAAACGGTTATTTCTCCCAAAAGCTTGGCTAAACACCTCTTTTTTTTTTAAATAAGTAGAATAAGTACTTTTGGAGAAAAATAAGCTTGCATACACGCTATTTTTCTCATAAATATGAAAATCCCATAATTTGTGAAAACTATCACAACTTCCTTAACACTTATAAAATCTTACCAAATGAACAAATCATAATTCATAAACAAGGTATCAGAATATCTAAGGCGCTATATTAATAAATTACATATCTTCATATTTCTTTTATGAATAAATGCTCGTGATTATATGCTAGTACAAAGTTTCAAATACACATAATGTTACAAAGATCCACTTTAATAAAATCAATAATAGCACTCCCTCCGTCCCAATTTAAATATCTTAGAAAGAGTGATAAGAAATAAAGAGAAACTTTTGAATCTTTATTGTCTTAAATTAAAAATGTGTATAATATACTAAAATGTCATTTAATCTTGTGGTTATAAACTTGTCATGTAGGATCTTTAAATTGTCAATTTACTAAATGTGAAAAGACGCACTCTTTTTGGGACAGACTAAAAAAAAGTAAGACACTTAAAATGGGACGAAGGGAGTACTAACTAGCTATTCTTTACTATAATCCTTCCACATAGTAAGGACAATCTCTTCACGTCAAGAATGAGTCTTTTCTACAAAATATAAAATAATGAATTTTTTTTACAAAATATAAATTTATTGATCAAGTTTTACATTTAAAAAAAATCACAATTTAGAATTCTAATCCTACTTTTTAAAAAAATTGATATTTGAAATTAAATTTTTATGCAGATTTCATAAATAAATTAAATGCTAATTTAAAATCAAAATATGAAATCAGGCTCTAAACTTCTCTAGCCAAACGTCAACTAACAAACGATGCCTCTAAATTGTGAAAGGTATAGTAGAAATTTATCCAGAAGATAAAGTCAGGACCAAATAACTAAAGGACGTTCCTTCACATATTAGTTATATGAGAATTATAATGTAAATAGTACTTATTATTTATGAGGTGATTAATAAAGAAGGGATTGCAATGTAATGATTAAGAACTTAAAAATTATTATATATGAATTACTTATTCTAAAAGATTTTTTTTTGTCTTTAAATGTTTTAATCATTTTATTGCTCATGCACGTATTTTATTTTAACTAGTTTAGTGTATGCGCTTTGTGCGTAAATTTTGCATATATCAATAAAAATAGAATATTCATGTAATTGTTTTAACTTAATAGAAATGCTATCAAGATTAAAGAAATACAACTAAATAATGTTTGCGTACTTTATAAAATAAAAGTGATGTAATTTTATATAAATAGTATTTATCTAACTTAATCTAATTATTCATCTTTATTTTTCGGATGATTCCAATTCAAGTACTACGAAACCATCAAAAGTCACATGTTCGAACATTAAATAACCGATATTTTTTAATACTTGAACTTCTTTTTGTAACTCAAACAATTATGTCAAATATATAGATATCGACCAAAATATTTAACTAATTACTTTTTGATAAAAGATTTGCAATAATTAGTTCTTGCACTCACGATGAGCCTTTGATGCAGCAAACATCCATCACTAATTTCCATTCAGAAAAATACATCAATAAAAAATACACTCGATAAAGAAATCAAATTCACGAAAGGAAGTCAGTACAAGATTTTTATCTATTAAAAATTATGATCATTAACTTTAAACTATCCACTAATTAGTGTTGATGAATTGATTTTACTTGTACTTTCATATGTT
Organism: Anisodus acutangulus; assembly: GCA_029783415.1. NCBI lineage: Eukaryota > Viridiplantae > Streptophyta > Magnoliopsida > Solanales > Solanaceae > Anisodus > Anisodus acutangulus. The sequence goes on from CM056509.1 coordinate 40,599,943, forward strand.
CCAATAAATATTACATATATTCAGACTTTCAGAGGTTAGCAACCACCAAATCGGTGCAGTCTCCTTCTACAATCTCCCCTATAAATTTTAATAAAATTACAAATAGAGAAAGGTATAATATGTTATATTAAGTAGGTCTCTAAATACTCCTTCAATGATAAGTTCACATGATATGACAAAGATTCTTTATAAAAGTTGTGTGAAAAATATAATAAACTGCTTACTAATAACTGAATAGTCAAAAACGACCTATCAATCGAATGTGAGGCCTACAGACTGTGGTCAATCCTCAGAATTCGCTTGGTCTTCGTCAAAAAACTCCGAGGCATTTAAGTTCTGAGTAGCCGAGCTGCACGAATCAACTTTATTTCTTCGCTTCTTCTCTTAAGATAATACATAACTCAGAAAGCCTTCGAACTCTAGCCTTGAACTACAGCTTTGAAAAGAAGTCAGTCGGTGTATAGTAGTACCTCGAAGATCCGTAGTAAAGCGTGAGACCATATCCTACTATTTCTTTTTGCCAAATTGGTGTCATGCCTCTCTGCATGCAGTATGACAGAAAAAAGAGTAGAGAAAAACTATTCTTCTCTATTCTGAAGCTATTTTTGAAGTCTTTTAAGATAAGTCTTTTATGTCAAATACATGAACCTGCCGTATGTACTCTAGGTACGGTTGCATTGACATGATGTGCACCAACATGTACTGTTGTATTGCCATGATATCCACCAGAACCTGCATTCTGATTCTACATTATAAGCACTTTGTCATATTTATTTGGAGTACAGATTCTCAGCAAGCAATTGATCTGATCATGTTGCTCTTGGGATAATTGTCTCAACTCTCCTATATTTCTCTGGTTTTTCTGTCCCACATATCCACCATAAGACGGTTGTTATGAACTATCAAGGTCTCTGTGATGATCACCTGCCATAACCATATTGGCCTTCTTTTTACCTTTGAAATTAGGAGGATAACCTATGAGCCTAAAACAGTTATTCCTGACATGTCCCTTATTCTTACAGAAATCACAGTACATCAACTTGTAGCATGTTTCCCTAATGTGTCCCTTCATTTGACAGAAATCACAAAATGCATTAGGAGAATAAGGCTTTTTCTGTTTAAACTGTGGTGACCTACAGAACAAAGCTGTGGGCTCAGTTGGCTCTCCCATAATTGTATATCTTCGTGTGATCATTTTTTGACTTTCATCATGAGCAATCATTGCATAAGCCTAATTTACACTAGGAGTAGGTGACATTAGATGAATGTGAGAAACTCTAACAACCTCTTATTTGTTAGATGTTCTATGTACTCACTAGGACTGTCACAGTCACATGTTGGAGGAGATATGATCGAATCAATTTCATCTCATAGATCCTTCATCCTGGAATAATAACTGGACACATGTGATACACCTTGATGCAACATAGCCAGTTTATTTTTTAATTGATACACTTTAGACAGATTGATCTTATCAAACCGCTCCTTCAAATCCTTCCATACTGTATGTGCAGTAGATCTATAGAGTATTCCACTAAGTATATTTTTATTCACATTTCTCATAATCCATGATATAACCATTGCATTACATCGATCACATTGCTTCGCTTGATTAGCACCATAAGTATCTCTTTTAACTGTTCTATCGATAAAACAAATTTTATTTTTTGCTAACAGAGTCAATTTCATAGCTTGACTCAGTATAATTCTCCATTCCGATTAGTTGAATTTCCACTTGCACTGCTCCATGTGTATCAGATGCACTAAAATAATGGATGATTGTGGTCGACGATGTTCGAGTTTGAGCTCGAACTTTCATCAATAATTACTGATGCAATTCAGCGATGTATTTTCCATGTATTACAGTTATACTATACTACGATGATTAGGGAAAGAAAATCGATCTGTGTAACTCACTGATTTAAAGACAAAACTAGCTCAGAACCACTGCAGAGAATCCCTCGATTCCAGTCGTATTTCGCCGGAAAATCCTTCGATTCTCTCTACATGTGCTCTGATACCATATAACTTTCATGACCTAAGCTGATCATAGATTGCATGTGCAAACTAAGAGCAATCGCACACTGAGATTATGCAGTCGAATGTACAGAAATGGAAGTTCTGTTCGAAGAAGAGAATAGGAAATTTATGGAAGCTTTTCTCATTTATTTCTTACACATACAATGTGAATTACAATTCTTATTTATACTAGTAGAAAGTAAGTGTGATGACTAGGCAACATTTCCAACAAACTCCTAACAAACTACTCCAACCAACTTAACAATATAAACTAAAGTGTGATAGTGGTGCTGCTGCATTCTGTCCTGGTGCTACTGCACTTCAACATTAGAGCTCTTTAAGGTCCATTTTTTACTCATAACCTTTTCTTATTTTACAAAATTTTGGTTGTGCTTGCATTTCTGATTTAAGTTGGATTCTGCCATTGATGAGCATGCTACCAAGTTTTATTTGTGCTTTTAGTCACTTACTATCTTAAATTAACATGTTTGAATGGTGCTTTAAATTATAAAGTATTAAGTTGCTGAGTTGGATAATTTTAAAGTTGGGATTGCATCTAAAAGAAATCAACAGTGGTTGGACTCAATGAATTTAAGGATTTTTGAGCTTTTGAATACATGTCAGTTGTTTAGTTTTGTTGTAAGCATGATTAACAATATGAAATTAACGTGATTTGGTTCTAAATTGACTATTATAATATTTGAGTGGCGTGAGACTAATTGATATTGAATGGGTTTTGTCATAGCTTGGTGAGTATATAATAAAATATAAGTTTTGAGGTAATTTTTTATAACGTTAGGCAAATATAGACGCGTCTTAACCCACTCGTTTCTATTAAGAATACGGTTATGCATCTTACTTTGAGACGCTAAAAGACAGTTTATTCTAAAAATCATTTTTTATTAATTCAAACAAAAACTCATAGACAAAGATTTTAGGTGCGATACATACGAGCGAAGAAAGCGGTTACGCTTCTAAGCCGGTGTATGTTAAGATCCGGAATGCGGTTACGCATCTGGGTTAAAACTAATAAAATTTCAACAATAAAAAACACAAACAAATCAAGACTTGTTATACAATTTATCCAACAAATAGATTAAGCTAAGTATAAGTTGATAAAGCGATCGTGCTAGAATTACAGGACTCGGGGAATGCCTAATACCTTCTCCCCGGTCAACATAATTCCTTACCCGGTATTTTATTTTCGCAAACCATTAATAAAAGAGTCATTTTCTTTTGATTAGGGATTCATAAGGTGACTTGAAATACCAAAACTCAATTCCAAGTGGCAACTCTGTAAAATAATTAATCCCTATTCAGTACCGTCACTTTAATTGAAAAAACCCTTTTAATAACAACCTTTGTGCGTTCATACGCGGGGGCGAAAAAAAGGTGTGACAACAAGGGTATTCATAGAAAAGGATTCTAACAATTATTCGGGTTTCACATTCAAAATCAAAGGTAAAGTATGGACTCACATAAGAAAATATGAACCGAATCGATCAGGGAATACGCATCAAGAAAACAAATAGTAAGAATATCTATCTCAACACATCAGCGACCACACCTTACAATCACCACCAAACACCTGCTACAGAATTCAAAGCGATTTTGTACCATCCATCAAATTATACAGCACAACCAAAGTGCACATCAAATTATACAGCACAACCAAGTATCGAATATGTCAGATCGATCTTTACTTCTACCATTGTTCTAAATATTTCCATTCTTGCACCCATTTCCTTCTTGACACTCTAATAATGAACAAGAGGCTTAAAGCCTAAGTTGGGGGGGGGGGGTTGAGAATATGTGAAAATTGAAGCATAAAGCCTGAGTTTGGGGTGGAGATGATTTTCCTAGTCTATGACCCAGTGTGATTGATGTAAATACTTTTGCTTTATGTTAAAAAAATGGCTAGTTAGAAAATGTTGCACAAAAATAGGAATAAAAGAGTTAAATGGACATACCACATCGGGGTTGTAGGAACAAAATGAAGGAAGGAGAAAAGAGGGAAAATGAAGTGTAGTGTTCAAGGAGAGTTACTCATTATTATGCGAATGCATGTCCCTAAACCTACATTACAAGCCGAGAAAACTTCCTAGTGTGATTGCAACTGAACCGTCCAAAGTTAATGACATTAAAAATAAGGGAAAACATATGACATTTGCATTTGTAGTATGTGAACTTCTTTGTGAGTGTGAGTGTTTCTTCTCTCTTTCGTCTCTTGTCCCATTTGTACTTGTACATATGTGTTTTCGGACTTTCTTGGGTCTTTGTGAGGGCATAGGAGTTGAGAAATTTTTTGAAAATGATTGACTACCCGAAATGGAACTTGTGTGCACATTGATCCTCCCAGTGACATGATGTCATTGATTGAACCTTGTGAATCCTAACAATTTTGGGTGATGCATCTTGTTTGAAAATGTGAAAGTGGGGGGGGGGCATCGTTGATAAGAGTGCAAGTTTGTAGTTATGTTCCAAAATTATTGTAAACAATGTTACCTTGTGACGTCTAAGCTTATATGATAGTCGTATGTGTTGTTTTAGTTGTTTGAGGACGAGCAAAGACTTTAAGTTGGGGTGTATGTGTCATGAAATTACGGCACGTTTGATGTCTTTTTACTAAGAGTTTTACTGGGTTTTAAATAATTTTGTGTAGTTTCTTATGTTATTTGTTGTGTTGTAGATATTTGCTGACCAAATTGCAAAAACAAGGAAAGTTCCACAAAAAGCCCAGATCTGAAGAGTTTAACGCACCGTAAATATGATTCACGAATCGTACATGATAGCAGAACCGGATGACAAAAATCAGAAGCTTCAGTTATTTGACCAAGAGTTACAACCACTTTTTACAGACCATATAATATCTATACGGCCCGTAAATCCCACTGAAACTCGAAGACCATAACAATGATGCAACTGAAGAATCAAAAGACGGCAGAAGGTACAGACTGTAATTCAGCTTGACAATCCGTAAAAGTTGTCATAAATGAAGGCCTAGCTTGGAAGATTTATGTTTTACGGTGGCCAAATCAAATCGAAGGAAGGACAGTAAATATGTTTTACGGTCCGTAACTATGTTCGTAGGGGGAATTTTTGTCACATTTAATTATGTATTTTTGGATCATTATAAATAGTTTGTGTAGGGTTTTATGGGTCCTTCATGTTCAAATTTTGTCTTTACTTTCCATAGCATTGAATACTCCATTAAAGTGAAGCTTTTGAGGAAAATCTTCCAACTTTTTCTCTTCTTTATTCATTAGTAAGCTTTAAATGTGTCGCACCCCAACCTTGGAGGTAGCCGGCACCCGGCACCTGAAGTATATCATATTAACACTTATAGCATTACACTTTATCAAAACATGGGACACAACCTTAGTTTCTTTCTCCAATTAATTATCTTCAAGTCAAAATAACAATTAGAATCATAAACTCTTTTTACAACTTACCGGAATAAGAATTACGATTAGAGTAAAGTAACACACTTTAGAAGTAACCTTTTTCACACTCTATTCCTTGTGGGATTCGATCACAACCTAGTTGGGTTACTATATTTGACAACATTTGCTTTACGCAATTTAAGTAGGTGTAATTTATGCATATCAGTTGTCTCTCTAAAGTTTAGGTTTGTTAGAACATTTTCAATGGAATGAGATCCCTGATATTCATATCCCTCTAGAGCTAAACCCTGAGCCTTTCCAGTGTTTTCATTTGGAAATTCATTGGAAGAACTAGGCTCAGCAAGGGTTACATTGGATGTTCCCTATGTTTGTGTGCTAGATTTGCTCATCGATCATGAACCTGGTTCATCAGGTGAGTTACCTGTTTACTTGCCACTCTTTTGGCTTACTGATTGAGTATGTGGTATGGTTGAATATGGGCTCCTCATCATTATCCTTCACCCCACAAAAACTCCCTCATCAATTGATGTTGGGCTTTCTTCATTTAAGTAAATCATAGTGTCTTTTTTGATAATTCTGCTGAGACTCCTGCGATAAATTAGGTCCATCCTCATGTTTCATCCAAGGTTTTCCTGTCTCCTTAAAAAGCTGCAAGTGAAAGGAATTTTATTTGTTTCTCGTCATGACCTTGAGCAAGCACTATTTATGTACTACTTCTACCTGCTCCCTTTCACTTCAACTACAAAACAATCATAGATTAGTTTTAGAAATCTAGACTAGCTTGAATCTTTTTTTAACAAAAGATGAATCAGATGTTTTTTTGCCCAGCCTGGTAACACATAAGAGGACTTGTTCCATCTACTTGTTCCGTTAATTCTCCATTTTTATATTCCCCTGTTGTAGTTCCCTTATTAAAACCTAAGCCAGTGGTTACACTATATGTTCTACTGGTAATATTAGTAAGCATTTGATAGGATTGAGTCCAGCGACTAGCTATTTCAAGATCATCTCTTGCTTTATCTACTTCTGAGCTAAACTTTATGGATATTTTTTTCTCAAAGTACAACTCATTTTTAATCCTTTTTAGATCAAATTTAGCCTTGAGTTGTTCATTACTAATTTCAGTTTTTCCATTTTTAATAACCTTTAGCTTCAGAACCTTAGACTTAGAGTCAGGACAGATGAATCAAGTTGGGTGAATTCTTTAATAACCTATTGTTTTAGTAAACAATTTTCCTTTTCAGCCTTGATCTTGCTAACTTCTACATCAATGAATCCATATTTCAAGCTAGTATAGGCACTGAGTAACTGAATTCTTTTTGCACTCATATCCTGATATTCATCAATTAAGGTGACCATAAAAATGTGAAGTCTTTGGAAAATATGTCAAGCTTATCTTTTAAGTCAAGAACATTTACCGGGGTGTCTTCATCGATGTTTAAGTCTGAGTCTCTAATGGTCATGAGAGCAGAGTGATCAGTTTCATCTTCAGAGTCATCCTTCGAGCTTGAGTTTTAGGTTGCTATCATTGCCTTTCTGTCTTTCTAGCCATCAACCTGCTCCTTCTTTTTATTTTTCTCAGTTATGTCCACTTTCCATCCCACTTCCCATAGTGGGCAGTCCTTAATCATACGGACCGATTCTCCACACTTAAAACTAGGGGTGGTCAGTGGGCCGGGCTCGGGACCGGCGGGCCGGGTTAGGCGGGATCGGAATGGGAAAAAGGCGGTATCGGGGCGGGCGGGATCGGGATAGGCGGGATTTGCCGAAGTCCCGCCCCTATCCCGATTTACATGCCGGCAGAAAAAGTGCTTTCAGACGCCGTTGATGACGCTTGAATGTTCAAAACATCTCGGGTCATCATTGAAAGTGTCGAAAAGGCCTTCTCATTCCCCATCCAGTATTTCAGCAAGTCTTCACGTCCTTCTTCATTGAGAACTGGTTGGTACGGTACAGAACCCTGCAAAACAAAAATATCAAACTCGCTAATTTGGTTAGTAGCTTTACGGCCGCACATTTTATTTCTGAGGCTTTCAATACTAGCCACAGAAACATCATGTCTTTTGTGAGGTTGTGTTGAAGAAGAAAAAGATGGTATGGAAACCGGTAGGTTGCTAGCACTTTCTTGTTGGTAAAACCTATATACTTTTTTGCATTGGTCTTCTACGCTAGACAACACTTCTTCTTTAGTTTGTTCAATAGGTGGTGGGTGATTTGGATTTTTGGGACTTGGAGGTGGTAGTACTTCTATACAATCGTAAATAGTTTCAATAAGTGATTTAGTACCGTCTATTTTAATAGTCGGATTTAATACAACACCAATTATATAAATAGTGGGAATATGAATAAAATATTTTTTTATTTTGATAAACATTTGATATTCACTAAATAATAAAAATATTAGAGCTATATAAAATAACATAGTTGAAATAGTAGGATAATATATACCGGAAAATTCTTTTGTTGCTTGAAAAAATTTCTCTAAAAATACAATAAGTTCAGAAATTTTTACCCAATCGTTATCTACAACCATATCAACTGGATTTTGATTATGAGAGTTAAAAATAAAGTTATATGTTTTCTATAGTCATAAGCAACAAGTAGTTGCTCGTATAAAGAATTCCACCTAGTGGTACTTCTTCTGAAATTTTTCTATAAGGTAGTTGGCAATCGTGACAAGTTTTTTTATATTCTTTTCTTCGTTGTATTCTATTATTTTTTAAAATAAAGTTTATAGCAAATTGTATTTTACTAAGAATGTCTACAAAAAGTGATAGACCATCCTTTACAATTAAGTTATATATATGGCACGCGCATTTTATATGAAAATGATCTGGAAAAGATGAAGTTAAACTATTTTTAAAAATTATAATAGCGTAATTGTTAGAAGAAGCGTTATCTAATGTAATAGTCATAATTTTATCAGTTATTCCGTAATAATCGCACACTTGATAAATATTTTCTGTAATAAAAGTACCAGTGTGCCTATCATCTATATATCTATATGCTAAGATACGTTTTTGCATAGACCATTTATAATCTATCCAAAGACAAGTTACCGTTAAATAATCATGGTCGTCAGTACTACGGCCTATATCAGAAGTGATAGCCATTTTGCCATTAAAATGATATAATGAATAACGTAAATACTGTTGATATTCATGTGCGAATTTAAATACATCTCTCTTAACAGTTGATCTAGGAAAATCGTTAAAAGCAGGATTATACATATCTCTAATGTAATGAATAAAACCGAGAGATGAAGGAAATGAAAAGGGCAAACTCTCCACAGCAACTAATTTTGCTATTGCTTTCATATCTCTATGTTTATTATATTTAGGGCCTACAATTCCCCCCGTCATAGGGTTAATTTGACAATGTACTTGGTCCGGGACAATATCAGTATGTGAACCTTGTCCCGATGGAGCGGGCGTTTGCGCACCCAGTTTTGAAGCCTCGTATTGGGCATATCTAGCTAGATTAGCCCTTGCTACGTGTCTCATTAAACCCCCCGTCCCACCGTGACCTTTTCCAATTTTAAATTTTAAAACATCTTTACAAATTTTACATCTAGCTACTTGATTCTCTACGTCCCTATAAAAAAAAATATCCATGCATCTGATTTTAATGGTCATTTTACTGGACCTCGTCTCATACTAGGGGGAATAGGAGGCATTTCAGTTGAAGGTGCACTAGTGGGTGTGTTGTCATCTACATTAGTGGGTGTATCATCTAGATCATTGTCTAAATTAAAGTCTTCTTGAGTTTCAGAAAATAGCTCCTCTTCTAAATCTAATGGTATTGTATGAAAATGTTCAGTATCAACAAAATCATCATGTGTAGGAATATGATTCTGTCTAGAAATAGAACCATTGCCCTTGTTGCCCCTACTAGAAGAAGCATGACCCCTACCCGTAAGCATACGTTTAAATCCTTCCATTATAAATTTATAATTATACTAATAAATAATTAAAGTAAATGAAATTAAGTGCGTTAAATAAAATAAACATACAATAATAATTTAATGAAAGAACGAATGTACCAAACGCCGACGTAACGTCGACGTGTAATCAAGAGGTTGAAAATTAAAACTTTGCTCGATGGAAGATCCTCAAGCTAGTTGCCAACTTCACTCCCAGTTCCCAAATGAAAAAATAAAATTGAATATTTAGTAGACAATGCAGACTTGTATAGAGATAGATTGAGAGATTGTAGAAAGATTTGTGAGAAAAATAAAGAGAAAATGAGGTATTTATAGTTGGAAAATTGGGTTAAAGTGTAAATATAATAACTTATGGGTTAAAAATAAATATTAAGGGGGTTGGGGGAGGCAAAAAATGGCCATTGTACAATGGCCAAAATGTAAAATGGCAGTTGGTGCAACGGTTATTTTTGCAAAAGGGGAGTTTCGGGCGGGATCGGGATCGGGTCGGGACTTGCGGGACTGGGTCGGGCCGGGATGGGTCGGGACGAGACTTTGTCCCTTCCCGGTTCAAGTCCCAATACCGTAATTTTTTTTTAACTACTCGAGTTCGGAGCTGGACCGGGGCGGTGTCGGCGCGGGACCTGGCCGACCCGGCCCACTGGCCAGCGATACTTAAAACCCATTGAAATTATTCTTTTCTTTGGTTTTTTCTTTTTCGAAATTTTCTTTTTTGAAGTACTTTTTATACCGACGAACACGCATAGCCAATTCCTCTTCATCAGTGTCAGGATCAATTTTTGTGACTTTTGAAACTAGACGATTTCCCTATGATTTGATCGACTTTCTTGAGTTCATATGTTTGCAGGTTAATATAAGTAAACTTGGTGAACATGTCTTGACTGATTCCTTTTCGCTGATAGCAAATAATTCATACTTTCTCATGAACATATTAATTCTGAATTATTTTACTTGAGACGTACTTTCATGAGCCCGTGTCACAGAGTCCTAGTTTCTTTGGCACTAGAGCATTCTGAGATTTTGTTATACTCATTAATTTCTAGACCAAAATATAGAGTTTTCATTGTTTTATCATTTTTCTCCATCATTCTAAAATCTACAATATCAAACTCCTCTTCAGTTTTGGATCTTCTTGTCCCATCAGGTTTAGTCTTGGAGGAAACTAGCGTTCATCTCGTTGTGATCATACAAAGTTGATAATCCTCAGCCTTTAGATAGATATCCATACGTTTCTTACATAGAGTATAGTACTCTCCATTGAACAATGGTGGTCTGTGAGTTGATTGCCTTTCACCGTGTCCAATTGATGGTGAAACATCCATCCTGATCTTCTCTAACGGTGTCAGTCTTATATAGAAAACCTGCTCTGATGTCAATTGATATTTTGCACGATAAAAAATATATATCCTAAGTTATACCCGATTTTCACCTATAGGATAGACCATGTTACTTTACCTGTTCCAAGCCTATGTTTGCGGAATAATAAAGAACAAAAAAGTAAGGAAACTACGTGAAAACCACCCGACTCACAATGGTGAGAAAAAAACACAACCTAAACTTGCAAGATTTATCCTAAAACTCCAATACAACTATGAGTCTTTGCAAATTCAGATTACAAACTCTGCAACCTAGGAACTAAATCTAATTCTTATCTCAATAATCTCCCTAGACTATTGAGTCCACTTCAAGTTGCCCTCAACTTGAAGATGAATTTGACAAGTGTTTATACCTATGACAATTGCTTCTATGAAAGCTGGAAAGATACAACTCGATAAATAACTTTAATACAAGATTCTAAACTTGAAGACTCTAAAGCATTAGTCAATGAAACAAGTTCTTCAATCTTGGTCTTCGTATCAAGCCGCACTTCAAGAATTAGAACTCACAAATATTGCTTTGACTGTATTCGCTCGAATTTTGATTTTCACTCTATGTGAGTGCATGAGATTCTTCAAAGGAGGACTTGAATATATATAGCCTTTGGTGCGCAGTAACTCGGATGAATACAAACCCTACTTGATGAGGCCCAATAGGAGAGATAGTGCTTGAGTTGACCTAAACCCTGTTGGGGCACATTAGTGGAAATAGGGTTTAAGTTGAATTTTGCTTCTTGCACATCACGCGACTTCATATATGCTCTTTAGGAGTCTTAGGTTTATCCCGGATAATTCCGTCAATGACTCCTGTAACTTGTCCGCCAAGTTCTTATCTCAAAATCTTTTATTTTCCAGAGTTCTACTCGCAGCAAGACTCTGAGCTGGAACATGTTCATGGACCTATTTCATGCACCTGGTTCATTTATTTTATCTCACATCTATTTCTGAGATGGAACATGTTCATAGACCTGGTCCATTCACCTTATTCATTCACTTTGTCAATCATCAAAATATGCACGTGATGGTGCTAATAATAACCATTTATCTCCAGTGGCAAGTCTAATCGCCACACTAGCCTGAAGATAAGTGATGACCTTGGTCGCCACAACATCCTTCTTATTCTTATTCTAAAATAATAAATTTTTACATGTTGTAGCTAACTATAGGAGGTATTTAAATATAATAACTACACTTTAAATAAATTATAATCCATAGCAATATTGTATATCCCAATTATGCCTCATAGATATATTGTATTCAAGCATCCAAAAGCTCATATTTCAAAAGGCACGAAGATGTCTTCCTCGCCCTCCATCATCTCTGATCGCCGGCGAAAGGTCTCCCCTCCATCATCTCTGGCCACCACCGGAGAATCTGTGCACGAAGATCTCCCCTTCATCATCTCTGGCCGCCGGCGAAGGGTCTCCCCTCCGTCATCTCTGGCCGACGACAATGGATCTCCCCTCAGTCATCTCTGGCTGCCATCAGAGAATTTTCGGCCAGAATTCATGGCTTCTTCTTCTTGTATCTCAGATCTGAGTGTATTCATCATTTTTTGAGTGTAAAATATAAGGTATATGTATTCTGCTAATTGTATTTTTGGGCAAACTAGATGTATTTGATTGTATGTGTTGTTTGACTGATCTATATACATATGTATTTAGGCTGACTATATTTTAACTGTGTATTTAAATACACGAAAATACACGCGAAACAGGTAAAACATACATGTATTTGGCTGATTGTATTTTTAAAATGTGTAGTTGAATACAGTCAAATATACACGGAATAGCTATAAAATGTAATTAAGAAAAAAATAGTTATGATTGGTTAGAAACCTGAAAACGGTAGCTATTTATGTAAGTTACTAAAAAATTGATATGCAACAATAGTATTTCTACTAATTAATATGGCACAAATGTACAATAACAATTCATTAACATTAGAAATGACACAATTAAGATATTCTCAAACAATGATAACAAACTCATGACATATTGTAATTGTTCATAAAATAAAATCCAAAAATAAAGTCTTTTGGAGCTCCTCCTTGGCTAAAATAAAATCCCCCCGAAGAACATGTATTTTAAAGCAGTTAACAAACTCTAAGCTCCTCCCCAATTCGGCACTTTTACACTGTTTCATAAGAAGGCACATCATCATTCTTTATGCACACTTTGGATAGATCAGTTACTACGTGCAAAGGAAATTCAGGGAGAATTGTTAGACGACACATTTAGATAGATTGTTGATAGTGCAGTATTAATCCTAGGACAACAAGGTCAACCTCATGCGACTTAAACATTCCGAAGTCTATTTGATGTCACTTACTGGTGGAAAACAAGAACACAAATTGCTGAAACATAATTTTGTTGTGACAACTGCTTACTTACTACTAGTGTATGATAACTATAGCAGATGGTGTTGTATTTTAATATATTAGTATTCGGACACGTGCGTTCCACATGTATCCTATGATAATAGTACAAACGTATTAAAATTAGACAAATAATATTAGAATATGATTGTGACGAGTTACACTGAATTTGAAGGAGTTAATACAAGCTTAAATTGATAAATGGTGAATCTATTCGACCGTTACCGATTTAGTTATTGAATGTAAGATGATTAGATATCGTTTACAAACTTTATAAAACGTGAGATAACCAAAAAATTAAAGTATCCAAACAATTTCTTAAAACTTCTTCTATAAAAATTTGGATAAAAATATTTGTTTAGTAGTGTCATGTTTTATTAGGTCAATATTATAATTTTTAGTTGTACAATATCAATTGGATTGTATAACCTTTACTAATACAGTTTTCTAAATTATTTAATGTTCTGCTTTACAAATGCTTTACATCTTAATGTGTGTGCCTTGTTAAGAAACTATAATAACCTCTTTTTGACAACTGAATACATATCAAGAAGTCATTATCGAATGAAAGTATTATTTTCTAGAAGTTGTACAAAAAATCTATCAAATTATGTCTTCTATGAGATGGTAGATCATTGTCAATTCTATGATATATAGCTGCAGCAGTAGTAGTATCTGCGAAAGAAATAATCTCTTGATTATTTTCATTAATGAAAGAGTATATATACAATTTATAATTCTCCATAATAGAAAATCTATTCCTATTCTAAATCCACAACTCTATTCTAGTAGTACAAGACTCCTATAATTACGTTAAGTGTACAACATTAATTATGGTAATATTTACACTAGAATATTTGACAAAACAGTGACTAACTATTATGTACAAAACTGTGATATACATTAAGTGTATATCACATAATATCTTCTATATTTAACACACACCCGCAGTCATAGCGGGCAGTCTTCGAACGCTGAGACTGTCCCTAAAATCTTCAAAAATGACCGAAGGAAGACCCTTTGTAAAGATGTCTGTAATTTGATACCGAGAAGGAACATGACAGACGCGTACTTGTCCACGAGCTACATTTTCGCTAACAAAGAGAATGTCCAGCTACGCGATCGCGACACCCTTCTCGCGAGTTGATATTTGTATGGGTTAATTATTATTTAGGGTGAGTTGCGGGTTGCTGTTTGTATGTGTTAATTATTATTCTTATCAGTTATAACTGATTAATAATTATTGTAGAAACTTACTATTGATTAACTAACACTATAGCTAATTAATCTTTTTTCCTTCTCAGACTCCCACATATTCCAAAGCTAAAAGTTTATCAACCTTAGATGTTTACGCCAAATTGTACCAAATCTTTTCATCGGATTGTTCGATCACACTACTGTATGATTTGCAAGAGGCACTTTGTTTTCTTCTTCTTTTCATTTTTTGATCCCTAATTTCTTTAATATTTTTCTTTTGTTTTTTTGTTTCTTGAAATACAGAGACAAGATATGAAATAGGAGCTGCAGAGCAGAACTTCCTTGAAATGCAGAACTTGTAATATTGAAAATAAAATAGGTCACTTCTTACACCTGTTACAAGAAGTAAATATATGACGTGATAGTGTAACTAATTCTTTACAACATATAATATGACTTGATAAGAAATCTTTAAACTGATAATGTATAAGACTTAAACTGTTCCTTATCTTCAAATTCAAACGGGCACCCTAAAAACTCAGCCAATCTCTTGACATGAGTTTTCGTGTCCGCCATTAGCTCCTCATAAGTTATAAAGACAACATCGCCTTTTTGAACCCCATAACATGGTCATAACAAAGACCAAAAGGGAATATCCCCGAGCAAAAACTCTCTACGGCCTCCTCAAGATGCCACGATTCATCTTCTGCAATTTTGTCCATCTTCATTTTATTACGTAATGCCACATTGATACAATCATATCCTTGGGGTTTCTTGTTATGTAAACAACTCTTAAATATCGATAAAAATGTAGAAGTTTTCCACCTGTAGATATCAAAGAAAAATAGATGATCCAACTAGTGGATGCTAAACATATGCTAGTTCATTTAACTGCTTTGCTATAAATTAATTTTCTGATGATAATATTGGAACCACGTAAATGAGCACAGTTTTTTGGAATCTATTGAGTGCAAACATGGTATAAGTTGGTTTTATAGACATGACTGCAAATTGAAAATTTCTACTAAAGTTAAGGTACATATTCAAGTTTTAATTTTTCCGATTCAAATTCTCGTTAATAAATGTTCAATTGAAGCTTATTGTTACTTAGAAATAATTCATGAATAAAGTATGAGAGAACTTTAAATCAACAAAGCAGTTGTATATAACAAATTTATCAGCTTAAGTGAAGCTTTACAATTTATTCTATCCTTCCCTCTCTATAGTATGTGACGTTGCCTATTCTAAAGCAACTGGGAAGTATACATGTATGCTTCCAAATAGCTCTGACTCTTTATCCAATGATTTTCTGTTTCCACATATTTCGTGTAGGAAGATAATTCCTTGAGTATTTCATTTCATCCATAGAATATATATACAATCATGTAGTAATAATCTAGGTTACCTAAAATATAAGATGTTAATTACTACCTAATTGATTTCCAATATCACTAACTAGTTATAATTACATGATTTATGGTGGAGGATGATAATATGGGATTGCTCCCATAATTATCGTGTGTAACAGCCCCGCAGTCTTAGCGGGAGGTTCACGGATGCTGATACTATCCCGAAAATCATCAAAAAGTACACGCGGAAGCCCTTTCGTGAAGATATCTGCAATTTGGTAGCGGGACGGTACATGAAGAACTCGGACTTGTCCACAGGCAACCTTTTCTCGGACAAATAGTATATTCATTTCAATGTGTTTCGTGCGCTAATGCTGAACAGGATTGTCGGATAAGTATATCGCACTCACATTGTCACAATAAATTATTGTTGTCTTTTCAATTGGACAATGCAACTCCAACAGTATATTACGAAGCCAACATGATTCAGCAACTACGTTGGCGACGCCTCGGTATTCTGCCTCAACAATGACCGAGACAGTGTGGATTGTCGTTTGAACGACCAGGAAACGAGATTGTCCCCCAAAAACACACAATAACCGGAAGTGGAACGACGTGTGTCCGGGCAACCACCCCAATTTGCATCTGTGTAGGCTGAAAGATGCTTGACAGAGGATGTATACAAATGAAGCCCAAAATGGAGAGTACCCTTCACATACCACAGGATCCTTTTTATAGCCCCAATATGTTCCTCCTTCGGATCATGCATGTGTAAACAAACTTGCTGAACCGCATGGGAGATATCTAGTCTTGTAAATGTCAGATACTGCAAGGCTCCTACAAGACTTCGGTAATGTGTCGGATCATTGTATGGAATACCTGCTGTATTGCTCAACTTCGCCTTTGTGTCAACTCGAGTATGGGATGGTTTGCAGGAAGACATCCCAACTTTTTCAATTATTTCTTCGGCATATTTCTTTTGACTAAGAAAGAGACCACCTGCATATTGGGTTACTACAATGCCAAGAAAATAATTCAAGGAACCCAAGTCCTTCATTACAAATTCCGCTGCAAGGAGAGACATGATAGACTGGCGAAGTGAAATGGATGATGTTGTGACAATAATATCATCAACATACAGAAGTATATAGGTCATGTCAGCGCCGTTCCGATAAATGAATAATGACTTATCAGACTTGCTGTGAGAAAAGCCCAACTTGGAAACAAACCCTGTAAAATGATTGTACCATGCCCTAGGAGCTTGTTTCAAACCATATAAGGATTTCTTCAACAGGCAAACATGATCTGTACATGAATAATCTCGGAACCCCAACGGTTGATGCATGTACATTGTCACTTACATGTAAGAATGCATTTTTAACATCCAACTGATGAATAGACCAGGATTTGGAGAGAGCCAGACTCAGAACCATCCTGATAGTCGCTGGCTTAACTACCGGACTGAATGTTTCACCACAATCGACCCCAACCTGCTGAGACATGTCATCACCAACAAGACGAGCTTTGCATCTCGCAAAAGAACCGTCAGAATTTTTCTTATAACAAAAAATCTACATAGACCAAATGACATTCACATTAACCTCGAACGGGCCTCATAGAAAGGAGACAATGGATTACTTTGTTGAATGAACGTAGCAACCCCATCATAATGTTCATTCAATCCTGCAATCAACTGAAGGACTAACCGTTGATTTGTCACGGGCGAACCAACGTTGGACAGTTGGTCCGCGGTGCCTTTAATTCTTGACAATAGGTTGGGATGTTAGAAAAATCATCCAATTTAATATTTGTAAATTGGTGTTCAAGATAAACGGCCCTAGACATTTTGTTATCTTGAAAAATATTTTCTAATCTTTCCCACACCTATTTAGCCGTAGAATTTGGTTCTAAGATGGTATGAAAAAAATCATTCGAAATTGTGTCATAAATTCATTGAAGGACTATAGCATCTAAGCGAGACCATAATTTCTTGTCCACCGTAGTGGTATCTGACGGTGACTCGGACGGGATGATATGGTCAATCACCTCATTGCGCGACAGTGAATTTTGAATAGTTTTGCCTATGAGGTATACTGTCTTTTCTCAATTTCAAAAGTTATGGAGATAAATTTCTTGACGTTATTTACGGCAAGAGCAGGATGAAAAATTTGTTTTTCGGCCATAGTTTCAACTTAGAAACAAAGGAAGAAGAGAGATTGGAGGTGTTTTGATGGAAGATGATGGAAGAACCCTAAAGTTTGGAACAAATTATGGTCTAGCCGGGGGGGTGACGGCTAGAGAGTAGTTTAGGTTTAGTAAACTTAATTAGGGTTTGGCCGAAAAGAAGAGAGATATTTCGGTTAAGTGGAGAAAGAAAGGAGAAAGAATTAGGGCAAATGATCTTTAGACTCTTGATACCATGTAGGAAGATAATTCCTTGAGTATTTCATTTCATCCATAGAATATGTATACAATCATGGTACGTAGTAATAATCTAGGTTACCTAAAATATAAGATGCTAATTACTACCTAATTGATTTACAATATCACTAATTGATTATAATTACATGATTTATGGTGAAGGATGATAATATGTGATTGCTCCCATAATTATCGTGTGTAACATTTCGTTGTTGCGGAATGAAAATCCACAAGATTAAAGGTAAAAGTTCAATATGCCATTACTCAAGCTTTTTAATACATGGTGATAAGTTGATAACAATAGCCACCTAATAACAAACATCTAACATGATCTATTTTGCAGCAACAACGTTTCCAGATTAAGAAAACTATAAGTCAATAATGAGGAACACATATCAGTGGGATGCATAAGTATAACGCTGAATCATCTAAAGAACAAAAAAGGTAGTTGTATATTATATTGATCTACTTGGTGGATGCATTAAAATCAGAATTAAAAATTTACGGTTCTCCATGATTTCATAGAAGATTAGCATTTAACGCATGAAGGATACAGATATGTACTTGTATAAAATCTACTGATTGTTGATAATTACTTGAATGTTTTTCAAAATGAATACATATTTCTACTGATCAAGATATCAAATGAAAAGAAACGTTTATTTTTCCGCCTTTCAACAGAACAATTATGAGTTCTTCTGTGAATTAAGAAATTATATGGCGTTCAGTATTGATTGTCTGTGGAAATAGTGTATTACCCTCTTTGCATAAACACAAAAATTCACAGCAACAAAAAATTGCAAGAAGCTGACCAGATGTGGAATTCTCATCGTTTAGTGCGGTGCTAGAGTGCGACACCACGGTATTGAGAACACCAAGACATGGGTCCTCTTCTACTCTTCTTCACATGTTGTCTCTGTTGTGGAACAACGACGATCCTCTGCTCCATCGGACCACTCTAGGAAATGAAATGAGCAAGACGTATTGCAGAAAATAAATTTCTGTGACTAATACTTTGGTGGGGGTGGGGGGTGGGGGGTGGGGGGGGGGATCAGAGGAGTCATACCTCCAAGATAGTTCGTTCCATGCAAATCAAACTAAATGCATGATAAGAGTTAATTTTTCTTCTCCTGATATTAAGAGCTGATACATTAGACCAGATGGTCCGGCTCTTCCGGGAGATAGGGGAGCTTAGTCTACCAAGCTGCTTTTTTTTTCCTGAAATTAAGAGCTATGGAGGGAATCAAACAAAAATCATATTCAAGAAGGTAACAACCCACATCTATAAAAGGATTAGCGAAACTCATAAATTGATAAATAGGAGGAAAGGAAAACAGACAAAAACAATTACCTTAAAAAATTGCTCAAAATCCAGGAAATTGAGCATTATGTCAAAATGGGGACTGAATCTAATAAGAATAAGATTAGATCTAAATGAGAAGGAGAGTAACAAAAATATGCTAGGAAAATTTGAAACATTAAAGTTTAGAAGTTCAAGAATGTTGTACAATGAACCCAAGTCCTAGGGCTATGGAATAGAACAAGATGCGGAAGATCTAAAGAATAGAAAAGTGGTAGGCTACGTGGCTTTAGACGTGCATGAATGACACGTACTCCTTCTTCGACCGTCTTGACACCTTAATATGAATTCCTATTCCATAAGTAGGTGAAGACCTGGAGGGTCGAAAACCCCAACGGAAAACCTTTCATCACGCCACACGATTCTTTCGCGAAGTGCTCTTTCCACTCTTGCCCTCGCAAGCAAAGAGGTTTCAAGATAGCAGGCGACCAAGTGAAAAAAAAAAGCTCCGAGCAAATCTTCTAGAGAGCGTACCCTTAATTTCTACCGGTCGCTTTCCCGGACCTACTTCTTTGTAATAGCCACTTTACAATTTTCATGATTCAACCTTTGCCCTCCGGGCGCACGGACCATTCTCTCTAAGCAACTACCCGAAAACCGCTTTCCTAAAATCTCTTTTCTTTCTTCTTTATTTAAGTTCCTCCCGTATCGTTTATTGATAGGGTCAGATCTGACTAACTATCTCCTTAATTATATTTTCCGTGTTTCGGTGAAAGGTTTATTTCTTTTTTTGTTTTAACTTAAGGTGTCAGCGAGTAACTGAATAAATAGTTTGGAAAGTTAAAATTACCATCGATTTGAATTATTATGACATGAAAATAGTCATATCGAAACAAGACATTTCTAATATAGTACTCTCTCCGTTTTAATTCTAATATAGCCGTTTTAATTCTAATATAGGACTCCCACCGTTTTAAAAAGATGGTGTGTTTTTTACTTGACATAAAATTTCTTAAGTAGATAAGGCCTTTTAATTTTGTGGTCTTAAATTTAAAATGTGTTGAATATATAAAAATGACATTTAATCTTGTAATTTTAAACATGTCATGTAAAAAATTAAAATGAAAGAATTGCCAAAAAAGGAAATAAATATTTTTTTAAGATGGATTAAAAAAGAAAGTAAGACAATCTTTTTTTAAATGGAGGAAGTAATTAAATTATGTTTCTCTAGAATATTGAGCAGAGATGGAATAATGGAAGGATGGGCATATTGATGAAGATATTCAAAAGGAGAATATAAAAGACCCTAGATAGTAAAACTCAAGGTAGTTTTCGTTTGTCTTAAGATGGAAAAGGATGAATTTTGTAAATTATTTGAATTTTTGCCTAACTTTATTTATTTAAAATATTATAACTAAAATATATTATTTATTGCTCCTTTTAATATTTTGGTGAATGACACAAAATATAAGTTAAAAATTATGTGTTCTTTCTCATGCCTATTGCTCTTTGTTGATTATTTGTTCTCTTATTTATTATTTTATTAAAAGAATTTTTACTTATTTCTAGCACATTCTAGTCATAATACCACCACCACGATTCTACTACGGGTATGAATGAAAAAAGTAAATTGAATGATAACTTTTTGTACAAGTATAATCTCTATTTATCATCACTCAATATATAAAAGAATTTGTTGAGTAATAAATAGAGATTATACTTGTACAAAAGTTATCATTCAATTTACTTTTTTCATTCATATCCGTAGTAGAATCGTGGTGGTATTACGACTAGGATGTGCTAGAATATATATATATATATATATATATATATATATATATATATATATATATATATAACCTTTGTCCTGAATTTGCTATAACATATTTAATCTTTACGATGGTCCTATTACTCCCACTGAATATATTCTTAAAGTATTTATTTGGCATTTATCTGAAAAATTGAATCAAAATCAAATGAGGCACAAATCAAGACTTGATTTTGAAAGAATATAGTGATTAAGAGAATCAACTGTTTTCTCCTTGAAAAGAATTAAGAGTGTAAGAGAGAATTCTATTTTTGTTTGTTTGTTCGAAGAGTGAAATGATCGGACTCCTTTGTTTTATGGCTTTTATTCAGCATGTGTTTGAATTGTTATCTAGCTCACTTGATAAATGTCAAAGAAATTCCTTTAAAATATATCCAGGGGTAATAAGACATACGTAAAGGTTAGGCGTGTTATAACAAATTCGGACAAAAGTTAAGGTATATTTTAGACATTTTTAAGATATTAACCATTACAAAGTAAAGTTTTATTCACATAATCATCATTACAACACCATCCACTAATTCTTTATGTTACATGTTTGAAACAAAACTTATACGAAATAATTTGTCATATTTATAAAGAAAACGATAATACACAATACAAAAAAAAGGAAAATATAATTAAAAAATTAGAATTATTTGGGGATATTTTTATACATTAATATTGCCGGGATAATTTATTCTTCAAAATGATATAAAATACATAAAATTTAGCTGAGTTTCGTGAGAATAAAGATACACTAAAATGATATTATGAGAACGTAAAAGAAAAATCAAAATAGAAGAATAACTTGATAATAAAAGGTAAATTACTACATATTATCTTCACTATTTGACGAGAGATAACGGTGTGTTTGGTATGACCGAAATATTTTTTTATTTTCTCTTATTTGATTGCATTTAAGATCTTGAAAAATGTTTCTTCAAAATAGAAGAGGGAAAACATTGTCCTAATTAATAAAAACACAATGCAGTTCTCCAACCCACCCCGTACACCCCCCACCCACAAAACCCCAACCACTACCCCACCACACCCCCAAACCACCCACCTAGAACCCCCACATCACACCTTCCAACAATCCCCACACAGCAAGAATGAAATCAAATGCCACATAATAAACCCTTTATTCCTCACATCTATCTTTCTAGTGCATTCGATGGAGCCTCACCTTCTACAACCCACCCCACTACCCCCACCACCCCTTCTGAATTTTCTTTTTTATATATTTTATTTTACTTCTTTAAATATTTTATAAAAACTGGAAAAAAAATTCTTACCCCCACTTCCAACCCCCTCCCCACTCTCACCCCTCCATTTTTTAAATAAAAAAATTGAAAGCTTTTTGTTTTGCACCACCCCATACCCCACCACCACCCTCCAATTTTTTTTTTAAAATTTAAGTTTTTAAAAGTTTTATTTTGGTTTTGTAACATCCCCCGCCCCTCTCCCTCTCCCTCCTCCCAACCCGTACTCCTTTCACCAAAAGTTACACTATGAATTCAAAAATTTTATAATAGTTTTACTTTGAGTATATGCAAATGCTCTTCAATGATATTTTTTAATTTGGATACCAAATACAAGAAAATGAATAGAAAAATCACTTATTTTCAGAGAAGATATTTATTTAGAAAATATTTTCCGTTATACCAAACACACTCTACATGTTAAAAATTAATAAAATAAAAGTATATTATGTATATACCAAATTGTTTTTTTATCCTGTGCCCTATAACATGCCATATTAATTTTATAGTAATAGTATGATTAAAAATTGAAAAATAAAATAAAAATGGAAAGCTCGTAATTATAGACACATGTGTCAATTTTTTCCAAATTAAGAAGGAAAAAAGTTACAGCTAAAATAGGACTGATAGTAAAAATGTGTAAACAAGAGCACGTTTAAGGGATCCTATAAATAATAAAGTAGTAATTCATAAGTAATTATTTTGTTCTTTCCAACAGATCCAAACCCTAAATTCTGTACAGATAGATACAGATTGTCATTCGTATGCACTGATACTCATCGGCGATTGATCGTCCGTCCGTCCGTCGCCGGCTCCGATTTCGTAAAATTCTGAATTTACTCTTGAGATTTTTGGAGTGGAAGATTCTAGAAGAAAAAACGAGTTATCGTAAATTGATGAAGGTCGTTTTGGGGTTTTCACAAGTTGATGGATGATCGATATGCCTCAACTGCGTAGCGGTGTGCGCAGAGGCCGTCGACCGATTGCTGCAATCCAACCCGAAAACAACAACAACAACGAGAACAAGAGGGTTACTAGGTTAACAACGAGGACGAGGAGAGCGGCGGCTGCGGGAAATAGAGCCGTTGGAGGAAGGAGGAAGAAGAATAACGGTAACAACGAAGAGATAATTAAGGAAGTTGTAGTACCTGTAGTAGTGGTAGATGTTGATGTTGATGATGAGGAGGAGGAGAATGCTGTGAAGAAAACGACGTCTTTTAGGACTGGTGAAGCAGAGGATAAGGATAAGAAGAAGGAAGTAGAGGAGGAAGGAGTAGTGAGGGTTTTGAAAGAAGAGGTTGGAGAAAAGCAAATGGATGAATACGATAGTGGCGGTCGAAGCGGTGATAAGGGTTTGGGAGCCGAGGAAGAAGGAAGCACTGCACCTCTTCCAGAAAGGGTACAGTGTTGTGGTTGCTATCTTTTAAATTAATTTTTAATTTTTATAATGTGTATGCTTGATGATGATGAAGGAAAGTTCAAATTTACATTCAGACTGACTCCTAGTCTCTACGTTTTTGTTCACTATAATATGTTCAGGGAATATATTTTGTATTGGGGTCTAAATTGTCTACTCCGTCCCAAAAAGATTGTCTTAGTTTGATTTGACATGGAATTTAAGAAATAAATGAAAACTTTTGAAATGTGTGTTTCAAAACAAGCCTTAGAAATTAGTGTGTTTGTAAATCAGCTAATAAAGTTAAATTGTTTCTAAATATAGAAATGTGTCAAATCTTTTTGGGACAAACTAATAAAGAAAGTAAGACGGTAAGACGATCTTTTTGGGACGGAGGGAATATTATATTATCAAGTTTCTTGGTCTATTATCTTGTTTTTGTGAAATAAACCTCTGGGTGATTTTTTAAGGCGAGCTTGCCCTCCTTGTCTTTTTAAGATTTTTATATTTTAATTGGCTTCGGGTGCTCTATTAAGATTTTTCTTGGGGACAAGGTCAGGACTAGGGGAAAATGAGTAGGATTTCTTTTGTTATTTTTTCATTGACGTTGGTTGCTCTGATAAATGTGCTTGTTATTTTATGACGTTACGTTGTGTCTAATTGTCTATAGTGCTGTGAGCATAGATGAAATTTGTTCCGTTATTCTTGTGTTTTTTTTTATCTACTTTCTTGTTGAAGGATTCATCTTGAACATTGCAATTATGGTATTTAGTTTTATGTATAACAGATCCAAGTTGGTGGATCGCCACCTTATAAGATTGACAGAAAGCTTGGTAAAGGAGGATTTGGTCAAGTATATGTAGGTCGTCGAATAAATGCACCACATCCACATGAAAGAAATGGCGCGGGAGCTGTAGAGGTAAGCATCACATTCTGCATCTCTATCTACCTCTCTCCCTCCCATCCCCCAATAGGATGAAGATCTCTTTGATATTGCTGTTGATTATATTGTTATATCTGGTTCTAGGTTGCCTTGAAATTTGAGCATAGAAGTAGCAAAGGTTGTAACTATGGACCACCTTATGAGTGGCAGGTCTACAAGTAAGTCTTTTTACTCTCTTTTTTTCTAAATGTAGGTCTTAGTTATTATGACATATGTGGTAAAAACACTGTCCTGTAATTGATGGCATTTGCTGTTTGTGGTAGTGCCCTTGGTGGTAGTCATGGGATACCACGTGTCCATTACAAGGGACGGCAAGGTGATTATTATATTATGGTATGTGATTTCTTACTGTAGTATAACTTTATCATTGTCTCACTTCAGAGTTCATATTCAATCTCCATGAAATTACAGAAATGCTTTCTATGAGTGTAGGTTATGGATATGCTTGGTC
The DNA here is from genome assembly GCA_029783415.1 of Anisodus acutangulus. NCBI lineage: Eukaryota > Viridiplantae > Streptophyta > Magnoliopsida > Solanales > Solanaceae > Anisodus > Anisodus acutangulus. The sequence goes on from CM056509.1 coordinate 40,625,191, forward strand.
CTAGTTTGTGGGATGTCTGGAACAATAATTCTCATATGTAAGCTCCATTCTGTATTTATAATAATATTATGAGGAGGTTATTGCTGGTCCCTGGAATTCAATGACACTCTGTTTGATTTTTACATTGTCCATTTCAGGATGTCTATTGAAATGGTAGCATGCATTGCCATTGAAGCAATATCCATACTTGAGAAGTTGCACTCTAGAGGGTAAGTATAGATTTGTGATTATCATCCTGCTACGGGCTGAAAGCTATGATCCATCTTAGGCAGAAATTGTATATTTTGGGTTAAGATGATAAAGTGAACTTCCATTGTGGGAACATATTCCCCAACTACCTATTTTCCAAGCAAGATCACAAAACATCTTGTGTCTATGTTAGTCTCTGGTTTGTGGATGACATTTGTTCCAGAATATGGGGTTTTGCTCTGTACAAGTGAACGTATCGTTTTGTGGTTGTACTATACCAAAATCCCTTTGTTGGACCTGAAATAATTTTGTCATACTGGTGCTATTGTTCTGCAGGTATGTTCACGGAGATGTGAAACCTGAAAACTTCCTTCTTGGAACACCTGGAACTCCTGATGAGAAAAAACTGTTTCTGGTTGACCTTGGATTAGGTATTACATGGATATGTAGCTTATATCAAATAAGAAAATAAATTTGACAATTGTTAGACATCCCTTTATATTAAATTTTGCAATCTTCATCATGTTTTATTTTGGTGCAACAATTTTATGTGTTTACCTGTTTGAGTGTTGCAGCAACTAAGTGGCGTGATACTTCAAGTGGTCTCCATGTTGAATATGACCAAAGGCCTGATGTCTTTAGGTACAGTAGTCAGCAATTACTCTCTATGTTGCATGCCTTGGTTTGCATTTCTAAACTGCATTCACTGACTAGTAAGAAAATCATTGATTAAGGGGAACGGTAAGGTATGCTAGTGTGCACGCGCACCTCGGAAGAACTGGAAGCCGGAGGGATGACCTAGAATCATTGGCTTACACACTCATCTTTCTTCTCCGAGGCCGGCTGCTTTGGCAGGGATATCAGGTTAGCATTTTCTCGACTTAGAATGCAACAGAGGCGGATGCAGCGCAGGCAAATGCAGCGTTGCAGCATCGGGTTCATCCGAACCCAGTATTTTCCACGTGGAGCATAAAATTATATATAAAACTCACTGAAATTGCAACAACTATAATTGCTGAATCCATAATTTTAGTACAATGGGTTTAAGTGTTAAAGAACCTTAAAGGTTGAGCGCATAGAGCTTAAAGCCTGGATCCGCCTCTGGAATGCAGTATTACTTTTTAATAGCTTCCTTTTGTGACACATGATGTGATCTTTGTAGGGTGAGAATAAAGGTTTCCTTGTCTGTAAGAAAAAGATGGCGACTTCTCCAGAAACACTTTGCTGCTTCTGCCCTGCTCCATTTAGACAGTTCGTGGAATATGTTGTGAACTTGAAGTTTGATGAGGAGCCTAATTATGCGAAATATATCTCATTGTTTGATGGAATAGTAGGTCCAAATCCAGACATCAGGCCAATCAACACTGATGGTGCACAGAAGGTATTACTTGACATCTCCATAATTCAGGGCATCCTTGAACTTGAAAATGGGTGACAGGAGAAATTTTCTAACACATTTATGTTATTGAAGCTTATATATCAAGTCGGACAGAAGAGAGGAAGGCTTACAATGGAAGAAGATGACGATGAACAACCAAAGAAGAAAGTCCGGATGGGAATGCCTGCAACACAATGGATTAGTGTTTACAATGCTCGTCGTCCAATGAAGCAAAGGTATCTATACTTGTGTGTGATATTTCTTGGTCTTTAGCTTGTGAACAAGGAATTGATACAACTGGCAATTGTAGGTATCATTATAATGTTGCTGATATGAGGCTGGCTCAGCACATTGAGAAAGGAAATGAGGATGGACTATTCATTAGCAGTGTGGCATCCTGTACGAACTTGTGGGCCTTAATTATGGATGCAGGGACTGGGTTCAGTTCTCAAGTTTATCAGTTGTCACCTTTTTTTCTTCACAAGGTCTCTTATCTTCTGTTGAGTGGTCAATCTTGAGTAGTAGTCAGATTTGTATGTTGCATAATCTAATATAAACTGCTAATTTTCTGCCGGACTCAGTTACCATTCTGTTTTCCACTTTGATAGGCTTATGCTAATTCCTCATATTTATGTTTGGATATAGGAGTGGATTATGGAGCAATGGGAGAAGAATTATTATATTAGTTCGATAGCAGGAGCTAATAATGGGAGCTCCTTAGTAGTTATGTCAAAGGGTTAGTGGAACTTTTTAACTTCTTACACTTGATTTGTCACAGTGTGTGTGAACTAGACCAGGCTGAAGTAAATAATGTGGTAAACATCAGGTACCCAATATCTGCAGCAGTCCTACAAAGTCAGCGAGTCATTTCCTTTCAAGTGGATAAATAAAAAATGGAGAGAGGGGTTCTATGTCACGGTGATGGCAACTGCAGGAAGTAGATGGGCAATTGTTATGTCACGTGGGGCTGGGTTCTCTGATCAGGTTTTCTTGTGAAACTTTCTTCTTAAAAACTTTTATTAGTTTATCCTCTTTGTGCACTCTATTTTGAAATCTGGTATTTATGTGCTTTTATTAATTTCCAGGTGGTGGAATTAGATTTTCTCTATCCTAGTGAAGGGATTCATAGGAGGTGGGATGGTGGTTACCGTATCACGTCAACTGCAGCCACATGGGATCAAGCTGCTTTAGTTCTAAGTGTTCCAAGAAGGAAGCCTGCGGATGAAACACAAGAGACACTTCGTACTTCTGCTTTTCCTAGCACTCATGTCAAGGTCATTTATTCCATCTGACATCGCTTCTCTTTATGGGGACCATTTCTTTTGCCTTCTGCTTGCTTTTTCCTCTGGTCCTGGACCTAACTATGTATGTTACTTGTTTGCAGGAGAAGTGGGCCAAGAACCTTTATATTGCATCTGTGTGTTACGGGCGAACTGTTTCCTGAGACACTAAAAACAATTCTGGGAATTTTCTTGGGTGTCATGTCATACTCGGTTGTATGTGCCTTGAAAAAGTTGCTGCTTATTTCTCTTAATGGAGAAAAATGGATGCAGTCTTTCCTCCTTGGCTAGCTGGTTCTTTTATTCTCCTTTGGAATAGTGATTAATTCTAATGTCAAAGATGGTTTCCATGGCAGCTCATGAGTTTATATTTGGGGGGGGGGGGGGTTACTTATTGGTCGAAGTTTGTATAGTTTGAACAATAATTTGTTCAGAGGCAAGAAAAACATCTACTTTTGTACTACTAGGATCCTGCACTTTAAGATTTTGCAATGTAGCTTGAACATCAGAGTTATATGTCCTTACTCTTATATATTTGGCATTTTGGTCTCTAGAGAGAAAAATCTAGTCCAACTCTCTTTGAATATTTGGCATTTGGGGGTCATATGCAACAAATTGTGTTGTGGAGTTTGATTTCTGTCAGGAGTATTTTAGTTCATATTTTTCCTTAGAATACTTCTATATGTAACAAATATCTGAATGTTAGGTATCTGAAGAAAACTTTTATCCTGGGGAAGGGTGGATTCACCTAATTAACTTCTTGAAACCTAAACTATTTTAAAAACTTTCATGCTCCTCTGTATTAGTTGGAATGGAGTATTGCAGAATGACTATTAAGAATTCATGTAGTCCCAATTAGTTTGCAGTTGGTGCAATTGATTGGTTGTTTCCCTGTACAAGATTTCAAAGTATGAGCATCTATTTAGTTAGACTATTAAAGAGCTGTGCATGTAAGTTTGTATGGTGACCTGTAGGAAGTCCCCCTGATTATGGAAGCTTCTTAGAAGTAATTGTTTGTATTATCTGCTGTTGTCTATGCCATAGTTTTCGCTAAAAAAGAAGTTGCATGAGGTGTACATTCGTGCCATAGGTTATGCTTAACTGGCATAATTTCAGCCAGACGAAATGTGTAAGTTTTTTGTTTGCTAGGATGAGGGGTGTCACAAGTCTTGAATGAAAAACTTTCTGGCCAAGGCTAATCCAATAGTGTCTTCCCTATTTTGTTGTTATAATACTTTAAAAAACGTGTTGTCCTTACCTATCCAAAAAGAAATGTTGAACTGATAAAAAATCTGCCTGATTATTTTATTTTAAGGACTTTAGTTGTATCTTTGACACTGTTTTCTTCAAGTATGTCATGTCCTTTCAGGGATAATTGATGTTGTGGCTGACAAATGCTCAGATTTTCCATTGTGGTTTACTTGATGGTAAGTTCCAATAGTTTCTTTCCTCTTGTAATTTATTGTTTGCCACAATTGTACACATGATTTAGAGCACAATGTTGGACCTATGTCCTTAGGAAGTTCCAATTTCCAGATAACATTGATCTTATGGATTCATGGTATTAATAAATGGCATTAAGAGGTACACGGGCTTCATGAGATCGAACTCTTCAAAAGATCATACAGGACTAGAACATGAAGAGAACTCCAGATTGTGAAGTAGTATAAATGGGTATTGATTAATTCAAGTTTGTCGAGTTTGGAAACGAAAGAAGCTGATTCTTTCCACATCTTGTATTGCAAGGCTCCCTTTCCTCAATGGAGTTCTGGTTCTTTGTTGTAGATTTTGGCATTTCATGTAGTTTGGGATTAATTGTTGTGATTATTTCAAGGATTTTGGAATCTGCAAAGGTGACATTTGTCAAACCAAATTCCATCTGTCCTTTCTTTTCTGGCAAAAAGTTGGAGCTGAGGTAGGTTTTGGTGTCTGATGGAAAGATCTCATGAAAAAAATTCCATCAACTGGTCAAGTATGTAAAAAATCAAAGGCAATTTGGTTGCTTGAGTTTTTGTGAATACAAATGACAGTTTCTCATTCTTCCAAGAGAACTCAGTAGAGATAGCTATCATGTAAAATTTAGTCCATTTGGATGTGCTGCTGCTGTCTGCTGAATGTATGTTTTGCATGTATTTCAGATTGTGATCTTTGTATCTTAATATACCGCATAATTCATTTCAGGGCCCTCATATGTGCTTTCGAATCATGCATATGTAAATGTCCAGATTAAGGGTACTCTTGATTTTGGGTTGCATCTGTATAAGTCCACTGTGACTGGCATTACATCATATACAGATGCTGATTTGGGTGGCTGTCCAGACGCATGACGCTCCACCCTGTCTATTGTGTATTTTTACAACCTCGTTTCCTGATCGTCGAAATGCCAGCCGACATTGTCTCGGTCGAGTGCTGAGGCAGAATATCGAGGGGTAGCTAATATGGTCTCTGAATTATGTTGGCTCAGTAATCTTCTTTTAGAACTACATTGTCCAATCGAAAAAGCAATCGTGGTTTATTGTGATAATGTGTGCGCAATGTACTTATCAGGTAACCCTGTCCAGCATCAGCGCACACAACACATGGACATGGATATCTTATTTGTATATGAAAAGGTTGCACGTGGACAAGTTCGGGTTCTTCATGTTCCGTCCCATTATCATATTGCAGACATTTTCACAAAAGGGCTTCCGCGCATATTGTTTAATGATTTCAGGGACAGTCTTAGCATTCGCGTACCTCCAGCTAAGACTGCGGGGTTTGTTAAGGATCACTATGGATATAATTATCCTTAATTATCTCTATTATGTAAAATCAACAATTGTGTAATTAAAGAGAATATTATGTAATTAGTATGATAGGATGATTAGCATATAGTTAGGATATTATTAGGATAGTCTTTCAAAATCACAACCATAGATTGATCTTATAGGCTTGTATATATTTTGTATTCTTGGTCTGAAATAAATCATGGAATGAACTTTCTTCATGGTATCGAGAGCCACAATTTTTTTGTCTTAACCCCTCACCCCCCACCGTCGGCCTCAAGCTTAGCCAAAACCCACTCTTTTTTCGGCCTCCAACCAAAACCCTACCTAGGGTTTTCTACAAACACTAACTCTAATACACTACCCACCCCACCTGTCGGCTATCCTAAAACCATCCCTACTTTGGTTTTGTGTGTGTGTTTTTTATTCCAAGCCTAGCCGACACTATTAGGGTTCCTCCACCAATCACAAAATACTTTTTCCTCCTTTTATTCTCGTTTTTTTTGTGTTTTCGTGGGTAACTATGGCCGACAAACAAAAATTTTATCCAACTCTTGTCGTAAACAACGTCAAAACTTTATTTCAATTGCATTTGAGATTGAAAAAGGGCAATACTCCTCTTGGACGGAGTTATTCAAAATTCATTGCCGAGCATACAAAGTAATAGACCATATCATCCCTTCCGAAGCTTTATCGGACACCACCGATGTTGACAAAAAGTTATGATCTCGTTTAGATGCTATAGTCCTTCAATGGATTTATGTCACCATCTCTAACGACCTTTGCATACCATTTTGGAATCGGACTCGACGGCTCAACAAGCATGGGAGCGTTTGCAAAATATTTTTCAAGATAATAAACTTTCTAAGGTGGTATATCTTGAGAACCAATTCACCAACATCAAATTGGATGATTTCTCAAACGTTTCCACCTATTGTCAAGAGTTGAAAATTCTTGCCAACCAACTATCCAACGTTGGTGCGCCAGTGACAAATCAAAGGTTGATGCTTTAATTAATTGCGGGTTTGAATGAACAATATGATGGTGTTGCGACGTTCATTCAACAAAGTAACCCATTACCACCTTTTTATGAGGCTCGTTCGAGGTTGATTCTTGAAGAAACCCGTAAGACTAAACAAGTAGCGACGGCGGCAAACAACGTCGGCACCGCCCTTATTTCCACTAACACGACGGAGGAGGTTTTTGGACCTCAAAATTCTGGTCCGGCAACACACCTAAATCGTAACAATAACGGACCAAAAAGGGTCAAAACCGCAACAACAATAAAGGAAAAAATAATTGTGGAAAAAGGAGGAGCCGGAAAGCCGGAAATTTTTCTGGTGGAGGGGCTGGCTGTGGGCAGAACCGTCCCCATTGGGAGCCGTAACAACAGGGAGGCAGCGACTAGTGGGGCCAGGTCCCTCCATGGGCCTAGAACCCGCAACAGTGGCCCCCACCGTACTCCTTTCTGATGACCAGTAGGCCAGGCCCAACAACCAAAACAGGCAGCCCAAAATTTTAGGAAAACCGCAAGCCTTTATGGCCCATGGCCCCTCAATGTCAAGTTATGTCCCCACGGACATCGAGCATGCCATGAACAACATGAGTCTTAATGTTTTCGATGATTCTTGGTACATGGACACGGGGGCACGTCACACATGACGACATCACAAGGTAATCTCTCATCTTATTTTAATATGAGCACTAATAAAAATATTATTATTGGTAGTGAACAGGAAACTCCGATTCGTGGTATTGGCCAATCAAATCTATCACCCCCACCCACCCCTACAGTTAAAAAATGTCCTTCATGCCCCTAAATTTATTAAGAATTTGGTATCTGTGCGTCGGTTTACCACTGACAACAATGTTTCTGTGAATTTTGATCCGTTTAAATTTTCTGTGAATGATTTTTAGACGGAGAAATCACTAATGATATGTAATAGCATTGGGGATTTGTATCACATCACCGCTCTCACCAAAAACCAAGTCAACTGTCCATCAGCCTTTGTTGCTTTTTTACCTGATTTATGGCATAACCGTTTGGATCACCTGGGTGCACCGGTGTTGGATTTTCTTAAAAGACATAATTTTATTGCTTGTAACCGTAGTGTGGACTCACATGTTTGTTGTTCTTGCATTTTTTGGAAAGCATGTTAAATTTTTATTTTCTTTATCTACTTCACAAACTATTAAGCCATTTGATATTATGCATTGTGATGTGTGGACATCCCGATTTTGAGTTTGGCAGATCATAAGTATTATATGATTATCTTGGATGATTATACAAATTTTCTATGGACATTTCCCATTGGAAAAAAATCACAAGTCCCCACTGTTTTTAAACAATTTAGTATTTTCATCCAACCTCAATTTAAGAGATCATAAAATGTTTTCAATGTGATAATGAGAAGGAATTCATAAATAACACTTTCAACGATTTTTGTCAACAAAATGGGGTGTCATTACGTCTCTCGTGTCCATATACTTCTCCTCAAAATGGGAAAGCCGAAAGAAAAATCGAAACAATCAATAATATGATTCGTACACTACTTGCACACTTGTCCACACCACCGTCTTTTTGGCATCATTCTCTTCAAATGACCACCTATCTTTTGAACATTCTTCCTAGCAAGTTGCTATCAAACAAATCACCCACCAAAATGTTGTACCATCGTATTCCATCATACAACAATTTAAGGATTTTTGAGTGTTTATGTTATCCATTGTTTCCGTCCACCACCATAAACAAGCTCCAAGTCCGGTCCACTCCTTGTATTTTTTTGGGATATCCACAAAATCATCGGGGTTATAAGTGTTATGATGTCTAATGGGAAAATTATCTTATCTCATCACGTTATTTTTTATGAATTCACATTCCCATTTACTACATCTCAAGTGGCGTTCCCACCTTCATATGAATTTTTAGACGTAGGAATACATCCGATTTTGAACCACCATTTAAATACCCAATCCGTTAGTGCCCCGGCTGGGCCGACCCAAACTGGATAATTACCACAGCTTGCCCAACACCGATACGGAACTGGGCCATACCAAGGTTGGGAGCCCATTGCCCCTTCCTTGGCATCATCGGCCCAGTCCAGTGCTCGTCACTGCCAGGCCCAACATGCTTCACCAAACAATTCGCCATGCCCAACTTCACAAGCCACTATTCTACCCATCCCAATTACCCCACCTCGGCCCAGTCCGCAACCCACTATCCCGGTCCCACATCGAAACATTGAAACCCGTGCCATGCACATGATTTTTCAGCCTAAGCGTCATTTTAACCCAACTTCTTCAGTTCAACCATCTCCACTTCCAAAAAATCCCAAAGCATCCCTATCCGACCCGAATTAGAAAGCTATCATGCTAGACGAAATTGATGTTCTTATTAAAAATAAGACGTGGGAATTAGTGCCACGTCCATCTAATGAGAACATCATAATATCTATGTGGTTTTTTCTCATAAAATTTTTTTGATGGCTCTTTTGTGAGACACAAAGCTCGTCTTGTAGGTGATGGTAGGTCTCAGCAGGTTGGCGTGGATTGCGGTGAAACATTCAATCTGGTAGTTAAGCCGACCACTATCAGGAATGTTCTGAGTCTGGCCTTGTCTAACTCATGGACCATACATCAGTTGGATGTCAAGAATGCATTTTTACATGGTCACCTATAGGAAACAGTTTACATGCACCAACCGTTGGATTTCCGAGATCCTACCTATCTGGATTATGTTTGCTTGTTGAAAAAATCTTTATATGGTTTGAAACAGGCCCCCATGGCATGGTACAACAGGTTTGCAGTGTTCGTATCCATTACCGCAGCCTAGCAGGGGCATTGCAGTATCTCACCTTCACAAGACCTAATATCTCCTACGTGGTTCAACATGTTTTTTTACATATGCATGATTCGAAAGAAGCACATATGAGGGCCCTGAAATGAATTATGCGGTATATTAAGGGTACTCTTGATTTTGGGTTGCATCTGTATAAGTCCATCGTGACTGGCATTACATCATATACAGATACTGATTGGGGTGGTTGTCCAGACACATGACGCTCCACCCTGTCTATTGTGTATTTTTAGGAGACAACCTCATTTCCTGATCGTCGAAACGCCAGCCGACATTGTCTCGGTCGAGTGCTGAGGCAGAATACCGAGGGGTAGCTAATATGGTTTCTGAATCATGTTGACTCAGTAATCTTCTTTTAGAACTACATTGTCCAATCGAAAAAGCAATCGTGGTTTATTGTGATAATGTGAGCGCAATATACTTATCAGGTAACCCTGTCCAGCATCAGCGCACAAAACACATAGACATGGATATCTTATTTGTATATGAAAAGGTTGCACGTGGACAAGTCCGGGTTCTTCATGTTCCGTCCCATTATCAGATTGCAGACATTTTCACAAAAGGGCTTCCGCGCATATTGTTTGATGATTTCAGGGACAGTCTTAGCATCCGCGCACCTCCAGCTAAGACTGCGGGGTCTGTTAAGGATCATTATGGATATAATTATCCTTAATTATCTACATCATGTAAAATCATTAATTATGAAATTAAAGAGAATATTATGTGATTAGTATGATAGGTTGATTAACATATAGTTAGGATATTATTAGGATAGTCTTTCAAAATCATAGTCATAGATTGATCTTATAGGCTTATATATATATATATATATATATATATATATATATATATATATATTGTATTCTTGGTATGAAATAATATATATATATATATATATATATATATTGTATTCTTGGTATGAAATAATTATGGAATGAAATTCCTTCAGATAGCTCTTAAAGTTGATTAATAGTGAACCAACAGTGCCTTAAGCAACAGTTAATATAGCAGGTATTATAAAGTGTTCAAATATTGTTTATCTGCAGGTACAAAAACTAATCTCAAGTGATTGAATTGAGGCCTCAAATTACATGGTTTCTAGCCTGGATCTTCTAACTTATCCCACGGCTTCACCTAATTTTAGTAAACTTAATCTACCAAATGGTTACACACATATATGGGATCACTTACCTTATTTGATGATTTTCATTTAACTAGTACGACTTATGTTCCAGATTTCAAGTACAATTTATTTTCAGTTTCTCGACTGACCAAAGAACTGCCTAGTGTTGTGTTGTTTAATATCCCCAATAATGTGTCTTTTAGGACCTTTATAATGTCAAAGTATGGTGGATTGATAAAGAGAAGGATGTTCCCCTACGTACTTTAACCTACCAAGAAGTCATCACCTGAAATGTCAACAATTTCATCATCAATTTGAATCCCAACTCAACACTATTTTTCATCTACACAGACAGATCAGTTTTCAATGTGGCATCAAAGATTTGATCATGCTCCAGTAGTAGTCTTACAGAAAATTACCTCCTTAATGGATCATTTGATGAATAAGGAGTCATTGTCTTGTAATTGTATCTCCTTTTGAACTTATGCATGTGTGAAGTTCATAATGTACTTGAATGGATATAAATATTTTATTACAATTGGCAATCATTCTGATGAGATGAAAAGTGATGCCATTGCCTTGCATAACCTTTCTTGTCCTAGTTAAAACTTAAAACTCATTTTCAGCTTCCATTAAAGTTACAAGATTTGATAATGGTCTTAAGTTCTTCAATTTTCATTGTACAAACTTTTTCATCTCGTGGCATAGTTCATCCGAGCTTTTGCAAACCTGACGGATAAGATAAGAATTGAGTTTACATATTAAGTGAATAGAAAGAGAGAAACCTACTTCCACTTGGTTGCTTATGATACACCAACGAAAGACACTCTCGTTTGGTACAAGGGATAATTGATAATTAATTTCGGAATTAAATTTGACATGAGTTTATCCATGTTTGATTGGAATAAAATCTCGAGATAACTAAACATGCTTGGCCACTATTTCAAATGAATATTTATAATGCAGTTCTTCAAGGTGATCTATTTGGGGAAGTGTACCTGACCTTGTTACAAGGCTTTGGTAGCCAAGGGAGAACAAAATGTGCAGGCTACTCAAATCCTTATATAGTTTTAAGCAGACAAGAAAACAATGAAACTTGAAGTGGAGTATAAATGTATAATACACAATTAGTTTATTAGCTAGCTTAATTCTGTTTTCGTAACTAATTATTTTAGCCAGTTAGGTACGTAATGTATATACATACATCATACATGTGTGATGATAATAAAATCTAATACACCAAACCAAACAGTGGATAAGAAATAATTCCTGTATAATTAATATCACCATAACTAATCTCAACATTACTAATACATCTTATTCAATATTATTCTTATATACCCTACCAAACGATCCTTACGTCCTCATGGCCTATTGTGGTGTTTTGGAAAATGAGTTTAAGATATCAATGGACTGACGTAGTATCCATGGAATAAAAATGTATAAGTAATAATTACAAGGTCATACTTTTGACATAGAAACATAAAAAATAAAAAGTTTAGTTATTGATAATTGTGAAATTCCTAGTGTAACATTACTAGTGGAAGTGTCAAATAACGAAACATTGTAAATCGAGACGGCTATATAACATTTACTTATGGAAAATATGTTTTACATCTTCATATGATCAAATATAAACATCACGAATACTTGGAACATTTATGTATACCTTTTCCACATGATCATATTTGATTGTTGACGTGAAATTTAAGGATCTACCATTTCCACATTCAGCGATAAGTCGATATCTTTTCACTTAAAAAATTGTTTATAACATATTTCAAGTGATTTATATGTTCGTTATCTTTTCTTCAAAAAGTAATAGGAGTATATATTATAACTTAATATGCATCAGTACAAAAGAGAATGCTGGTATAAGCACTCAGTATTAAAATTAAAACTATTACAATCCATAGAGGTTCTAATATAAGTTGTTCCTAGTAAGATGAACTAACAAGAAGTGCAATATACACTTGCAGGAATGCACTTCTATATACTCGAATCATTTCTTCAAAAATTTGCAACTGCACTGAGCAAAAATTGCACTGAAAGAGTTCTGTCAAATGGTTGACACATACAATTGTTCAACCACCAGAACGCAGAGATACGAAATAATAGGGATATGATTTTCAGCAAAATTATGCAATTAGCATACTGGTCTAGATTAAATATGGCCACAAGAAGCAAAATAAGCTGCTGCATATAAACCTACTGGCCGAATGAAGCTAAGAACCTGTGCAACGTCGAAAGGCAAAACATGTGGACTGCAACGGACATACTCAAAACTAAATCTGTCACAAACGTCCAAATATGCTTGGTCGGAAACATAATCTCCTCAAATGAACAGTTTCCTGAAGCAAGAAAGAGCAAAATGTGATGACACGAACTCATCTCTAGTGCAAATGATAAATAATGGGTAGATATTCTCGAGTTATGAATACGCACCTTTGTGTTATCATGATCATATTGAATCGCAAAGAGACATCTGCAGCCCCTTATGTCATGAAATTTCTTTTGAATTTCTAGAATATGAGCTTCAACATATCTAGCGTTGTCCTTCCCCTCCTAGTTAAATAAAAATAGGAAAAACCAAAAGTATAAAGTTGAAGCATACTGCAACAAACAAATATATCTGCCACTTAGAGGCCACCATAGTGAACTTCCATATTTCGTACCATTTATGATCTCATTTTTACACCCTCTATCAACGGCACTAGCCCAAGTTACTATTTGCTTTTCTAGTTGATCTCTTTTCCTAGAACAACAGGAAAAAGAGTTTTCCATCAAAGAAAGGGGTACCTGGAAGCACAAAACAGGATCCCCAACCCTGACTTTGTTACATTCTGAATTTTCAAGAGCTACAGATCGTTCACGGACTGACTTTCTTACGTTTACCCACTCGTCCTCCTCTGATCCAAATCCCACATATCTCACAAGAACTTCCTGCAGCAGATTGCATTCCACAAAAGGTAAACCAGCATTCACTTCCTGAGTTCTAATAGTGTTATTTCCAACAACATCTCATTCAAATAAGCAGCATATTTGAACTACTTACAGGTTCTCCTGAGCTAAGAAACCGGTGTGAGATGAATGTATCAACGTCATACCTGTCAAACACCATAAGCATTATACTTCATTAACCCCACAAAGGATGCATTGATTCAAGTGAAAGATACTAGGTATCACTAAAGCATTAACACAAAATTCATTGTCCTTTTATGAGAGTCAGAGGCAGGTTGTCACCACTGCTAATTACCTTATCCCCAGTTCAAACACACAGGAAATACATAGTTTAGGACATGGATATCTCCTTCCCTTTCTTTTGCTCCTTTCTTATTAAGCGGGATAATGTGGGCCTGATAGTTGGGAATTAAGGTTTGACAAAGAAAAATTCTTCGAAATTCTTGAATTTCAATTTTGAATGGACAGGTAACTAATTCAAACTACATTTCGTGATTGTTGTCAATAAGAAATTCATGAAACAGCTCTCGAATAAAAAGCCTGCATTAGTTTCATTAGTAAGTCATTATTCTGGAGCAAAAGCCTCTAAGACACTGGATAGTTGTTGTCACTTGTCAGCTCTGAAGGAACAATATGTTGGGTAGCCCTACAAGATTCAATGACCTAAGAGAATATAACAGATTTTCTGATGTTTATTTACCATTTAGCCATAAATAGTGATAGTAGGGTTTGGACAGTTTTAGGCTTTTAGCCGTCAAAGATGGTCAAGGAATGAAGTGTAAGAACTTCTATACATTTCCCTCAATATTCACCATATTGCATGTTTACAGGAAGGGAGGATCGTAATGTAGCTCCCCATAAAAAATAAAAAACGTAAAAACATTTAGCAACCAGCAATCATTGACCACTATCAAAGGGAAAAGCACCAAAAAGTAAATTAGAGAAAACTTCTAAAAACAAACAATAGACAAGTAAGATAGTGAAAATGGATGTTATTATCCAAGGGAACCCTTTGAGCTATTGTCTTCAAAGTGGTGTCAGTGAAGTTGCTCAGCAGTAAAAGAGAAACTTTCTAGCTTTCTTTTCTTTATATTTAAATTCTTTTTACAGATAAAAGAAAAGAGAGTCTAGAAACAGAAATATCCAAACAGGATTCCATTCTTGCATCTCATTTTAATGGCTTAATGCAGAAAAGGTTGAACATGCATCCCAAAGTTAGTGCTGAAATGGCTGTGTAGCCAGTACTTATTTCTATGGAAAAAATAAAGCGAGTTAAAGACTTTCTGGCTTGCTAATGTAGGCTTACCATGCCCTGTCTACTGAAGACCTAGCCTCAAATTCTAAGTCTGATAGATCTGGAACCTTTTTACCTGGAAAAGAATTTGTTGGATTATATAAATGCAGTTTTCTGACAAAAGAACTGCAGGTTTAGAAGTAAAGGGAGCATAAGTAGAATTAATCATTTGGAGAAAGAGAATGTTTTCCAAAACAATCAAACATATCCTTAGCTTATTCTTTATTTGGCAATTACTTGTAAGATTTTCATCAACTGGATCCTCAAAGTAGTATACATTTTAAGATGGAAGAAACCAACAAAAACTATCTTTTTTGCAATTGATATTCAATGTGAGTACAGTGTAACTTTAAATAAATCTTAAACCTTCCATCAGAGTTTATAAACATGATTGACAAGAATATAAATTGACTCTCTGTAGCTTAATGAACAAAGAAAACTGAGCAAAAAGTAAAGACATAAAGAACAGGACCCAAAAGGAATTTAAACAATTTGGTCCTTTGAGAGGACTTGTGAAACAACAGCAATTCAGGGAGGATTATGAATAGTTAGAGAAGGATAGAAGGCGTAGTATATTTTCAATCTCATGCAGAATTATCACAGATCATAGCTGTCAGAACAAATTGTTTGTAACTGAAACTTTTGAATTCTTTGCTTGGTGTTTGAGGTACTATGCATGAGAAGTAACTTTGAGCATCTTTCAAGGAGAAGTCACCATATAAATGAGAGAGACAAACAAATGCAGTTATACTATTGAATAGTGATTATTGGATATGAAGGCACCAGATATCCTCAATTTGTATGCATTATTAAATTCTTGCGAGAGTAACATTTATAGTGTATTAGTCTCAACTCTTAGCATTTTAATGGTCAGTGAGGAGGAAAGTAGACGAAGAAGGGAATTTCTGCACCCCCAAAACAATGTTTCATCTAACGATTATGTCAGATATCAACTTTCATGGTAAACATAGAACAACGGAGACCTTCAGGCATATGAAATGTTTGATTTGCTTTATCTAAAGCACAATCTTCTGTCATATCAGGCAGCTTCATGTTGGCCTCTGCTGAATTATCTTTTGAGAGACAGCTTTTCTGCCTGTTCTGGAACCAAGTTTGGACCTAAATTCAAGTGAAATAGTACAACTTAGTTCTACAAGGACATTCAACCAAGAATATCAGATCCTGGAGTAAGTACATTGAACTATGAACCTCAGTCCATTTCACGATTGGTTTTCCTGCACGACCTGTAGAGTGGCTGAAAAATGCCAAAAATGTGTTAAAGATAACTTATACAAGATAATTTTGTTGATTATTCAACAAGAAACACAACTTAATGCAGAAAGTGCAATTCACCTGAAATCCCCTGCCAATTTCTTGCAGAATTTTTGGTCAAAAACTTGTTCTCCTGATTGCTTAAGTAAGTTCTCCATTTTCTCAATCTGCTTGAATAACAAGAGATATGAAAATATTGCAATTTAGAAGAGTAACAGAAAATAAAGTAAGTAATTCCAACATGTGTTGCTAATGTTGCAGATTAACATCATTTTGCAAATTCTGAACGACGACTAATTCATAATGTCCAAAGAAGCCAACTGAGATGTGGAGGACTAGTCAAAGGTATGTATCTCTAATACTCCTATAAAGTTTCACCTCTTCTCAAAGCTCAATATAAACGAAACATGATGTGAAGTAACAATCAGGATATGAGCCACAACCACTGAATCTAAACAGGTCCAATTCACGATTGGATTCAAGAGACTTTTTTCTTTTCACTTAAAAATTCTGCCACCCTTGCCATATAATGGTTCTATACGTAGAAAAACCAACCATGAAACGCTCTAAATGCAACTCAATAATGCAATGCTGAAAAATGATAAAATTCACTTGAAGCCTCGAAAGAAGAAGTAGGTTTGAACACAACTGCTCATTCACTATGATGCACAATGTGGGTGGGCAGAACTGATCAAATTCACAATTACAATAAAGCATGACCGAAAGCACAAATATAAGAAATCAAATAAGCATTCTAGAAGATCTTTCACAATGGGTATAGTTTTATAAACCAATCAATCAACAACAACAACATACCCAGAGTGGGGTCTAGGCGGGGTAGAGTATTCGCAGACCTTACCCTTACACGATGTAAGTAGAGAGGCTGCTACTGAAAGACCCTCAACTTGAGTGCAGCAAATCAAAGTAGTTATGAAAGAAGAAATATGACCAACAATCAATCAACTCTCCAAAAATCTCAAATTATCAAGGCATGCTGAATGAATTCTCTCTATACTAATTTCGCTCTATTTAGGGTCTATTTTCTTCTTATACTCTAATTCTAAGTCGAACTCCGCCTGTGTGACCTCGTACACATTGCCGGTCCCAAGCACGGATAAAGGAGGAGGGTTGCCGAGGGTCAATAGGAAACAACCTCTCTACAAAGGTAGAGGTATGGCTGCGTACATCTTACCCTCCCCAGACCCCACTTGTGGGATTACACTGGGTTTGTTGTTGTTACTCTAATTCTGAGTCGAGGGTCTATCGGGAACAACTTCTCTACGTCCCAAGGGAGGAGTAAGGTCTGCGTACAACCTACACTTCCCAGACTCCACTTGTGGGATTACACTGGGTTTGTTGTTGTTTCTTGTCATGCTCAACACCTAGTCTTTTAAGGAAATACACTAGCAACCAATTGTCCTGCATGATACAAATACACTTTTTTTTATTATCTATTTTAGTGATAGGAGGAAGGAGGACCACGCCCCATGTAAAATCAAGAACCTTTCCACAAATGAGAATACATAAAACAAATGAGCAGGACAGCTTAGTAACACTCCCAAAGTGCAATCAGTACAACCTTCAAGCTAAGCCAAAAAAGAACTGAAATTTCAACTCTGTAACAAAATAAAATGCTATACACACAACTAAAAGCTCTTTTGTTAAGAAGGGTTCACCAAAAAATTGCTGAGAAAGCTTTTATTTATTTTATTACTATGTCTTAACATGCAATAGTAGCTTTGAAAAGGACACTTGTATTTATTTATTATATTATGTTGTAACACAAGGGAGCCTTGGACTAACTAACTGGTAAAGTTGTTGTCATGTGACTTGTAGCCACGGAAACAGAGTCTTGCAGAAATGTAAGATAATGATGTCAGGCCTTTTTCCGGACCTGCGCATAGCTGAAGCTTAGTGCACCGGCTCTTTTATTATGTTGTAACAGAGATTGTTTTAAAATTCATAGACAACAACACATGGATCAATTTTCTCGAGAACCCACAAACTCCATACCTTAAAAAAGTGTTTTAAAAAGATAAAAATGAAGGCAAGATAAGAAGAAACAAAATTTGGAAATGGGAAAGCACCTCAGTTTCAGTAAAGCCAGAAAATGGTTGCCTCTGCCTGGGACGAAGGTCCATTGACAGTGGAACCAAACAATTTCCAGAAAAAACAAAGATAGGATCAAAGGGTCATCGCCCCAAAAGCTATTTCGCAGTTGAAATTGAGTGACACTGGGTTTTGGGAGTAATTGTTCCTTTTCTTTACGGGTGTGTTTGGTTTCCGCTTTTACGGGTTCAAACAAGAATGTCAGAAATATAATGGACCTGAAAAATATTTTTCTAAAAGAGAATATACAGTATTACACAAATAAGATGGTGAAAAAGAACATTTCAGAAACTTAGGAACTATTTTCAGTATATTTGGGAAATTTCAAATAAATTTCACTTTAACATTTTGTGTTTGAAAAATAATTAGCCGTTTGACAATGAGAATTTTTATTTATTTTTATTTTTATTTTCTTTTACTTCTTTTACTTCTTTACTTCTTTTACTTATTTTTATTTCAGAAATTTATAAAACACCCCAAATCTTATTTTCACAATTTTTATTTTTGGTTATTACTTTTGTCTTTCACATTTCAAAATTTACCCTATATTTTTTATTTTTATAAATTGGACCCCATTTAATTCAGCTGATCGAAAAATATATGTTCGACGGGAACAGATTATTCACACAATGTGAGAGAAGGATTATATTCAAGAATAGATATTACTAGTGTTGTTGATGATTTTTAATACTAATGAATCTTTGTAATATTATTTAGAATTGATGAAATATAATAGTGTATAGTAGCTCGTAGGTGAAAAGAAACGTATTGGGTCATTTTAGTTCTCTAGCTCATATGCATCAGTGAATAAGCACATGCCCGTGATTAATGACGATACATATTGAAGATGCGAATAATTGTAAACTTGATTATATCATCATATTTAAAAAAATCTATATAATGTTTGATGTAATAGGAAATGGTTGATGAGCATTGTATAATGTTTATTAATTGCTTTGAGTGATCTTGATAGTTTTTAAAAGTTAGGGGGTACAAATCATATTTTTAAGAAAAGATATATTCCAATAACCAAATATTATTTGCAAAAATTATGGTCAAACACAACTCCAAGTTTAACTTTAAAAATTCCAAAAAAAAAAGTGATTTTTATATTATTTCTATGGCCAAACCTTATTCATTTTTTTTCTAAATTTTTTTCACTTTTTTAAAAATCATTGTTTGGTATGAAAATTTCAAATACAAAAAAATAATTTTTCACTTTTTTTACTTTTTGGCCAACCAAAACCGGTTGAAAAAAGTACATTCCAACAACAATATAGTATTTTCAATAACTATGGTCAAATACAACTCCAACTTCAATTTTTTTTTTAAAGTTAATTTTTTAAAAAAGTCATTTTTAAAAATTTTATGGCCAAACGCCTGCTTATTCTTTCATCTTTGCAAAATAATTACCGCTTCAGCTTTCAATCATCTCATTCTTTTTTAAAACAAATGAAGCCTAAAACTCCTTCCCAAGATATAATGACACTATAATTATCTTAATACGATACTCAAACGTTTTCCTGAATATTTTATGACTACATAATTTTTTAATCTGTATTTTTTGTGTGATTTTTAGAAATGTAAATTTTATTTAAGAAACTAATCGGTATTAAGAAGTAATATATACAATCCCTACAAAAAGAATGACAGAATAGTAAGTGTTTAATTTTGTGTGAATTTGGGATAAAAAAAGTAGTTATGCGATGATTTTTCCTATTAAATGGAATGACAATTTTTTATTAATTTCCGCTTTTTGGGGTAATCTCTTCCATTCAACAATCAATTATTTGTGGGAACAATATGGACATCCCATTATTTTTGTATCAACCTTAAACTATTTTAACAAAATGTATATGCCTCTACATGTTGTACTATATAAACCATTACATAATTAAAATAGTGATTGCTCGTTAGGAATTGTGGGTTTGTCTCAAATTAACAGAATTTGACAAATGACATAACTTGACGAAAATATAATAGTTAAGTTTGACTTAGAAATAAAAATTAACAAAATATAATAATTTTCACCTTTGACTTGGAATTCCACGCCTCATATTATTGGGATTCCATTTAAAAAGAAATTCAATCCAAACAAACAAGACTAATTTCATACTGGACCACAAAATTTTGAACTTAGAATTGGTTAGGTGGATCTTTGAGAGCGTGACGAGTTGGTAAGTAAGCGAGGTTATTGGAGTCTGGCAGAAACCACTCGTCGAGTTCGAATCAGGTGTGGTGGCAGTCTTTCTTTGAAATATTGCAAGGGTTGTTGCTTGGTTAGGTGTTCGTTGGTCCTCTCCTTGCAGTGCCACTCGCATATTCCTCGATTCTGTCCCACAGCCAAGAAAGCATACGTCTGGGGGTTAGCCAGGACTTTCCCCTTCACAAAGAATTGGTTAGGTGGCACGGAACGCAGGCCCTCCAAAACCTAGACAAAAATAGGCACGCTTTTCCTGTCCAAGACCTAGACAAAAACGAATGTCTTTCCTTCTCAAACAAAAAATATGATTCTGAGTCCTAATTAAATATGGACACAAAATGGAAACAAAATTAATTACTGATTATTGTGAAAATATTTCAAAAAACTGATTAACATATCATTCCATAGAAATTCACAATTGCGCTCCTCCATTTAGTTCGAAATCCCCCATTATATTAGATACTTGTATAATTTTTCATGTTAAGATGACAAATATTAATCAATAAATTAAATTACTGACGAATTTAATTCGGCGATTAATTTTCTTTAGACCATTGCTTAATTTATTGGGATAAGACATTGTTAACCCCTTGAACTTTGGCCAAAGTTGCTACGACACACCTTAACTTTTCAGGGGTTCTATTACCCGTCTGAACTTTTTTAAAACGAAATAACTACAACTCTAAGCGCTGGGACAAGAAGAGTGTATTTCACTCTCTTTGAGAGAGTGAGGAGCATAAAATCTGACACATGTCATTTTTTAATTGGGTACTTCACATTTAATTACACCTAATTAATTATCATTAAAACTTTAAAAAATTCTAAACTATTTTTTTTAAATGTGAAAATATTATTTTTTTAGTTAAAAAATCTTTATTTTCTTAAAATATGGAAAACTGTTTTTTAAGAATGTGAAAAATCCATTTTTTAGAAAATAAATCTGGAAAACTGAATTTTCTTATTAAAAATCTGGCCTTTTTTTAAATCTGGAAAGCTGATTTTTTAAGAAAAATGTGGAAAACTAATTATTCATTCTATATATGAGGAAAAAAATCTAGTTTTGCATATGTAGGTTAAAAATACCGGTTTTCCACATTTTAAAAAAAAAATAGTTTTTTCAATTTTTTTTTTATAAAAATCCAGTTTTTTCACATTTTGAAAAGAAAAAATACTTTATCCAAATTTTTAAAAAATAATACATATTTTATTTGAAAAACAAAGTGCCCTAAAAATAAAATCATGAAAATCTAAAATTTAGGACATTTTAAAAAAAAATCCAGTTTTCCATATTTAAGAAAAAAATATTTTTCCATTTTAAAAAATCAGTTTTTCAAAATTGTTTTTTATAAAACGGGTTTTAAATAAATCAAATTTTCAGAGTTTTTTTTAAAAAGTCCATTTTTTTTTAGAGAAAATCCAAGTTTTCAAATTTTTAAAAAAATTGTCACGTAAGCGAAAAGAATTATATATATATGTGGCAAGGAGAGTATGTCACTCTCCCATAAAATAGTAGATATCTAGCTTCAAGGTGGTAACTATTCCGTTTTAAAAAAGTTCAGGGGGTAATAGGACCCCTAAAAAATATAAGGTGTGTCGTAACAACTTTCGTCAAAGTTCAGGGAGGTAACAATGCATTGTTATGTCGGATTCATAAATTCACTTGTAAGACTTTACACAATGAAAATTTATATGCTTCTCAAAAAGGCGCATCAATCTCTATATCAAGACATGGAATCCATCAACTAACTTATTTATATATATATATATATTATCATCCAACCTACCAAACATATTGATCTATCTCAGAATGTCACCTTGTAATAAATCAAAATGATGATTAACATATACAATTCATAATAGTTAATTATATCAAGAATGAGAATATAAGTACATTTAACAGTTTAAAGAATATGTTTTTCTAAGTCAGTCTAGAACATCTATCTCTATTCGGTCATGTTCAATACATACAAAATGTTATAGCACAAGAAGTCATAACTATACCGTTCTCATAATCTAGATAAATTGTATCTAATCCTAGTGCTACAATCATATCGATGACTAGTCCAATTTTCATCTTAGATTGTGAATAAAAACTTTATATTTTTAAGAACAAGTGCTTGCATCTTTTTTGTATAAGATAAAACTCTATACACTCTCATCTGCTATAAATGGACACATAAACGAACATATGATCTATTTAAATCTATATGAAATATGAATAAGTAATTATTCTATAACAAATATTATATTTAAACACATAATTAATAATATATATTCCAACAAAAGCTACGTCGTCGTCTCCCATTTTTATGTTACTACTAGTTACAAAAAAGAGAACTATGTGCATAAAAGTGAAAATCCCCCTTTACTTTTCACCTTTGAGCTTTAGCGTATGCCATGATAAAAGCATATGCCATGATAAAAGCATTTGCAATAGACTTTTCACCTTTGAGCTCTAGCGTGTGCCATGATAAAAACATATGCAATATTTCACCAATACAACGTCGATTATCTGAACTTGGGTTCTGGAAACTTAAGGTCACCACTGTTATGGAATAGAAGAAACTAGAGAGAAAATCGAAGAGATAAAAATGGAAATATTATGCATTGAAAATAAAAGACTATATTACTATTTATATACTCTCTATCTATCAAGATAGATGTAAGGTTTGTGTACATTCTATCTTTCCCATACCTCACTTTGTGGAATTACACTGAGTACGTTGTTATTGTTGTAAAGAGAATAAAATAAAACAAATTTTTTTTTTGTAGATAGTATACAAAAAGGAAACAAATTATTATGTAATTAATGTAGATCATAGATTTAGAAGGAAAATAGATATTATAGAATATTCCTAAAAATAAAGAAAAGTAAATATTTTACCATTAATGTAAATCATAAACCTAGAAGGAACGTTAATTTTAATATTCCCCTCAAACTCAAACTGGTGTATCCAATTTGAGTTTGAACATTTGATTCTTCTTCAACGCCTTGTAACATTGTTTTATAATTTCATCTTCACCGATTATTTCTGATGATTTTCATCAATGAAGATTTGAGGGATATTCAAAGATATATATTGATTCTTGTCATGGTTAAAAGTATGTAGATTGAAAATTAGAGTCTGTTGTGTTGAAAGTGAGCACAGATTAAAAAGATATTGGAGCCCTAACGGATTAAAAATGAGCCTTCACAGATTAAAAGTGTTCGAATTTTTTTTCTAGCACAACTCACAAATCTATTAATATGAATGAAAGTTTTGATACCACTGTTATGGAATTGAAGAAATGAGGGAGAAAAATGAAGAGAGAAAGAATTCAACTCTTTGTGCTAGAAAATCGCTGTTTCATTGACCTGTCTAACAAATATGAACACCGCTCAGATAATTTGTGCTAGAAAATCGCTGTTTCATTAGCTTTGATAATTCAAGAGTCATATATACACGAATTCAACTCTTTTTCTTCTCTCTCGATGTCTCTCTGCTTTTCTTTTATCCTTTTAATTGAAGATTTTCCATTGACCTTACTAACAAATATAACAAATTCAACTAATTGTTGTAAAATTCAATAAATTACGATTGTGCTTCATTTTTGTTTTCTTGGTTCTTCAAAGTTTTCTAATTTGTCAGCTGTTGTAGGGTTCGCCTAAATTATTTGACCTGAACTAAACTAAAACTATGACAAACACATTCTTATAATATATGGTTTTTTGTTGGAGTAATTAGATTGGTTAATGTTAATTATTTGTCCTGATCAGTTCTCAAATATTACGGAAGAGTATTTGTTTTCTAAATGGTCATGGGTTTTACTAGTTACTAGTTACAAAGCCAAGGGAAATTTCTGACCACGTTCAAGAGTAAATTAGGACCTTTCCAGGAAAAAAAAAGAGTAAACTAGGAGATTGAAAAGGAAACTAATTTTGAAAAAGTGATTAGGTACTATTAACCCCTGAATTATATCCGAAATTGATATGACACACCTTATCTCTGTGGGGTTCTATTACCCCTCTAAATTTTTTTAAAGTGTAATTCTTTGCACCTTTATTGCTGATGTGGCGTAGTGAACCAAACATTTGGCAGGCGGTGAAATACACGCGCTGACACATGTAAGTTTGTATTTTTTTTCATTTTATTAAATCTATTTCTTTTTTTAATTTCGAAATGTAATGAAAAATGCTATTTTGTATTTAGAAAAATGAAAAGGACAATTATTTTTGTATGAACTTGAAAATTTGTTAGAGGTGTTGAGCATATTCGAAGGTTGTTGAAGTTTTAAAGTTGAGATTCAAGTGCTAAATTCATTCTAAATCCTTAGTTGTTGATGAGATTCGAAAATGAAAAAAGAATTTCGAATCCACCATTGTTGAACTTTGAAAAAGCCCGAAGAACAAAAAAATGGGTTTGTCGAAATTCTTGGTTGTTGGCCAAATTGATTACTGGGGTATGGTGATGATATTGTTGTGAAGTTGTAGTTGAATTTTGGGCTTGATTGGTGCAGATTTAGCTGAGTTTTTATTGAAGTTTGACACCAAAAATTAGATTTGAAGCTCTTGAAAATGAGTGATAAAATAGGGATCTGAGCTCTTGAAAATCAGCTTTGGAACTGACACGTGGCCATTTCGTATAGGTTAGAACTCCTTTTTTTTTTTTTTTTTTTATGTTTTCACGTTCTTGAAGGAGGTGTTCTCACGCAGTGCTCCACGCCGGCAATAAAAGTGCAAAGAATTACACTTTAAAGGGGTAATAGGACCCCATGCAAAGGTAATGTATGTCGTAGCAACTTCAGGTATAGTTCAGGGATAATAGTGCCTTATCCATTTGAAAAATAAATAAGCTACTCCTCCGTTCCAAAATATTTGTCATGTTTCGCTTCTGAAGAATCAAATTACATAAACTTTACTAATATTTTAAAAATGTATTTTTTCACCATATCGATATGAGAAATATTGCAACTTATAGTACTTTTCATATAGTTTTTGAATATCTGAATTTTAACTTTAAAATATTAAATGAGATAAGACACAATTACCCCCTGAACTATACCCGAAGTTGCTACGAACACCTTACCTTTGTAAGGGTCCTATTACTCCTAAACCTTTTTTTCGTAATTATTTGCACCTTTATTGCTGACGTGGAGCATTGCGTGAGAACACCTCTTTCAAACGCATGAGAACTTAAAAAAAGGGCCCTAACCTATACGAAATGACCACGTGTTAGTTTCAAAGCTGATTTTTAAGAGCTCTTCATCCACATTTTATCACCAATTTTCAAGAGCTCTACATCTAATTCCCGGTGTCAAAATTCAATAAACACTCAGCTAAATTCACACCAATCATGCTCAAATTTCAACTACAACTTCACAACAACATTATTACCATACTCCACTAATCAATTTGTCCAACAACCAAGAATTTTGACAAACCCATTTTTTTGATCTTCAAGCTTTTTCAAGATTCAACAATGATGAATTCGAAATTCTTTTTTCATTTTCAAATCTCATCAACAATTAAGGATTTATAATGAATTTAGCACTTGAATCTCAACCTTAAAACTTCAACAACCTTCGAATATGCTCAACACCTCTAATAATTTTTCAAGTTCATACAAAAATAATTGTCCTATTTATTTTTCTAAATACAAAATAATATTTTCATTACATTTCGGAATTTAAAAAAAAGAAATAGATTTAATAAAATTAAAGAAAATACAAAATTACACGTGTCAGCGCATGTATTTCACCGCATGCCAAATGTTTGGTTCTATATGCCATATCATCACTTAGGGTGACATTTATTACACTTTTAAAAAGTTTAGAAGGGTAATAAGACCCCTGCAAAGATAAGATGTGTGGTAGCAACTTCGAATATAGTTCAAAGGTAATAATACCTTATCCCATATTAAATTAACTCAATCAAATTTAATTTTTAAAATTAATTAAATTCACTCTCAAGTTGAGATCGTCAAAGAGGCATGTTGGTACCACACGGACATATGTAGAAAAGCTACGAAAATAAAATTGGAATTAGCATAGATCAAAGAAGTTAGGTTGATAGAATATAAAATTACTAGGGAGATGTTTAAACTTTGTGAAAAAGACAATTCATAGGCCGTAGGTGAGTTTGGTAAGAAGGAAATGCATTGGCAGACGCCGAGTACAAATAGTATTAGTTGGACTTCAATACTTAAAACTTAAAAGCAACATTTTCATTCCATGTGTTTCTTTTCTTCCCTTGAGTAGTACTACTCTATCCCTCCTAAACAATTTACTCTTTTCACTTTTCCAGAATCAAATAAATTATTTTTATTATAATTTTTTAAAATGTTTTTTAAATATTTTAAATTATTAATTATGATAATTTATAATACTTTTTATGTAGTTTTCAAATATATAAATTTTATTTTAAAAAATTTAAAGAATCTATGTTTTAACATTGTCAAATTAGGAAGTTTGACTCTCGAAAAGTGAAAAATGCCAAACTTTTTGAGACGATGGAGTAATTGTTATTATGATTATGTAATATGTTGAAATGTATCAAGGCTGTCTAAGGGTTTCTTTAATTGGGATTCAAAGGACCCCAAAAAGGAAGAAATATGATTCATCCGAATTCCGATTAGTTGTTATAGATGGTAAAATTCCAACAGCCTCAAGAAAATAAAAATATATCCTTTTTTCTAAACCTTTATTTGTTTTAAGAAATTAGGTAATTCTGATAAAGAAAGAATTACTTCAGCAGTGTAAATGTAGCAGTAATAACTAGCAGACGAAATGAATGATCGTCCCTGATTTGTGAATAATGACTTCTTTATATTTGGAAAAATAGTTACTACATTTAACGAAATTTGCTGAGGAAGTGTTCAAAACATTAGAGTTACTAAAAAAAAGATGCTTCAATTTCAAATAATGTTGCAAAGTATGAGTTAGGCTCAAATATCATCCATTTAATTCATGAAAAGTCTAAAAATACTACCAAAGTTAACGTTTTACTTGGTGGATCTTATTGGTTGATTCTTCTTTGAGTTTTGATGGCGATAATTTAGAAAGTTGTACGTTGGAAACTGTTAAGAGCCCCACATCGAAAATGGAATGGGAACATGAACTCCTTATATAGACTTTAACAATCCTCACCCTACAAGCTAGCTTTTGGGTTGAGTTAGGTCCAAGATTCATTCTTTACATGATATCAAAGCCATACCCATTTCAATTCTTTGTTTACCGATGTTGGGCCCCTAAATTATATTGTACACGCTCTAGTTAACGAGGTCTGAGCGTGCGGGGAGTGTTAAGAGTCTCACATCGGAAATGGAATGGGAACATGGACTCCTTATATGGACTTGGACAATCCTCACCCTATAAGCTAGCTTTTGAGGTTGAGTTAGGTCCAAAATTCATTCTTTACAGAAACATTTATTGATTGCTAAAAAAAAGGGCAGCCCGATGCACTAAGCTTCTGCTATGCGCGAGGTCTGGGGAAGGGCCAGACCACAAGAGCCTATTGTACGCAGCCTTACCTTACATTTCTGCAAGAGACTATTTCCACGGCTTGAACCCATGACCTACTAGTCACATGGAAACATTTATTGATTGCTACAACAAACATAATAATAATGAAAAGAAAAATTACGATGCATGCATATGGATAGGTTCATAAGTAGATACAGGCGCATAAAAAGTGCATGTTATTTCCTTATTCAATTGCTTTAATTTCAACAGCGAAGCAGTTTAATGCAAGTGAAAAAAAAAGTATTTTAATACAAGCTTATGCCATATTTAATTTGTCGATCAAACATGCAAATCAGAAACTAATTTATAGAAGTCAGCTATGTATCAATAAAGTTTTGAAAGAATATGAGCATTTAACCCAAACTCTTAAGATAATATATGCTTTTAAAGTTTGATTTTGATGTCATGTGAAAAATGTGAGATTCAACTAAAAGTTTTTTAAGGTAATAGATGAATAACTTTTAAAATTTTGACAGCAAATGATGGGCATTCAATTATATATTCTCTAATAGAAGCATTAACCTAATACCAGGTTAAGGTGAAGATCATTACCCAAAAAAAGGGTTAAGGTGAAGATAATGTTTTAAATTTCATGAAGGATAAACTTATATTCTGATGTTCTCCTACTAGTGTGTGCTAGACATGTATTAACCTTCACCAGTTTTATTAAATATAATTTTATAGCCGAGCTTGTATAGTTCCTTTATTAGTATTGTCATTACTACTTTCCTACTATCTTATTCTTCCGTTATCATATTATTTGTTATTGCTAATGTTTTATCTCTTTTATTTTAGCATGACTTCTTCACTGCTGTATTTCTTTTCCATACATATTTTTAATATGCTTTACTTGGACCATGGGTCTATTGGAAACAATTTTCTCTACCTACACAAGATAAAAGTAAGGCTGCACACACATCCGCATCCCACTTGTGAAATTACGTTGTTATTGTTATTAAAATATTTTTTTAATATCCAGCTTTTCGACTTACGTCAGATTATTCCTGGAGATAGTAGTCTCGGTCCCTCAGCACTATTACCAGTAAATCGATGGGTGTGCCTGAATGACTAGGGTTTGAGAATAAAGCAACTGATATCACATACAATATCTTATCCCAGAAGAGAGCAAATTGCTACCGCCAAGGTTCGAACACACGATACAGGACTCCAGCTAAATTTTAAGTTCCACTCCTTTGCTCCCACCGGAGCTCAACAATATTTCAAAAAGAAAAAACAAAAAGTATAAGGTGGGGACAAATATGTCATCAGGAGGAAAACAAACCGATAACGCGAGAGAGGAATGAAAAGAATGCCAAAAAAGAAACCTTCAAAATTGGACTGTTCCAACTACCATATTTCAGTCCTTACTTTCTGTTAATGTAACGCCTAAATCTCCTTTGTATGCTGAGATAATAACACCTGTACTTTTATTCCAATGATCTCACTTACCAGACCAAATTTCCTGGTTAGTACTATCCCACTTTCTTTATTTTCAGTTTCACACTTAAAAAAAATATTTTTGGTATTGAAAAGTCACATTCAACATTTGAATTTTGTTGTTTGTTGTGTTATAAAAGGTGGGTTGTTCTGTTCTTGGTAGAAGAATCAAGAACGTTATAGTTTTTGGGTATTTATTTGTTTATTTTTTGTCTTTGTGGGTTGTTTGTTTCATTGGCAGAGAAAGGCATTGGGGTTGGGCCAAAGAAGAGTGATGGAGAGCACACTGAAGGAAATAACAAATGGTGATTCTGTGCTTGATATAAAAGATAAATGTGGTGTTGGAGGTGGTGTTGAGGATATGTATGGGGAGGATAGAGCTACTGAAGATCAGACTATTACCCCTTGGACTTTTTCTGTTGCTAGGTAATCTCATCTATTTATTGTTTATTCCTCTAGCTTTTGCTATGGATTGTGTTAATTATGTAGTAATTTTTAGTTGTCTTGTAGATCACAATACACAATCAAACCTCTTTATAACAACATCATTTGTCCCGATATCTGGTGTAGAGAACAGATAATATAACATAACTTTAAGATCGGTTCCAAAGAAAATATGGATGGTATTGTGAAATGTTGTTTTAGAGGTTGGTTGTTATAGAGATGTTTGACTATAGGGGGACCTAATGTGTAGTTGGAAATTGTGTTATTACCCTATTTCCTTTGGATCATCGGAGTTTACCATATTACATGGCTGGAGTTACAAATTAATGAGTAATTGGGTCTGTATTTATAAGATTAAAAAATAAAAAAAGGTCAAAATATAGAGTAAAAAATTGTTACTCATCGGAAGGTTGAGTTCTCAGGCAATTGTTACTTTTGTGTTAGTAGGGTGATAGTTTCATGATTTTTCTGTAGAAAACATAGTTATGTGACTTTGGTGTAAAAATGCCATAGTTTTGTGATCGTCTATGAAATTTACCCCATATTACGCGGTTGGAGTTACAAATTAATGAGTGTTTGGATGTGGAAATAGTGGATTTAGTTTGTGTTATCGAACTATTTGGTAATCAGTCCTTGTTGACAATCATCTTTATTAATTTCAGTGGATATAGTTTGTTACGTGATCCACACTACAACAAAGGGCTTGCCTTCACTGAGGCAGAGAGAGATGCTCACTATCTGCGTGGCCTTCTACCTCCCACTGTTTCAAGCCAAGAACTTCAGGTCATTTCATAATCCTTGATATAATCTGTGAGTTCCTTTCTTTCCATTTCCCCTCATAATTAGACTTGTGAACCTTTTTCATCAAATATCAGGAGAAGAAAGTGATGCACAATCTCCGCCAGTATCAAGTTCCACTGCAAAGATACATGGCCATGATGGATCTTCAGGTAGTTTACCTCTCACCGCAGCATTATAGACTCCACATCAGGTTCATTTTATTAACTTAAGTGGACTTAGTAAGAGGTTAGAGGTGGAATCTTTTTGTAAGTTTGTGTGGCAATAGGTGTAAAGTCTTGGATTTACTCTTCAAAGGATGTTTCTACGGAAGTAACATACTTTACCTTTAATCTGGTGTTAATGGTACACCATTGACAATTGGAATTTCCATGTAGCATGGCTTAATCAAATATGGTCCAGAATTTGTCTAGTTTTCTCGTTCTCCTTTTTATTTTAATATGAATTTTTACCCTTTTTCTTCATTCTAGATAGAATGCTTTAAGCTATCAAATGATTTATTAGTATCTAAGGGAATACAATCCCATAAAAACACCTTTGGCTGTTTTAAGTTATTTCATGACGAGCCAACTCTGGCACCAGATTAATAAGTGGCTCTGTGTTTATGCTGCTTAAATTCTGCTAGCAACTTATTTTTCCAATGCTCAGGAAAGAAATGAAAGGTTATTTTACAAGCTTCTCATCGATAATGTTGAAGAACTATTGCCAGTTGTTTATACTCCAACAGTTGGTGAGGCTTGCCAGAAATACGGAAGCATTTTCAGGCGTCCTCAGGGTCTCTTTATCAGCTTAAAGGAAAAGTAATTTCCTTTCTTTCTGGTTATCCATGCGGTGAAACTTTTTGCTATTTGGTTTAATTGACATCAGATGCTCTTCTGCTGAGAAGATACTGTAACCTTTATCACTGAAACTTTCAGGGGAAAGATTCTTGAGGTTTTGAAAAATTGGCCTGAGAAGACTATCCAAGTCATTGTCGTTACTGATGGAGAGCGGATATTAGGACTTGGTGATCTTGGCTGTCAGGTAAATCTGCGAATTGCGCCAGGCTTTTAGATTTATAGTCTAATAGCGGTGTTATTTGAACAACTGGGCGGAATTAACTAGAGACTGTTTCTACTTTACTTGTACACAGTACCAGATGGATAACATAATTGACCAAAAGTTTCAAAATTGTTTCAGGGCATGGGTATTCCTGTCGGAAAGCTCTCTCTTTATACTGCTCTTGGGGGTGTTCGTCCCTCAGTAGTAAGCACCGTTCCAGCTTTGTTTCCTTGTACACTTGATCATTATCTCAAACTGATCCTCTCTTGCGCCTTTCTATGCTTTTATTTTCTTTTAAGATGATGAGCTTATAAAGGACTCCAATCCGCTCCTAGAACTAAAAAACATTAGTTTCCAAGTAGCAACTAAATTATTTGAAGTAAAATCATATTATAGATTAGTAAATTTCTACTTTGAAACTTCAGTTTTCTTTTTGCTTTCTTTTTCTTTCTTTTTGGACTGTCATCGATGACAATTATATTAATGTATTTTAATTACTTTTTGCTAATATGATCTTGTTACCGTGACTTATTTCTTTATTGATTTCTTCAATATCAACACCACTCGTGAGGAATTTTGTGTACGCCACTGATTATTTCAACTTCAACTTGAAATAGAGAATTTGAAGTGTGAAAAACTAGTTTGAGGAGTGTTTCAAGTGAAATAATGGTTCCACTCACAAAACTTCAATTCTTTTTCTAAGTGAAATTCATGTCCAAAACACAATTTCAACTTCCAAATATCCTTTTTCTACTACAACTTTTTTTCAAACTTCAACCAAATATTGTTCGAATGCCTACTTAAAATTTTTTGTGATATTTTCACCTTTGTTTTTCCTCAAATTTCTCATCATATTAGTTTTATGTTATTATTCCTAGCACTACCAATAATATTTTTTAGTCACTGTTCTTTTTGTTAAGAAATGAACCTTGGACATAACTCAAACTCAAAATTTAGCTCATGAGGCTCTTGCCCAAGACCGTATATGGAGACAATAACTAATGGCTCCACCAATATGAGACACTCCTTGTAAGCCCATAATTGGACATCTGGAGCATGGACAACATAACATGGAGGCACAACATTGGATAAACCAAGAATAGGAATGGGTTTGGCTTTGGTACCATGTTAAAAAATGAACCTTGGGCCTAACTCAACCCCAAAAAACTAGCACTTGAGGTTAGATTTTCCCAAGACATATAAGGAGACAACAACCCATTTCCTCCACCTATGTGGGACACGTAACAACTGTTATTACTACTGCCATACATTCTTTTTATTATTAGAAGATATCAGTATGAGGACTGATTTTTTTTACTACGTTATATCGATTTTCTTTATCCACTGTCAGAAATTTACTATTATTTTTTCATTTTCAGTGTCTGCCTATAACCATTGATGTTGGCACGAACAACCAGAAATTACTGGATGATGAGTTCTACATTGGACTCAAGCAGAAAAGAGCTACGGGGCAGGTCCGTTGACCTTTTTCATTTTACTTTGTGTTGTCAGACTAGAGATTTGAATAATGCAGTTGTCAAATCTGCCTTTGGGGAAGCTGAAATTAGATTCATCTTTTGCTCTTAAAGGAATATGCTGAACTTCTAGAGGAGTTTATGTCTGCAGTTAAACAGAACTATGGAGAGAAAGTCCTCATTCAGGTATATCACTAACTAGAAATATCCCTGTGCAATTCTTCTAACCCGCTCCCCCAAGTATCATGAAGCACCAATCTGAAGAATCTTGTCCGTTCAGTTCATTTATGTCCTAAAGTTGCCTGATAATTTTTTCAGTTTGAAGATTTTGCAAACCACAATGCATTTGAGCTTCTTGCAAAGTATCATACGACACATCTTGTATTCAACGACGATATCCAGGTACATATTGCGAGAATATCTGTCAACTTGAATTTTTTGCCTTCACTTTGAGTGGATTAATAATCATCGTACTGTTTTTGCTGTCAAACTTGAAACTCTTGCCTTCACTTTGAGTGGATCAATAATCTTTGTACTGGTTTTACAGGGCACAGCATCTGTAGTTCTGGCCGGGCTTATCGCATCTCTAAAACTACTTGGTGGAACACTTGCTGACCACACTTTCTTATTCTTAGGTGCTGGAGAGGTGAAGTTCGTCAACTATTGCCCCTTAACATTTTTTCGGTTATTTAATTGCTCTTCAAGAATTTCATATTAGTATGTACTAATACCGTGTGTTGGTTTGGACTAGAATATTAGGCACATTTTGTGCTACTTAAAAAAGTTAGTTTATGATATCTTTTCCCTGCAAGAGTTTCAGCTTCTAACAGTCCGATAAGATTGACTTTTGCTTTTACTTGAGTTGAAGCAAGGTTTCACTACTATAATATTGTATTCGCTTAGTTGTTCAGTGCTGTTAAAACATACACATTTTAAGTTATGTATTTTGTCTTGAAAGTAGAAAATTAATTTTGCTAATGTCACAAATTAAGGTTTTACCTTTACAGTTCTCCATTTTAAGTTGGCCATGATATTTAGACCTAGGAATTTGTCAGCTGCTTCGGAGAGGATATAATAACTTCCACCAATTACAGAATGTTCGTTTCATTTCTTTGCAATCTAGAAGCCCTGCCCATCTACTGGCGATGGCCTGAGATGGAAGGGGGGCACAACCTCCCCATTATGAAACAATGCCATTAGTGCTACTAGTCTATCTGCTAAAAGAACCTTTTTTCTGGATTATCTAGTCCGTGTGGATACCGATATGAAAAATGGCCATATACAATGGAGACTCTTTTAAAATGTCATCAAAATACAGATCAACGTATCAATAACAGCACACTGTGTCTTTAACTATCTTGTCTTTGTCTTCCTGAAGGCTGGAACTGGCATTGCTGAGCTCATAGCACTTGAGATAACCAAAAAGGTGCTTACTGCTTTTCATCTGCTCTTTTTCTTTTTTCCTGTTTTGGAGCTTTTGCAATAACAGTGCAAATTCACCTTGCAGACTAGTGTTCCATTAGAAGAGGCTCGAAAGAAGATTTGGCTGGTTGACTCTAAGGTACTGGCATCATGAACTGAAATTCCCAGTTCAATGCTACACACAAGAAGACTTTCATTTATGTAATTATCAGCATCTCCTTCTCCAGTTAAAACAGTTCTTAATTTATTACAGGGACTGATCGTAAGTTCTCGTGTGGAGTCCCTTCAGCACTTCAAAGAGCCATGGGCTCATGAGCACGAACCTCTTAAGGAACTTCTAGATGCCGTGAAGGTGTGAAGTTTGCATCTTTTTTTTTTCCGAAGCTTGACGTGACTGAAAAAAGATGATGGCAAAAACACATTCCTTATGTCACTTTATTCTCCATTTTTCAGGCAATAAAGCCAACTGTTCTAATAGGAACTTCCGGAGTTGGAAAAACATTTACGAAGGAAGTAGTCGAGGCTATGGCTTCTCTCAATCCAGTGAGTCTCCCTCTCTCTCCTTACATGCACATGCACAGACATAAACAAAAATATGCATGCATAGATAATGCAACACAAGCTCTATGAATGTCTACCATAAAGTTTCTAACTTTGGCACATATGAACAGAAACCTCTTATTATGGCTCTGTCAAATCCAACATCACAAGCTGAATGTACTGCTGAGGAAGCTTATACATGGAGTAAGGTAAATTCCGTTCGAAAAGTTACATAGCTCAGAGTTTTCTAAAATATGCTACCTCAAGCCACAAATTTTGTATGTACAATTACTGAGCCTGTTGCCTCTTTCACTTTCTGCCACCTACAGGGTCATGCAATCTTTGCTAGTGGAAGCCCATTTGACCCTTTTGAGTTTGAGGGACGGACTTTTGTGTCTGGCCAGGTGCTGCTCTTTTCCAATAGCAATTGACTGTTTTTAGTAATACATTGGATACTTACCCTTCTTTTGCTTTATAGGCCAATAACGCTTACGTATTCCCTGGATTTGGTTTGGGGATTATCATGTCCGGCACAATTCGTGTGTATGATGATATGCTACTAGCAGCCTGTAAGTATATCAAAGTCATCAAGAACTTATGTATTCTTCGAGTCTGATTTAGAATTTCATATAACCTCTTTTATCAGTTAATTAACATGTACAATAGCTTGATGCTTATTTAATGGGGATAGTTACATTTTTGGACCATTCAAAAGAAAATAGCTAGCAAATATATAGGTTTTGTATATTAAGTATAAATATACATGTAATATACATGGTGTATACATAAGATATACATATAATTTACACAATATACATATACCTAATTAGTATACGTTTTGTATATTTTGGCTGACTGGCCAAAACTGAAAAAAAGCCCTTGGATGCTAGCAAAAAGAGGGGAAAAACTTTTCATGCATGTAATTTGACTCCAATTATTTCTTTCATGAAACAGCGGAAGCTTTGGCAGCTGAGGTGACCGAGGAAGACTATTTAAAGGGACGGATCTACCCACCATTCACTAACATCAGAAAAATATCAGCAAATATAGCGGCTGCAGTAGCTGCCAAGGCATATGAACTTGGTGAGTTTCCAAATTTAAAGTGATTTAACAAGTTATTAAACACCAAGTTCAATGATGATGAATCTTTAACTTACAACATCTACTTTTTCAGGTCTGACAACGCGTCTCCCTCGTCCTAACGATCTTGTTAAGTATGCCGAGAGCTGTATGTACACTCCAGTCTATCGCACCTATCACTAAAATGGGAATTTTGACTGATATTTAATCCCATTTCTGGCTACATTAGGAGCTTTGAGTTTTAGGTTCATTCTTAGTTTTAGATGAAATATTTTGTATGCTACTTCCAATACCTAGAGTCATTCATGTTTGTTATTCTTAACAGTGAGAAGGACGAGATTTCCCGTTCTTATTCTTATTTTTCTCTCTTCGTCGAGAAGAGTTGAACATTGTTGGCCAGTTCATATTATATTAATACAAGCAGAAGTATATTTTTTTTCCAGATTTACTCTTCCAAAACAAGCTTATTATAACTGAATTCATGTTTAACGCTCGTTGCTCCTTTATTTGACAAATATAGGACAAGGTACGAAATGGTAAGAAGAAAGAAGGTATGAAGACCATAATTGCCTGTAGTTAACTAAATTTTAATTATTACCTGTCAGGAGAACAATTAAAATTTGGTTGCAATAAGAGTTCTGGGTTATGTTGAGATAAAAGATGAGTAAATAACGTGTTCCTTCCCAATTAAAATTTTTAGATTAGGTGGTCAAGCTTCAATAGAATATCTAAGTACATAGAGATTTGTAATTTCAATTTTCACATTCACTCATTATCAAAATAAAATTTCACTTGCTTGGTCCAGCAAAAATTAGTCTGGCTTGCATGAGGAATGTTGCGTTTTTTAAAAGGGGTTTTCATAATTACTCCAGCAGAATAAAATATTTATTCGCCTGTACGCATTACAAAATTGGCCCCTTAAAAAATTACACTCCAATAATTATGTACGTTATATTGTGAACTGTGCTTAGACGCTTCGTAAAACCGCACCGATCTACGAGAGGAGCTGATAGATGAGTAGGCTTCCCCTTTCGATTCACGGAATGTGATCTGGGCCAAGAGTAGAATCAACAGCGCACCTCACCTTTTAGGAACCAAATGAGGTTATATACATTCGGGATATACAATTCATATGAATTATACTATGCTAAGTGAATATCCCGAATGTAACAGCAAAATTCATATGAATTATCATATTTTGATGTTAGAACTCGTAAGGGGATGAAGATAACCGATGCTGCATGTAGAACCAAGATGCCAAGGTATACGATATAGTAACCTTTAAAGATAATTTATGAATGACATCGAATCTTGGTTATATATCTGTCAATTCTCTTCTGCGTGGACAGATAATTGCGTGCATCAATACTAAGTATGTAGATACATTTATTCGGTTCATAAAAAAAAGAATATTGACCATTGACATAGTTTATCTTCTTACTTTGTCCGTATATAACTTACTTTATCCTCCCATCATCTGCTTGATAATTGAATTTTATCCTGTTAGTTGATTTCGTATTTACTATTTGCCAGTGCTATATGAATTACAATTGTGGCCCAAATACCATCTTCATGCCAAATTATCTTTTACATTGTGAAATCCATCACATTGCAAAGTTACATTAAAAGTAGATTGTTTGTCAATTAACTACTTTTATTGCAGTATATACAGATGACCATGGCCTGAAAAGTTAAAATGTTACTATAACAATTGTAAGGTCTTTAATTTTCTGCATTCTGCATAAGGGTCTTTTCATGGTTAAGCTTTTAGTGAATGTGATTGTGATCTCATTAATTTTCTTTCACTTTCTTAAATGTGATAAATAACATTTCGATTAGATATGCTGGAAACACTTGTCAAGTACTATTTTTTGTTTATTTTAGGAAATTTCTTGACCAGAATGTGTTATAGAATGTGATTTGCTAGTGATCTATCGAGACATAATTTCCCCCTGCGGGAGCAAAGAAATAGTTTTAGTAAAAACACTTGAAGGATCAGAACCTTAATGAGGAACTGTGGGAAAGTTACAAGTTTAAGCAACTTGTACGTATTTGATCAATCAATCAATCAACTACACCTCAATCCTTAATTAGTTGCTGTTCGGTTGTATGAATTCTTTGTATTGATTTAGATCAACGTCTTTCCGGTGCTAGAATAAGTCGTTCCCGTTACTATACTTGTAATAGTTGATTTTGATAAAGAGCTAGAACCCAATTATAAAACTTGAGCTTGGACTTCTACGGTTTGTTGTTTTGCTGCTGAATATTCTCATGAAGATGATAATATCCCTGGTTTGTTCCTTATCAGCATATACAAGACAATGATCGGAAAGAAGAATAATCATTTGTTACAATGAAATTAAAAGGACAGCCTTCAGAATAGTGAATGTGTGACCAGGCATATTCATAAGCCACAGAAGGGGAACAGTGATAGATCAATGTGTTCTAGAGGCCCTTTTGTCGCTCTCACCGTGCGGTAAGTGGCAGAGGAATAAAGGCTATGGGGGTGGCTTCTCTTGTTTTTGACATTTGATGATACAAAATGTTCGGACTTAGAGGAGAGCTGCTCGGTGTTGACATAAAGAGAGGAAGTCCTTTTCTATTTTTGTTCTTGCTCTTTCCTTTTCTAGTTAAATTCTTAGGAATTGTAGGGTGCTTCATACATCGCTTTTATCATTGCAGGATATTTTTCAGCAAAGGTTAATATACTGTGAGCTTAGTACTAAACAACTGGTTCCCTAATAGTCAATCTTGAAGAAAAGAGTTCTGGTTTGTCTTTTTAAACTATTAAGATGTATGTGTGGAATTATGGCTGGCCAACGGGGCGGGTACGGGACAGGGTGGGGCGGGTCCCGGCGGGATGGGGGTAGGGCGGGACCAGTCCTCCGGCGGGACTGGCGGGATCCGCCGATGTCCCGTGCCGTTCCCGGTCCCGTCGGAAAAGGGGACCGGTCTTATCGGGTCAGGGCGGGATGGGGTCGGGTAGGGACCGGGTTTTCGGATTTATTTTTTACACTTAATTTTAAAAAATAACATATATAAACACCTCAATAATTGAACAAGATAGTGTAATAAAAACATCCCAAGGCTGTTTTTGTGCCTCTTATATTATTTAATAGAAGTATGATTTTTTTGTAATACAATTTCAAAATTGCAACTTTGTGGTGTTGAAAGTTGCAAATAGCATAGTAAAATTATAATTAGAAAAATTACATATTTAAAAACACATTTTCTAGTTTCTTTATAATGTCTTGTGTTTCTTCTGTTGAAATTTGAATTTTTTGGTCAAATTGCTCGACGTCGCTTCCACCTCCGTCGGATAAGATTTCATTGTAGTTTTCGTCGTCGTCTTCGTTGATCTCCGGTTGACCGCACCTTCTACGCTCCGCTCGTATCCAATCACTGAATAATACTGCAATCTCCAAGCTGTCTCCCGCTAATGAGTGTCTGTGCTCTCCTATTTGAAATCTTTCGGCCGAAAAAGCGCTTTCAGACGTTGTTGATGACACTTGAATATTCAACACATCTCGGGCCATCTTTGACAGTGTCGGAAAGGTCTTCTCATTCTCCCTCCAGTATTTCTGCAAGTCTTCACGTCCTTCTTCATTTAGAACTGCTTTGTACGGTACAACACACTGCAAAACAAAAACATCAAACTCGCTAACTTGATTAGTAGTGGTACCACTATACATTCTATGTCTAAGGCTTTCAATACTAACCGCAGAAACAACATGTCTTTTTTTAGGTTGTGTTGAAGAAGAAAAAGAAGATGGTATTGAAGTCGGTTGGTTGCTAGCACTTTCTTGTTGGTAATGCCTATATACTTTTTTGCATTCATCTTGTATATTAGACAACACTTCTTCTTTAGTTTGTTCCTTATGTGGTGGGTCATTTGGATTTTTTGGAGTTGGAGGTGAAAGTACTACTATAAAATCATAAATAGTTTCAATAAGTGTTTTACAACCGTCTATTTTAATAGTCGAATTTAATACAACACCAATAATCTAAATAGTTATGAATAAAATATTTTTTTAATAGGTGTCTTATAAGCTGGTTTTTCCATATATTCACTAAGTAATAAAAATATTAGAGCTATATAAAATAACATAGTTGAAATAGTAGGATAATATATACTGAAAAATTCTTTTGTTGCTTGAAAAAATTTCTCTAGAAATACAATAAGTTCTGAAATTTTTTTCCAATCGTTATCTGCAACTATATCATTTGAATTTCAATTATGGGCATTAAAAAATAAAGTTATAGATCTTCTATAATCATAAGCAACAAGTAGTTGTTCGTATACACCAGCAGCGTCTTCCTCAGTGAAAGTGATAGTGTGTTAGTCTGGTATCTCCCGAAACCTCTTCTCCCGGGTTATCGAATTTTTTGTTTTCTTAGCCGCAATGAAAGATGTGGCGGCAATCATTGATCTATCAAAAATTATATTTATAACATGGGATGGTGCGTATGGATTAGGTTTGTCATCGGTGGGTGGACCCCGCTCGTAGTTATTATGAGCTTTTTTGCTCAAATATTCTCGAAGGTGTCCCCTGGTCAGCATTATTGCCACCTCCTCTCGTAATTGTCTGCAGTCTGCGGTTTTATGTCACGAGTGCCGTGAAAATCACACCAAACAGACTGATCTCTTTAACTAGGATCGGATTGCAATGTCTTCGGTGGTCGGGATGCTGGATGTGTTCTATATACCGTCACCATTTGATTCTCGTTGATATTGAAGTTGTACTCGGATAATTTCGGGTATCCGGTACTGTTAGTACAAGAATTATATGAATTTCCTTTGTCGAAATTCACCAATCCTTGATTGTTTCGTCCAGATCCTCCCTTGTTATTTGTCTTTTCAATTGAGTGAAAACCATGTCCACCTCCTTGCTTTCTGGGAGTAGGATAAGGTTGGAAGTGGTTCTTCAAAGAGTTCCGGTCTGCTCCGACTCCTTTGTCTGACTTCCAAAAAATACTTCTAGCCTGAGTCCCCAGCAAATTATCTTCTATCCGAATCTTGGACTCAAACCGGTTGTGCACGTCTTCCCAGGTCGTAGCCTGGAATTCCAAAAGTTTTTTCTTGAGCTTCCGTGAGGCGTCTGAGCTTAAAGGATTCAAACCCTTTGTCAAAGCCTCTATAGCCCATTCATCCGGGACTGTGGATAGCAGCATACGCTCTTTCTGGAACTGTGAGACAAAGTCCCTAAGGAGTTCTTTTTTCTCCCTGCGAAAGATATTTATCTTACGCGTCTTCACCTTCTGCGCCACCGCATGAGCTTTTATGAACATATCGGCCAGCTAGGCGAAAAATTAGATTGAATGTTTAGGGAGGAGTGAATACCATGTCAAGGCTCCCATAGCAAGTTTCTCGACAAACTTCTTGATCAGAATCGATTCTATCTTGTGTTCCCTTAAATCATTTCCTTTTATGGTCGTGGTATAGGTCGTTATGTGTTCTTCTGAATCTGTAGTCCCATCATACTTAAGTATAAATGGCATTTTAAATCTTTTAGGGATCAGTTCAGGCGTAACCTCTAACTTATACGCCAACTGAATATATATCCTCGCGTCTGGTCTTTCAACCACATGAGGGGCTCTCGATATTTGATTGAACTGGTGCCAAAACTCCTTGGTAGTTTTTTTCGTCTTCTTTGCGTTGGTGTTTACTTTGTTCGTCATATCCTTCATAAATTTTAGAACTTATTCCTGAAATGGATTTTCAGGAATGGCTTTGCTTTCTAAAGCACTATCGTTTCTCGATCTACTCTGATTATTTCCGGTATCTCTGTTGGCATTTGGTGGAGGTGTCGGGTCATCTGTTGGAGTACTGCCAACGTTCTTGGACATGTATTCAGAGTGAAACTGCATCAAACGGTCCAACTTTTCACTCATAGCGGTATTCTGCGCCCTCAGATTTTGTATGGCTTCCTCTTGCGTTTCATTATTGGGAACATCATCCTGTCGGGTCTGTCTGTCTCCGGAAGTGGCTCCATCTGCAGCCATCGGGTTTCTTAGTACCGGATCCTCCACCGGTAGGCCATCTGGTCCAATAAGGAAATTGTTAGTGTTATCCCAGTATTGCGATTGTCTCTGGATTCTTCTTTTCCTGTTATTTGTTTACTCTGAACAAAAAATGAGACTCAAAGAGAAAATTAGATTAATAGCAAAAGGGGTCACTTGTGACACCACAATTGTCCAGGCCCCAGGTGGGCGCCAAACTGTTTACCCGTAAGATGGTACAGTTGAATTTGTATATGTGGTCAATGACATGTGGATCTCAAGTGACTGATTTCGTAATAAAACTAGATAAAATATAATGTAAATAAATAATACTAAGACAAAGTGAAGATAAATTAGTCTGAGCCTTGTGAAAGCTTCTGGGCAAAGTCTCCGAAATAAGTATGAAAGCACATTAATCGATAGAAATTAAGAGTGTATTGTAAAAACTTGAATATGATCCTTTACAATGGAACTATGTCTCCTATTTATACATGAGCTTTACGTATACACACCCCATAAAATATGTCTTTATTAATACAGGAGAATGAATGTTGTAATAATTAGATAATTAGTATCTTCATAAATGCCATTAATGTTATGTTGGAAGACGTATGACCAGTTCGGGAACAAATGTCTGTTGCAATACAAACGGCTCACTTGGCCTTCTGAGTTACCGGTACCACTCTCGGCACCGCTCGTGTCTTATCTATAGTGCCCCAGGCTGACTTGAATCTAACTCAACATCATACTTCATGTGTCACTTCATAATTCGTACAGCTGTCTCATACGAATTTTGCCCCATACATGTACAAAGTCCAAATGACGAACAGTTCGAACCTTTGAAAACTACAAGCAAAGAACTTTAATTTGATATATTATCTAGATTCTAACTCATTATACATAATGAGTGTGATCGTTTGAAGCTAAGTCTTGTGTGCGCTCATTTGAAACGTTATTTTGTAGTGTAATTTCCAACTTGGTTTGGTTCTAGCACTCTTCTTAGATCCTAAATCACTTTCAATACACCTCGTATACTTATCATCATTTCCACGTGATATCCTTCATATCACTAGCGTCATTCACATGCAAATTAATTTAGTTAGGCGTCAGACTTAATATCTTTTTACATTTCAAAAACTTTCCGAAGTGCTACAATATATAACAATCATATTGTTATACCACATTGATTTGGTATAAAATAACACACCAATTTGTATAGTAAATTATACCAGAATTATTTATACATGATTCTAGAAAATAAATCTAAACATTGATTAAACAACACCAAATGTTATACCATGATTATTTCACTCAATTTATTAAACCAGACAAGCCCTAGTTGGTATATTTGTCTCTAATTGGTATATTAAATTGTACCAGTGTTGGTTAAATTATACCAGTATTGATTAAATTATACCAGTATATCAAATCATGATTGACTGAAGAATCATTCACATGACAAGATTTTAAGAAGTCGTTTGGTTTAAAAATAAGTTATGCGGGGATTATAATACAAAGTTTAACAATGTAAAATTTTGTAATGCATAAATTATTTTTATCAAGCGTTTGGTTCATCCTATTAAAAAATAGACATGTGGTATGCAACTTAAACTTGGGATTGTTTAAAACGATATAAAGGTTTGGAAAGGGCTTGAGGAAAACTCAATGGTAGTTTCTTGCATTTTGAATGTCTTACTTATATATCGTAATTATGGTATTGTTATCACATTGATCTTGGTATAAAGTAATACATCAATCGGCGTTTTAAATTACACCAGATTTAGTTATACATGAGTCAAAAAATAACCAAATATCTGATTAAACAAAAAATTTATACCATGATTATTTCACGCAATCCATTAAACCAAAGGAACTATTCGGTTTTAACAAGTTTTCTCGTGATCTTTGATAACTAATCTTTCTCCTTATCTGACTTTATTTTCACCTCTTTCATTTCATTGCATTCACCATTTGAAGTATTTCATAACAGTCATAAAGTGATTCATCGATTTTTCTTTGGAACCGACACCAAAGTACTTTGACAACACAATGGATCTTGGAGAGCTAGACTTTCTAACATGTCACGTAAACTTGAAAATGGAAGCACAATGGACGAAACCATTTCAGAAACAATTTATACATGCCCCAAGTTAACTGAGTAAATTGGATGAGCCAATAGCATCTTAGCAATAGATATTGGCGTACGCTGTAGGAATGTTATTGAAAGTATGACTTTTGGGACCAACACAAACTGAAATGTAACATCAAAATCGAACTTGATATAGACCAGCCTGCATCATCTAGGAACGACACTAGCATAACCGAGGAGTCAGATAATTAAGCTTTGTTTAACTCCAGGAAAAACTATGCAAAATTCCGAATGACACACCAAAACCAATCTATTTAACATTACAGTATCCAGTGCTGTATCTAAACAAGTATAGATTATACAAGGATACTGAACCCCAAACTAGAATCAAAAGGATATTACACTGGAAAGTATGCTTCAACATGTGACACGAATTGTGACCACAGATGCTGGAACATGAAATATCCCTGTGCCAAGACCACTCTAATATAATAATGAATAACATTGGAAGAGAAACTTGAGGGGGGCAAAAAAGGCCCTAAAGAACACACATTCTCCAGAACAAAAGCTTGTAGATGACATACCAAATTTACAATAGCATTCTGGATGAAGAGGGCAAAGAATCACGGCACATACCCAATATCCTTGAAGTACTCATGCTCAAGGGCA
Organism: Anisodus acutangulus; assembly: GCA_029783415.1. NCBI lineage: Eukaryota > Viridiplantae > Streptophyta > Magnoliopsida > Solanales > Solanaceae > Anisodus > Anisodus acutangulus. The sequence goes on from CM056509.1 coordinate 40,670,116, forward strand.
TTCCTGGCGGTGATTCTCTTGCTGGGATCCAAGCAGAGCATTTTCTGAATGAATAACAAGGGATGACATGAGAAACATGGGGGAAAGAGATTTCTGAAACTAAAATAAATTCTCTGGATTTAATATCATATAGTTTAAAACGCCAACTCATTGTCCATGCCTAAGAGAAGCACAAAAAACACATGGAATTTGCTACAAGAAATGGTTGATAAACACATAAAACACAAAAACCAGACTGCCTCATCCTCCTCAAATAAAAATATGGAAGAAACGGAAAATAGAAAGAGAGATAATTAGAGAAGAGTGAGGGGCATACTAAAGACACTGAAACAAGTATGTGAAAAAAGATCATGCTTGGAAAAGGAAAAAGAGAACAGTAAACATGAATGCAGCAATTTGAACTTTAATGGGCAAATTTCTTGCTGCAATGAATTGTTCAACGTAATTCAAATGTCGACCGGACATTGCAACTTCATGGATAGAGGAAGCTAGTTCGGGACACTATGAACATTTCAACTCGAATAGTTCTCAAGGAAAATCAAGCACATATGCTGAGGTCCATTCAAAATTCATGTAATATTCGTACTAATATGTATCTTTCATTTGTAAGGTTTTTTATGTTGATGAAGTAATGGTATTTCATAAGGAAAATGACAAGATGCAAAGTTACAAAAACAGAAATACAGAATTACGTAAAGAAAAGAGTTTGTTAGCTCCCTTTAGAATGCGTCAATCTATAAGTAGGGAGTTAACAAAGTCCGAAAATTGGTCAATGCTAATTATAGGGTTAACTTAGTCCAACAAAAAAGGTTAACCAAACATTTAGCTTTGAGAGTGATTTTGGAGTTGAGATTCCATCAAAACATCATTAGTTTCTTTCATTCAACAAGCACCAAAAAATAACTTCAAGGATCACCAACCAGATTTTCTTATTGGCCTTATCAACTCTCCATAGACTCCAGCTTGAATATGCCTCTATCATATGCTGAGACATGACTCAATTCAAACTAAAAATACAATAAGATATATTCCATCTATCAGTGGCCACTGGGCAATGTAGGAAGAAGTGACTTGACATTCTCCTGGCTTTCCTTGCACAGATAACATCTGTTTAATAGTTAAGCCTCTTCCATTGAGTTTAGTTTTTGTTGAGCATGCTTCATTTAGAGCAATCCAGTTGAAACATATAAACTTGGTGGGCAATTTAGAGTTCCATATAAGCTTACATGACCAGAGGTCACTTGATTCTGATTACAAACTATGTTAGCAATCTTTCACTGCGAAAATGTTCTTGTTTCCCAATTCCAATTGTCAGGTAGGTTCTCATAATAGACTTGGCAATATTGGGATGTTCTTTATGTTGGCTAACTTTTCCATCAGGCTTTCCATTTCCCAATCTCGTATACCCCTTCTGGATTGCACATCCCAATATTGCCAACTCTATTTTGGACAATGCAAGAGTCCTTATTTAGGGCAATTTGGAACAGGGTCGGGTATTCGAACATGAGTGGAGTGTTGCTAATTCATTGGTCTTTCCAGAATTTGATGTGAACTCCATTGCAAGATTTGAAATGAGCAAGTGAGCATTATGGAAAACTCTCATTTTGTTGATATACTTCCATGGCCCAGCCCCAAAAGGTACATTGGCAGTTTTGGTGCTCCAATTGTCCCTTATCCATGTTTGGCAATGATTACCTCCTTCCAAAGGCTTGATTTACTAGTGGCATACCTCAACAGCTATTTTATTAGTAAACTTTTGGTGTGGATGGCCAAGTCTCTGATTCACAAACCTCTCATGCATTTTGATCGTATGACTTTGGTCCACTTTATTAGGTGAAACTTATGAGTTTTGTTCTCATCCCATAAGAAGTTCCTCCTGATCTTGTCCAGTTGATGCTGCACCTTTTTAGGGATACGGAACAAAGATATATATTAGGTAGGAATATTGTCTAGCACAATATTTATGGGAGTTAAACTAGCCACCCATTGATAGCATCTGCCAAGATGTCAATCTCTTTTCAAATTTCTCAATGAAATCATTCCATATCTCACAGTTCATGAATTTAGCCCCCAGTGGGAGACCTACGTGGTAGGAAGTACCCTAATAGTACAACCTAAGATACTTGAGAATTCTTCTATGTTTGACACATTTCAAACATTATTTACAGGATAGATGATGTTCTTTAACTTGTTGGCATGCAACCCTGATAAAGCTTCAAAAAGTAGTAGTGTCACGTTCAGGTATAACATTTTTGATCTTTCTACCTCACAGAAAATCAGAAGCATCATCGACATACAACAGATGAGATACTGTATATTCTCGGTATCTGTGCAAACACTAAATCCCTGGATCCACTGCATTTGTCTGGCCTTTTCCAACATTTTACTCACCTACCACGGAAGATGAACAGGAAGGGTGAGAGTGGATCCTCTGCCTGATCACTTTCTGAGGGGAGAAGAAACCCACATGTCATTAAACTATCACTAAATACTTCACTGTTGAAATACTAAATCTGATCCACTTTATCCATTTGTCCCCAAAATCCAAATCCCATCATCCTTAGCATACCGATTAGGTAAGACCAATTGAGTGGGTCAAAAGCCTTCTCTATATCCAACTCACACATAACACCAGGCTCTCCACATTTAATCCTCCGATCAAGTACCTTAACGGCAATGAGTGTTGCAACAGTTATTTGTCTAAGCTTAATAAAAGCACTCTAATGACCAGAAACTAGCTTGCCGATTACCTTCTTTGGTCTTTCGGCTAGTAACTTGGCTATGATTTTGTACACACTACCAATAAGATTTATTGGCACGTGAATTGGACTATTGCACTTCTTCCTCCTTGTTTTAACATCCCTCTATCTTCCCTTGAGGGTCTGGCTACATCATCAAAATTGGCATTGACCCTCCAGATTTCATTCTCAATGTACAGGTTCTGAGAATAGTTCAAAATCTCTTCTTTGATCTCCTCCTTATCATCTGTTATTTCATTACCCACTATGAGCTTGTTAATGTTATTGTTCTTCATGTGTGAGTTTGCAATTGTTTGGAAGTGTCTTATATTCTCGTCCTCTTTGAGCCACATGCATCTAAATTTGTCTTCATGAGATTTCTTCCACTTTAGGTAATTTCATCAGCTCCATGACTTCTTAAAGTAAAGCTCTCTAGGTTAGCTATAGGTAAAGTTCTCCCAGAGCAGGAGACACAGGACGCTACTCCTTCAGCAGGGGGAATCCGCAAGGAAGGATAGGACACAGAATAAAGAATTTTCCGGTTTAGTACAATCTTATAAGAAGAAGGTTTCAGCTTCATCAGGCTGAAAGTCCCTTGAGGTTGTTAATGAAGGTTTCAGCTTCATCATCAACTTCATTATCTGCTTCAGAGTGATTAACGTTGATAATTACATGTGGCAGTGGTTTGGCAATACTGCTGCTTTCGGCCTGGGTCTACACAATTCCTGTTGGTGAGATATTGGTGATGATCAGAGGCCTTGTGGACTTATTTTGCAAACATGGTTTGGCCAGAGTTTTCTTGAGTCTCTATTCCAGTAAAGACTTGCCTTTATGATCTTTGTATGGGCATTCCTTCTTGGGCCTTTTTAACTTATATGGGTCGTTTGAACCAATGCCCAATTTTAATTTCTTCTTGCCCTTAGACCACTATTCTCAGTGGATCGGGTATTGTTTAAAACCCGACCCAGCTACTTTGAATTAAAGTGCCCTTGGGCACCTGTTTACCCACGTGCATCGATTGGACAGGACCATCACCTGCTAACTCTGATGTGTTTACCATTGTTTTGACCACCAGGCCCCCAAAATCTTCTTCTCCAGTGAGTTTCGATGCACTAATACACTTTGGTGTGGAAGCGATGTCTTTTAGGATTGAAAATCCATATCTCCAATGCTCTACGTCGAGCTCAATCTTCTCTGTGCATTTATTTCCAGAGTTATTGACACAGATTCTCACCCAAAGGTGATGATTCTGATGCTTCATATCCTCGTCAATACCTATGAAACCACCGTAGAGGTCTCCAATAGTTTTGAAGGCATCTAGTGTTCATGCATGAAAGGGAACCCCAAAAGCCTTGATCCATTTATTATCTGATCTCTGGCTGGCCAACTTAGTGCCTGCAATTGGTGACCACCATTCTAAAGCTAGACGCCGTCTATTCCAGAACCAATCACCGGCGTGAACCCTCACAACTTCTTGTCTCGAAGGTAGTTCGAACAGAAATTGGTTGTGAGTGAGACGAATGACTTTCATACCAGGGCAGATCTTCCATCTGTTCAAAAACCACTTTTGAATCACCTCCAGGTTTTGGGCTGTGATTGAATGGATAATTGAAGGTTCCAACTATGCATCTCGATAAGATCTGGTGACTGCGGTAGTCTGTTTCTAGATTGACCTTGACCACATTATCGACCACCATAGCAGGGAATATTGCCATTTCTGGCCACAGGGTACTTTTAGCAGTGTCAACATAAGACCTCATCTGAGTATCCAACTGCCTGAATCTGTGTGATGTTTGCTTCCCCAGAAAGCGTAATATTTTCCCTTCCAATCAAATGTTGTAGCCTGTCTACGGGATAATCAATGTCGACTAGCTTCTCCCAGCAATGATTCAATTCGAATGTATAACTCATAAAAAAAGGGCAGCCCGGCGCACTAAGCTCCCGCTATGCGCGGGGTCCGGGTAAAGGCCAGACCGGATCTACTGTACGCAGCCTTACCTCACATTTCTGCAAGAGGTTGTTTCCACGGCTTGAACTCATGATAATCGAAATTTAAAAGTTTAGTTAAATGTATGCTTGTGACTTCTCCACCATCGTCTGTAATATTTCCCTGTTCCTTTTGATGATTGTTTGAGAGTATTGCATATTCATCTAAAGTTTTCTTCGCCTATTTTAATATTGATTGAAAATCTCCTGTTCTCTCTATAAACACGAACCACCCATCCCCTGGATTGATAAGTTCAAAAGATTTTTTCTTTGAAATGGAAAAGGTCTTACTTTCCATGAGTGCTAAAAAGATGCAGGGCTTTTAAATGGAGGGAAACTTCGCCGGAACATATTTCAGAGAGAAAAAGATTTGGCACATTTCACGATGGTCAGGAAAAGATCCTGATGTTTGTTAATCTTTCATTTGTAAGTTATTAAAAAACTTACACCAAGTAGATCAAGGCCTGCTCCATCAACATTTGGGACAATAGTTGCCAGGTCCTGCAAGTATGAGGGGATCCAATTAAGTACTTCGCAGAGCGAGATCCTAGAAATCTGGACAGGAATATCAAGTAAAAACAAATAGAAATAATTCACCTTAGGAGGCCATTTTGGGAAGGCAGATTTATAATCAGGCAGAGAAGTCACTCCAGGCCATGCATCCTCATTTGGAGTACCCATTACTCTTCATATAGAGGAAATTAGAAAACATCTAATGGGTGGAAAATCTAATAACGTAAAGCAAAGGGAACAAAACACTGAAATTCCTTAATACAAGAAAGCTCACCAAAAATTTATGGACAATTTTTATAGAAATTATAGCCATGAGCCTATAAACAGAAGAAAGATAAACCATAGCATAAACCCAATTTTGAAACCTTCCAACACCCCCATAGAGTAGTAAGAAAAGATGGATTAATTGACATATAAAGATGCAGGTCAGCATGAGAAATGAAGATGATAATCAAAGATAAGACAGCTAAAACTAAAGTTACAGAGAACTTGAAACCAAGTTTTGTTCAGAAACCCCATCCCAATCACCTTTGTTCTGCCTTTGCCTTTATTTAGTCAGGGATTTTGGTCTATGATGCATGATAAGGAAAGTGGGTAATGTTTCATGTTCATCTCCTTCTGAGAAGGATCTGGAACAGTCAACAACAGGGCAACATCATTTTACTTTATGAAACCATTTCCATCATTAAAGCATTAGCATGTACATTTTGTCTGTCAGTAATAAAGCATTAACAAAAAGACAGATGTGTATATTAACACCTGAAAATCTTGAAAAGTTCATCAATCTCGGAGTCACCAGGAAACAGAGGGCGCTGAGTCACCATCTCGGCAAATATGCAACCAACTGACCACACATCAACAGGAGTAGAGTAATGGCGTGATCCAAGCAGTATTTCTGGTGCCCTATACCACAATGTCACAACCTGAAACAAGAAAGTCAATCATCAAAGTTCAAATAAGGCAACATATGGATAAAACCCTCAAGTGGGTTCTGGATCTTAAAGAAGCAAATATAAATAATACAGACTCCACCTTTTAGACAATTGATGGACAATGCTTGGAATACTAGGGAAAACAATTCTTAATTGTTGGTAAAAAAAAAAGCAGCTGATTCAGTAGAGTGGGCAACTGATTCAATAGGGTGGGCTGCAATAAGGGTCCATTGTCATGTCAATAAGAAATGGCTTGGCGGGCTTTCAGTAGCACCCTTAGAATCTAAGCTTTTTGAAGTGACAGTGGTCGTTGCTGTGGTAGGGCTTTCGTTTTTATTGCTCCGGATTACGAACTATATGACCTCCGGACAGTACAAAGTGAGTCTCTTCTGTAGAAGTAGTAGTAACCTAACCTTTAAGAATTTGTTCAAGGAGCGACCCCCAATTGTGTCCCTTTTAAAAGAGGGAACCAGATTAGGCTATCACTACTCTAGAAGAAGAAGTGTAGCTGGCACGATGAACCATGACTGTCAATTGTGAAATATAGCCCTAAAGTGCGGCCCTGGAGATAGTATTAAGCCAATTCATGTTATTGCGATGGAGCTTGTATAATTACAAGGGGGATGTTCAGTACCGATTCTTATAATACTGTTCGGGGAGTCGATAAGCTAATTCTTGACTTATCAGCTACTAATACAATAACTTAAAGCTATACATGGCTAAGTAATACTACATATCGAAAGAATTTGTTCAGTTAGACAAGTTGGATAAAATCTTGAAGAAGATATCAGACATGACACAAGTTTCGGGCCATAGCCAACAACCTCCCCTCAGGCTAGAAATGGAATATAAAAAAAGGGTAGCCCGGTGCACTAAGCTCCCGCTATGCGCGGGGTCCGGCGTCCGGGGAAGGGCCGGACCACATGGAATATGAGATAAGGTAATACAATAAGACTAGGTCCAACGAATCTTTGAGGGAGCAGAAGACCATGTTTGTACCTCATGAGTGAAAGTTCTGACAGGAATACCAAATGCTCTAGCCAATCCAAAGTCTGCAAGCTTTAAGGCATTTGTACGTCGATCTATCAGCAAGTTCTGAGGCTTCAAATCTCGATGAAGAACTCTATGAGAATGACAATAAGCAATACCACGGAGTATTTGATACAAAAACATCTGCAGAATTGGAAAGGTTACTTAATTGCTGACCATAAGCAAGAAGCCTGTGAAACTGATAAACCTTAACCACTCGAGTTGCACTTTATCAAATTACAAATTAGATAATATTTGTTTTCAAGTATATTTTCTTAGTACATTACCCTCCCTCTTGAAGTAAGACTGTAAATAGAGTTACAAGTTATGACCAGCATTCTGATGTACAAAACCAGTAAACGGCTAACACACAGTGAGAAAGCAAACCTCCAAAGTATAATAGAGATTTAACTCACTTTAACCAGACGTGGATCCTTAGAGAATTCCGGAGATGAATCCATGTGCTTCTTCAAGTCCAAGTCAAGATATTCAAAGACTAGATACAATCGCTTCTCACTGTGCACCACATCCTGCAACCTGTGACCAATAAGAAAAAAGGAACTTTCTTGGATTTGCAGAAGATACTGGTACAAACTAGAAAAAACAGTTTTTCCAATGTTACAAAAAAAATGATGAATGTACAGATGTGTACGCTGTGAATCTGTTATCTACTCTCCAATTTCTTCTAATTCAATCTGCCAAACCAAAAAGAAGACTAACCCCCATCACACAAACCTTCTGGCTTCTACTCATGGCATCCCTTCACCCCCACCCCCCCAAACCCACACGTTATTAAGAGAAAAATCAAATGGCAGTCAAAGCATCATCCTAATTTCACTTTTCCTCTTCTCTCATCATCATTCAGAAAGCAACTAAACATTTCAACCAGTTTCTATTTTCTAAGCTATAGTCTTATTAGGTCAACCAGTTTCTAAGCCTTTCAGATGTATAAACACAAAATCATATTTTGTTGTTAAATGTCCAAAATCACAAGACGGATTAACCAAATAAAAAATGTTAAAAAAACAAGGCTTAGCTAATATACAAACATTTGAGGGGAAAAAACTAAAAGCTTAAATATTCCTAAAAGTTTTCTATCAGCTAATACAGGAATTACTGATGGGCTTCTTTGGTTTTCAAACATTCTACCTTCAAAAGAAATTATGTGGCCTAGTAGTTAATGAAGTGGGTTGAGAACCATGAGATCTCATCTCTCCAAGCTTTGGTGGACAATGTTACCTGTTGCATGCCCCGTGGAATTAGTCGAAAAGCGTGACGGTTATAAAAAAAAGGTTATTGGTTATTGCAGAACCCAAAATGTGTAGATGTGTTTTAATACATACATGAACGGCTTCTACCGTACTTCAAAACTAAAAAAGTTGTTAAAATTTTACAATTATAGAATCCAAGTAATATCGTATGGCTTTACCTTCCATACTAGAAGTTGCCTACAAACTATTGGAGTATAACCATTACAACATAGAAGTAATCAAACCCAATCAAACTTGAACAAGAGCTGGATATAGAGTGGTAGAGCAAGGAGGAACGGGTATCCCATGAGGATTCCTCCAGAATATGTTGAAGCAACAAATTTCAACTGCTAGATCTTGTCCCGACGGCCCAAAGTAAGATGCATGGGAAAGATTCTCTTCATCAGGACTCCTTGTTACAGAATTCACGGAAGATGTGTATTTAAAAGAAATTTTCACAAAGTGAAAGAAGTCGGTAGAAAGGAACAGCACCAAGGACATAAAGTAAAATGAGATTCACCGGTCTCATGAAAATTAAAATAATGAAGGTCCAGCATTGATCTTAATAGAGGAGCATCAGACAATAGACACATATAACAACCTCATATTGATAACATAATCACAAGAAACCAAAGCACAGCCCAAATTACACTCTATGGCAATCACAATAATACAATCACATAGTAATATCACTAAATTATACCTCACAATATTAGCATGCTGCATCTCTTTCAAGAGAGAGATTTCTCTAATAGCTGTGCTTGGTACTCCCTCATCTTCCTGCTCCAGCCTTATTTTCTTCAGTGCAATAGTTTCATTAGTTACACGATCACGAGCCTTGTACACTACACCGTATGTTCCTTCCCCAATCTTCTCAACTTTTTCATACTGCAATTACCCCCAAAATCACTATTAAAACAAGAGTAATCCTACACCCAAAAGCAACTAAACTCTAAAGATATGGATAATAACTCCTTTACCTGGTCCATCTAGTTCAAACTCAACCGGACTCCCTGAAAAGGAAAGCAATCGAAACACAAAAAAAGTTTCAGACACCATAGTAGTAAGCAAACAAAAAGGCATAAGACATACATAGACACCTTAACTAGACCTCAACTGGCAATTAAGCACCCCAACTTTGAGAATGCACATCTAGACACCTCAATTTTGTTTAAGTTGGCCCCGTAAATACCCCATCTTTGAAAATGCACATCTAGACACGGCTAAATTTAAGTTGTCTAAATGTGCATTTTCAAAGTTGGGGTGTTTACGGGACCAACTTAAACCAAGTTGATGTGTCTAGATGTGCATTCTAAAAGTTGGGGTGTTTCTTGTAAGTTAAGATGTTTATCTATGTATTATGCTAAAATAATAATAATATATAGTATATATTAAGCCTTACAATCGAAAGCTAATCCAAAACATAGTATACATTTGACTATCAAGTATTGAAGTAACATTTTAAACACATTGTAACTTCAATGCAGATCTGATCAAGTCTTTTTTAATTGCAATTTCCGCATTTAAGCACAATAAACTCTTTACCTGAAATTGTTAAAATGTTTTCTCCATGCAAAACTGCAACTACACTTAAAAATATTTGTAAGCAATAACATAAATTAGGAGAAAATTAATTTCAGTTAGTTTCAGTGTTGTAAGATAAGAATGCCTTCCAATTGAAGCAAGTAATATACTAATCTATCTTCGATTACAAACACCACATTGTTTAACATCACTAAATCAGAGATCTCCAATTCAATCAACACAATAATCAAACTCTAAGCATAGAAATTAACCGCGAACAGATAATTGAGAAAACAAAAAATGTATAGAAATAAATATGCTACATTATCCAAATTCCGCAGTAATCAGTAGTTTAAATCTAATAAAGCTTCGAATCTATTGATTTATATACGAATTCGACGAACAAAAATGGCAGAAAGTATAAGTCATATTGCAATCGGAGTGGAGAATGTGGAGTACCTGAGGACGAAATCGCCGCCGTCAAGTGTCGGCGTACTTGTACCAAAATGTTTGGACTACAGTCAACTTTACTCTTCTATTGGCATAGAGGGCCAAAATGTATTACACCATTTCATTGTTTTTTATTTTATTTTTGCTTTTAATAATGTAATTTGTAGTTTTTGATAATTTAATGAAATTTATATGAATACTATACTAATTATAACAATGATAAAATGAATTTGAAAATAGTCTCCAATGAATTTGAAAATAGTCTCCAATGAATTTGAAAATAGTCTCCAATGAAATATTTCTAGTTGAGATTGATGTTATATGGTTTTAGATATTCACTAAAAAAAAAGGGTAAGTTATACATTTGACCGATCGATCAAAATAATTATTTTCGCTAGCTAAATATATAAAATATATGCATTATTTTGTATCAAAAATGTAAATTTTATGCATATCATACATTAATATACTAAAAAAAAATATACATTTGCTAGCTATTATTTTAGTGGGCATCATTTATGTCCATTTCTCAAAAATATAAATTTTGTCACAAAGTTAGTTGCGAATGTGTCACTAAATAACCTATAGCTTAATCCATCGATAAATAGGATTAGCGGCGAATTTTAACAGTACATAAGTTTGTGAGTCACTAATGTTAATTTTTTTAAGTAGCGATTGAAATAATAAGGAGATAGAATTTGGAAATTAAATATGACCCTATTTAACTGCTCATTATTTTTTGAGGTACCACTCATAAAATTATTCATCTCTAAGGTACCTCGTGAAATTACTATGAATGTTGTTCTGAAAAATTTATATTTTTAAAAAAATATGTATATTATTCATTTCATATCAATCCCTTCAAATTCAACGGATAATAAAATTATTGTATTCTGAAGAAGAATCACATGTTAACCTCGTAGACAGGCATTCACTCTTTTGAAACACTAATCATGACCGCCCTCAAAGTCTTTTCTTCCTTTGTTCTCTATTTTTAACAATTCAAAAGAGTAATTCACCAAAAGAGAAAAAGGAATAAAGTTGTGAGATCAACAGTAACACCATGTCAATGAGCAAGTCGGCATTAATACTGGGAAAATACATAGAAAACCCTATGAACTATGACATTTTAAAAAGAAAAAGACATTAAATCTTTGTGAGGATTCTAATACCCTAAACCAGTTTGAAGTTAAATTATTGATGGACCTTTTGAGACCGCTTTGGCATAAAGAGTGTGGAGAATAAAAATAAAAAAATTATTTCACGACATTTTTAATTAAATGTATTTCTTTTATTTTCAGTTTAACAGTTTTCCTTTGTCTTTTTCTTTTTCTATTTTCGTTTTCTTCTTCTCCTTCCCGAGTAGCTTTGGTTGCAGCTTTCCATTTCAACTTTTTTTTGGTTTCTTTTTATTTCTCTTTCTTTATCCTCTGTTCTCTTTTTTTTCTCTTCTCTTTTAAATTTGTCAGATGAATGCCTCCTCACTTCTCTTTACCTCCAAAAAATCAACCACCTCTTTTTATTCAAATACACCATAATTTCATTTTATTTTTGTTAAAATTCTGATATTTGATTGGTTTGTGCAATTATGGAAAATAGAGAATGGATGAATATTGGGGATACATTACCAATGGTGGTACTGAAGGAAATCTCCATGGCCTTTTGATTGGATACACATGCCTCATCTCTATTGATAGCCAAAGTTGGACTAAAAAAATAAAAAAAAACTGAAATTAGTTACGAATTTTACTGGTAATCTGTTGCTAAATAGAATTAGCGATAAATTTTGTTGTTTAAACATAAAGTTTATATGTCGCTAATTCTTGTCGTTTTAGTAGTGAATATCTTCTAGTTTCACTTTTCATGACACATATAAAAGTTATGTCTAATGAAATTATGGGAAACACATTACAAATGTATGAATTTAAAAGTAAAAACTTAAAAATATTAAGGCATAAAAATATTTTTTTGAGTAGAATAGTCTAACATGTAGAATTATATTAATCTTCTTTGGGTAGTCTTTCTCATTAATACAAATATATATAGTGTGTATAGGGGTGACAAATGGGATGTTTGGGCTAAAGTTGGGCTAGCTCAGATGGGTTGAACCAATAGTTGGGCTAATGCCCAACCCTACCCAATGTCCATTTGGGTCAAGATAGGCTGGGTTGAAATGGGCTAAACAATGGGTCGTGACCCAACCCGCCCAATTTGATCAAATTCTTTACAATAATCTCAAATTTTAAATAAATCAAAACCCAATAAATTGGGACAAAGGGAGTAATAATAACTTATTCAAGCACTATAGTTGTAGTCTTCATCAATTTTGAACCATAGAAATTCATTAATCATAATAGAGATCTCTTATTTTGACATTAGCTAACAAAATAGAAGAGAAAGATATAATATATGATCAAGGGAGAAACTAATTAACATAGAATAAAGATCTCCTATTTTGGCAATAGGTAAGATAGGCAACCTTATTGAAAGTATTGTGAGGATATTAGCAGTATATTTGAGTATCACGGTGGGTAATATCATGTGATACCTTCTTTTGTAAAATCCAAAAATCTGATGTCAAACTAATTAACATAGTAACTGAGATACTATGGTAACATAATGTGAACCAATAGTTGGGCTAAAAATAGAAATATCAGTAAGCATACAAGTGTTACTTCATTTATGTGTATGATTCAAATGAACCTAGGAAAAATAATTAACTGAGTAACTGAGAAATAAAAATAAACAATCAAGAAAACATAGAATTTCAGTACCCATTATACAAAAATAGAACATAAAATAAATGAACAGAATTTAAAAATACCAGTGAGCTAGAATGAAAGAGCACACAATTTCGGAGTTTGCTCAGGATGAATAGGTTTGTCGTGAGAAAACTAAGGGTAAAGTATAAAATAGTAGATGGGTTAGTTTGGGCTAATGTAATGGATTGGTTTGGACTGCTCATGATGAATGGGTTAAGTTGAGCTAGTTCAAACTTAGCCCATCTAATTGTACATCAATGCTCAAACCCATTAAAATCTGGGCGGGTTAATTGGGCTTGGGTCCAATTTGCCAGCCCTGAGTGTGTACAATGTGAAATCATAATACAAGAGAAATTCTATAATTATCATAATTATACACCACTAATAATTATAAAATATATGGTGAATATTCTACTAATATTCACTAATACACCCCCTCAGTCAGAGCAGGAGAAGGCCGGACGGTTAGACTGGATCTGAAGTCGAGGAATAGCTGTCTAGGTAGTCATTTAGTGAAGATATCTGCATACTGATATGAAGAGGGCGCATGCAACACATTGACATGTCTGATAGCAACCTTTTCACGAACAAAGTGTATATTCATCTCAATGTGCTTGGTTCGCTGATGCAGAACCGGATTGTGAGATAAATAAACGATAAATATGTTATCACAGTATACCAAAGACGCCCTACGCAATGGACATTGGAGCTCCGAAAGAAGGTTTCGGAGCCAGCAGATCTCATTAACAATATTTGCAATGCCTCTATATTCTGCTTCGGCACTCAAACGAGATAGGGTGGCTTGCCTCTTAGCAGATCATGAAATGAGATTATCCTCTAAGAACACACAGTAGCCAGAGGTGGAGCGTCGCGTATCTGGACAACCTGCCCAATCGACATTCGTATATGATAACAACCTGATCGGTGCAGAGGGTATAAATGTAATCCATAATCAAGTGTGCCCTTAACGTATCGAATGATACGTTTAAGAGCAGTGAAATGAGGCTCCCTTGGCATGCATAAACAAACACACCTGCTGAACGACATAAGCAAAATCAGGCATAATATTGTAGTGCACCTGCAAGACTCCTATACATAGTAGGATCGGACACTGGAGCACCATTAACAACACTTAGCTTTGATTTTGAGTCAACTGGAGTGGGCATGATCTTGCAGTTCACCATTTTAGCCCTTAACACAATCTCATCTCCATACTTACGCTGACATAAAAATATAGTATATGTAGATCTAGTCACTGAAATCCCCAAGAAGTAACTTAACTTTCCCAAGTTAGTCATAGCAAATTCTGTTTTAAGTAATGCAATGATCTCATTTTTCAACACATCAGATGAGCCAGTAAGGACAATATCATCGATATATAACAACAAATAAGAAATGTTACTACCTCGATGAAAAATAAATAGAGAATTATCACGCTTGCTGCATAAAAAATCAAATCTGCATAATGTACTGTGCAAAATGTTCATATCACGCTCTAGGGGCCTATTTCAAATCATAAAGTAACTTACAGATATGGTATACATAATGAGGGGCTGCAAGATGGACAAAACATAGTGGCTGATGCATGTAAATAGTTTCCTCCAAGTTCCCATGTAAAAATTCATTCTTCACATCAAGCTGATGAATCAGCCAATGCTTACTCATAGCAATGCTCAGAACTATGCGAATGGTGGCCGATTTAACAACCAGACTGAATGTATCACCACAATCAATACCCTCCTGCTGATTAGTATTATTGGCCATAAGTCTCGCCTTATATCGCTCTAAATTACTACTATCTCTGCATTTGTGATGCATAGTCACATGCATCGGATCACATTAACCCCATATGGTCTGGGAATTAAATCCCAAGTGTACTGATTTGTTAAAGCATTAAATTCCTCACGCATTGCCGTATTCCAATTTGGGTCAAGCTTGGCTAGTTTTGGATTTTTAGGAATTGGGGATATAATTTGAGTGTTTAGGGTAAATTGGAATTTGGGTTTGAAAATCCCGTGTCGAGCACGGGTTTTCATATGGTGCGTGGAGGTAGAGGCAGTTTGGGTAGATGTGTGGGGTATTGGGTTCGGGTTAAGCTACAGGGTCAGGTTCTGGTTAGTCTGTTGGGTCGAGTTAGTTGAGGTAGTGGCGTCGGTTGGTTGTCGGGATGGGTCGACAGGCTATGGGTAATGAATGTTGGGTTCTGGTGAGCGATAAGGGTAGATGGAATTAATGGGTTGTGATAAGGTGGTGTTTGGTTGTTAGAGTTCATGTGTACGGTGTGGTAAGGGTGGCGGTGACTGATGGGTTGGGAGTGCAAGTGTCGTCGGTGACAGATGGGTGTGCGGAATCGGGTCCAATTGGATCGATGGTGGTGGGAAGTTCTGTAACGTGATGGTGTGAACAGGGGAACGAGTGGGAGGTGACCGAGTCGGCGTAGCAGAGTGGGTTGCCGCCGCTGCCGGAATAGTGACATAATGGGTGTCGGTGTCTGCTGGAACATGGGAGACATTGGTCGATTGGATTGATGCCGGTGATGGAAGACACAACGGGGCAGGGGGTGGCACCTGTGGAAACTGGCAGTGCTGGAGTAGTGGGTTCCGATCGTGACAGAACAATGGTGTCACGGCGGAGTAGTGTGATGTATATGAGGGAGACTACAGAGTCGTCTAGAAACGTATAATCCGTGTTTTGGAATTTTTGGATATTTGCAAAAGGGAAGATGGCTTCATTAAACGTGACATGACGAGACACAATGATTTTGCAGGAAGAAACGTCATAACAAATATATCCCCTATGATTGGGCAGAAACCTAAGAACATACTGCAAGTTTATGCGAGGCCGTGGAGGCATGGTTCGTATAGCACAGGCAATCGAAAATTCGTAAGTGGTCATAAGTTGGGATCCTATAGAATATAATTTCAGTGGGTGTTCTATTTTTTAGAGTTTGGGTGGGAAAAATATTAAGGATATATTCGGCCACTTTGACAGCATAGACCCAAAATGGAGGGGGAAGGAGGCATAAAATAGGATCGTACGAACCATGTTATTGATAGTGCGAATGATTCGTTCGGCCTTGTCATTTTGGAAGTAGGTGTGGGGATACGAGAGTCGGAAAACTATTCCATTAGTAGAGAAAAAATTGTGAAACGCAGAATTATTGAACTCACGACTGTTATCACATTGAATTGATTTGATGTTTTTTTCAAATTGCATTTTAACATAGACACGGAATGCAAGAAACTTGGCAAACACTTCAAACTTAAATTTAAGCGGATAACCCCAGATAAAGTGAGAATAGTCATCTAATAAGATGAAATAAAATTTATGACGCAGAGAGCTGGTAATGGGAGATGTCCATAAGTCTGCATGAACAATGTCAAAGGGAGAGAACGTAACACTTAAAGAAGACTGAAAGGGAATGTGAATATGTTTGCCTGAAGGGCAAGAAAAACATTGTTGGGCAAGTTTCTCATTATTACAACGAATTAAATTATTGCTTCTAAGGAAATTAAAAACATGAGCTTCTGGTGTCCAAGTCTATTATGTCAGGTTGAATGAGAGATTGTTGCTAAAGCGGTGGGAGGATTGACAATGGCAGCGGATGTGGGTAGGAAAGGATAGAGGTCCCCATCACTATTGCATCTCGTGAGGAGTTTTCCGATACGTAGGTCCGTTACAGAGAACCCAAACGGGTCAAATTTTATTGATACAAAATTATCGGTGACAAATTTTTTAATGGAGATTAGGTTCTTGATAATATTTGGGGCATACAGAACGTTATTTAGGGAGAAGTGGGGATGTAGTGGTGGGGTTAGTGTGTGGTCAAACCCTTGAATTGGAATGCGATGATCATTTCCAACCATAATAGATTGTGGGATATTTAAATTTCGCAGTTGAAGATTACCAGAATTGCTGGTGAGGTGAGACGTGGCACCCGTATCCATATACCACGCGTTATTGGGCTGCCAATGAGTCAATGTGACGAAAGTCTGGCCCAAATTGGATTGGGGAAGGCCTGGAGCGGACTGCTGGGCTCCAGGAAATTTGATCGGATTGCTGTGGCCTGTTGGCTGAGCTCCGTATCTAATGGACCGCATCTGGGCTCCATGAAACTGAATCGGATGGTTGTGGCCCATCAACTGGGCTGGGGCGGTCTGTTTGCCTGCCTGAAGATGGGCCTATTGGTTGTGGCCCATCTACTGTGCTCCCAGGCAGTTGGACCGCTGCTGTAGCTTCAGTGTGTGGTAGGCCGCAGTCGTTGGACGCCTGCTGGAAGCCCAGTGCCTTGCCCGAACCCCTCTACCACCATTGCATCGCTGGCCACTGCCACAATCGTGGTTGTTCTCTGCTATGAAGGCTGTCGGAGAGGAGGCGATAGAAAATAGATAAAAATATGGGGGGTTTGAGATGTATAGGAGGTGTATAAGGGTAGTGTCGGTCGTATACGAGGTGTATAACGGCTTAAGAAGGCTATATATAGGTAGTATATAGTGACAGGGAGGTATAGCAGACATATACAGAGTGTATATTGGTGTGTATGGGTTGTATACGACATGTGGGAGAGATAAACAGGGGGAAAAAGGTTGTATATCAGTGATATACCAGATGTATACAGGGATGTTTGTAGAATTGGAGGGCTGGATAGTTGTATATCAAGTATATCGGAGGTATACGGGTGGTTTGGCCTCAGAAACAGAAAGAGAAAGGCGGCCGAATTTTAGGTTTTAGGTCGAGAAGGATTATTGGCTCTTGATACCATGTAGAATTTATTAATCTCTATTGGGGAGCCTTTCTCATTAATACAAATATTTATTGTGTACAATGTAGAATCCTAATACAAGAGATATCCTATAATTATCATAATTATACACCACTAATAATTATAAAATATATGGTGAATTTTCTACTAATATTCACTAATATAACATACCTATCTTGTACTCTAAGATGTTCAAATGATGTACTTCACTTTCATCATTTGAACAATATATATTTGTGCAGAAGAGAGTTGTTTCCCAGTGGTATAGTACATGCATCAAGGGATTCACATTACTCAGTCTTCAAAGCAACAAGAATGTACAAAATGGAGCTAGAAACTAAAAACACTTTAGTCAATGGGAGATTGATTATGCATATTTGCGATCAAAGTTACTTCTCAACAAGAACAAACCAACCATCATCAATATCAATACAAGTAAATATTCTTAGATAGCTCTGTAGCATCACTTTGGTCATGTAGTATTTCAATACCCATATGTGGAGTCCTATTACTTTTAAAAAATTTAATTTATGTATTTGTAGGAACTACCTTCAAAGGAGCAATTGATGATCTTGATCTGATTGTACAAATACTTGAATATTGTGGTTGTTCCAATGATAGGTATTACATCCATTGTGACGTTGCACTATATAGTCTAATTGTCCCATTTAACAAAAAATGTAGGATTACTTTAATATATTATTTTCAGTAAAAAAAAACTTTCATCAAGGGAATAAATTGACCTAGGTCTGTATTGTATTTAGCAACAGGCGAAAATAATTTCCTTCCAGAAGCCAATAGACAGTGTTTCAATTTCAGGCCACAAGTTTTTAGGATGTCCCATGCCTTGTGGCATTTAGATAACAAAGAAAAATTACATTAGTACGCTCTCAAGAAAATTTGAGTATATTGCCTTAGTCGATGCTACGATTTCTGGAAGTCGAAATGGCTTGGCAGCTATATTCTTATGGTACAGTTTAAGCATGAAAGGCCATGCTGGATTGCAACAAGATGCCAAAATGTGCAATGAAAATGCCCGGTATTTGAAAGGCCGGCTTCATAAAACAGGAATTAGCGTTATGCTTGAAAGAAATAATCCCCTTCATTATTTTCATTGATTGAATAGATATATATACAAGTTACAAACCTTTTTCTACCATAATTCTAACTATACAATATGGTAAGTGTATATCCTAATTATGGTAGGTGTATATCCTAATCTAGGTAACAAATATACTACCATATACACACAATATACTTTCCTTAATATACAAATCTTGTCCACTGTTTTTCTGCCCTAAATACTGCCATGGGCTGGACGTTCTGGGCTAAGGGAGGCCCACTGCCGAGAGGCCTAACTAGGCCGCTGCTGCTTGCTGCACTGCTTCTACTGATATACATGTGATATACACTGATGTATATTCAGTGTATATTACATGTATATTGCTCTGTTTAACACACCCCTGCAGTCATAGCGGGCGATTTACGAACGCTGAGACTGTCTCTAAAATCTTCAAAGAGAACCGCTGGTAGACCCTTTGTAAAGATGTCTGCAATTTGATAACGAGACGGGACATGGCATACTCGAACTTGACCCTTTGCAACCTTTTCACGCACAAAGTGAATGTCCATTTTGATATGCTTGGTGCGTTGGTGTTGAACTGGGTTACCTGAAAGGTAGATGGCACTAATGTTATCGCAATATACCAAGGTTGCCTTCTGAATGGGACAATGAAGATCCAAAAGCAAATTATATAGCCAACATGATTCGGAGACCACATTCGCTACCCCTCGATATTCTGCCTCGGCACTTGAGCGTGTTAGAGTTGCCTGACGTTTTGCTGACCAGGAGACCAAGTTGTTGCCAAGGAACATACAGTGAAGTCGGACCGTCTGGTGTCGGGACAACCACCCCAATCAGCATCCGTGTAAGAGACAAGTGTGGATGTAGATGAAGGATACAGGTGCAACCCATAGTCTAGTGTCCTCTGAATATACCGAATGATGCGTTTGATTGCATTCATGTGCTCAACTCTGGGATCATGCATGAATAAACACACATGCTGAACCGCATATGTAATATCCGGTCTGGTAAAGGTAAGATACTGGAGGGCCCCTGCCAGACTGCGATAGCGGGTCGGGTCCTCGTATGGTGCACCTATTGCGACACTTAGCTTTGGATTTGCATCAATTGGCGTGGAAGTGGACTTACAGGATGACATCCCCTTCATTATTTTCATTGATTGAATAGATATATATACAAGTTACAAACCTTTTTCTACCATAATTCTAACTATACAATATGGTAAGTGTATATCCTAATTATGGTAGGTGTATATCCTAATCTAGGTAACAAATATACTACCATATACACACAATATACTTTCCTTAATATACAAATCTTGTCCACTGTTTTGCTGCCCTAAATACTGCCATGGGTTGGACGTTCTGGGCTAAGAGAGGCCCACTGCCGAGAGGCCTAACTGGGCCGCTGCTGCTTGCTGCACTACTTCTACTGATATACATTGTTGTGTATTCAGTGTATATCACATGTATATTGCTATGTTTAACAATGCTCAATGAGTCTGCTACTATTGTTGTCTTTGAAAGACCTGATGACAAAAAGTTCATTCGTCATTGGGAACTTTCTTACACAAGCGATATGGCACATGTTGTGGATATGCCCGGCATTACCAGAGAAACCATAGACAGTTTCCTCAAGGATCTAATTCAAGAGAGGAAACAATGGTTCCAGGATGGAACAACTCTGCCTCCTTGCCTAGCATACCATATAGGTTCCAGAAACTATCTTTGCTCCTATCAAAAGAAGCATCGAATTTCTTAGAAGCCAAGATTTAGGAATGGTCTTAGTTACATATTCTTTTTTGTGGTTTTCCCTCTGGTATCCAGTACATACATTGAGGTCTGACTAAATTCGGATTCACATCTAAAAGTCCATATTTGTTATGAAGTATTTTCATGCAGGAGCGATTCAATAACATTGATACTGTAAATCACTTTTTCTTTCTCATTTTGAGATGTAATGTTCTGCTTCTTCTTGAGGTCGATTATCATCTTCTCAACTATAATAGGGACTTGTTCATTAAAAGAACACTCTTCTATATATTTTCTTTATTTTTTATTGTTTTTATTATGCCTTCAAGTGGCGCCCATTCGTATTGTTCACCAAAAGAGAAACAAGGTTACAACAACAAAAAGAAACACCCCTTTCCAAAATGGGCGATCCCATTCAACTTAAATAAAAGAACTAGACTTTCTACAAGATTATCCCCATGTATCATGAAAAGGCTTTATAAAAAAAAATTACATTAACAAATATACATGGCATCCTACATCTCCATGTGGCCATTCAAATGAGTTCTTCAAGGATTTATGTCTGAAAGAAGGCGTTTGCAGTTTATCAAGCGTGTATGTTCGAAAAACTTCCTTAAGGAGTTTTGATGGATTGACAAAGATATGATCCTTACCTCCCTAAAGCAATGTTGGACCTTAATCTCACTATGCTTAAAATATGGGGTCTCTCAAGCTTTGAAGAATGTTGCACACCTCCTTCATTGACGGCTTACCAGATGGTGATACTCCAGTACATATCAGCCCGAGTTTAAAAACACCTCTCATTTGTTTCAAATTACTTGTTTCCACGATTTCTTCATCAAGGGCCTCACCAATGAAATTTGCTTCTCTGTAATGTTGTTGATCCCATTGTGCTAGATTCATTTGCTCGTCCCTGAGAATGGGTCCTCTCCCTATTGTCAATTCTAAAAGCACGACTCCATAGCTATAGATATCACTCTTTGCATTCACTATGAATGTCGAAGCATACTCTTTTAGGCCTTGGATAAATCACCAGGTACAATAGATATTTGAAATGTAATATACCTGGTGCAATATAACCAAATGTTCCAGCAATAGCAAAAGTCGTCTCAGGATTATCATCCTGCCTTGCTAGTATTTTGGCTAGTCCAAAATCTGCTATTTTTACATTGAATTTTGGGTCTAAAATGATATTGCTGGACTTGATGTTTCAATGAATGATGGGTCTAGTGCAATCATGGTGCATGTAGCAGAGTCCATGAGTTGCACCGGTGGCTATATTTAACCTCTTTTGCCAATCCAGGGCCGGACTGCTACTTTGACCTGGTGATGCTGCGCTTTTCTTTCTGTGAAACCATTTGTCCAGGCTTTGTTTCTCAAAGTATTCATACACTAGAAAGTTTCTGTCTGCACTTGATATGCAACACATGATCTTGACAATGTTGTTGTGTCGAATGCTACCAAGTGTTTGAACTTCCGCAAAAAATACTTTGGGACTTTCTCACCTAATCTTTTGTCGTGCCTTACGATTTTAACAGCATAAGTGTTGCCAGTTTGATTGATCACAATTTGATAGACCTTCCCTAATCCTCCATGTCCAATTACATTTTCGTCTTTCAAGCTAAATAAAATGTCCTCCTTAGTTACCTTAAACTTGTGAAATTTAATGAACTTCAAGTCCTCTTTGGAATTCTGTTTTTTTTTTTTAGATATGCTTTCTGACCACGTAAAATATCCATACTAACTGGTAGCTACTCCAACACCTACAACAGGAATTATGATAATCAAGTGTTTTTCTCTCAGGAATTTTCGAACCTTATCACCAGAATAGCAGCTAGGTAAGTCAAGGAATGAGTTCTTGGATGTAGAACAAATATTGGATTCATCAAAGCAATTCTCTTGTTGAATTTTAGCCTCTAAAATTCAACAGAAGTTCTCCCTTCGAATTTGTTGGAGCAAAGCCTAAGGGTTTTTCTAGGCCTAAGATGATCTATATTCTCCGAAATGTCTCCTGATAACTGATTATGAGACAAATCTAAAACATACAATCCAGGTAAATAATCAAGTCCTTTCGGTATAGAGCCACTCAATTGGTTATGAGAAAGATCCATATCAGACAAACTAAACAACTTTATTGCATCATGTAAAGCACCAGACAAGTAGTTGTGACTTAGTGATAAGTGATGCAAATACTGCAATTGGAACAAGTGACCTGTAATGTATTGATACCAGTTAAGGAATTATTTGACAAAGTTGTGCAAGTTCCAAGTATTTTTTTTATCTAACTATTCAAGTAGTTCTTAGAAAGATAGAAATTTCAGTTGGAATGCTAAAATTGATTTTGGCAACTCACCAGACCCAATGTTACCAATTGAGATGCAAATTGACTAAACTGTTTTAGGCCAACTAACTCACCTGGAATTTGGCCTGTCAAAGAATTGCTGGACAGGTCCAACAACAATAGTTCTGAGCAGTCCCTCAGGCTAGCTAGTATGGCCCTTGAAATATTATTGTTGGATTGATCAATCAACGTAAGTTTCTTGAGTTGACATATTGTTGATGGAATTATTCCACTAATGTTCTTTATCCCGAAGATGTAGCTCCGTGATGCCAATCCCATTAATACATGAGACATGACACACCAGACTAACTACATGGTGAATATTTCAAATCCCATGACTGGAGGAACTGCGAACCGTTCCAGTGTTGTTTCAAGCTTAGTGTAAGAAATATTTTTTTGATTATTTCAATACAAAGGGGGAGTAAATATACTCACAATACAAGCAAAATCCTAGGCTAGAATAATGCTAATAAATGACTAAATATACACCTACCATATATACAATTATGACTAAATATTCTATCATATTCTATCACACCCCCACAATCGAAGCGTGAGGTCGTATGCCGAGGCTGTCCCGAAAATCTTCAAATAGAATCAACGAAAGACCGTTTGTAAAAACATCGGCGATATGATAGCGTGACGGGACATGTAAGACACGTACTTGTCCACGATCAACCTTTTCGCGAACAAAGTGAATATCCAGCTCAATATATTTAGTGCATTGATGTTGAACCGGATTCCCTGAGAGATAAATCGCACTAACATTATCACAATAAACCAATGTTGCCTTCAGAACCTGACATTGGAGCTCCAAAATAAGGTTCCGTAGCCAACATGATTCAGACACCACATTGGCAATTGCTCGGTATTCTACTTCGGCACTGGACAAGGTAGCTTGCTATTTGGAGGATCAAGATATCATATTGTTACCGAGAAATACACAATAATCAGACATGGAGCGTCTGGTATCCGAACATCCACCCCAATCTACATCTGCGGTAATATGATGGATCCGCATATGACGTTACTTTTAGTTCACTAATTTGTGAGACAAAAAAAAGTGTCACATAACTAGTTTCAGTTGTATGAGACACAAAATAAAAAATCTTTTGCTTTGGGTATACCTTTTTGCTATTTTTTTCTTGGCCACAGAGATCAGTCAGGTCAATGTTTTTTTTCTTATCTTTTTAAATTTTAACAAGTCAACGTTGGTAGAATTTCCCTATCATTAGCTAGCTACAGTTTTCGTCCATGTTGATTGACTTGTGTTGTATGATACAAAACACTTGAAAAAACAGAGATTGCAGAGAATTGGGTACTATAGTAATATGCTCTAGAAAAAGCGGCAATCAAACAAAAAGAGCCATGAAAATTAACAATATTCATGTTGTAAAATCTATATTTTCAATTCCCAGGAAACAAGTTTACCTTTTCATTATTTGCTTACTTGCCTTTATGAATTTCCAGGCCGGTTTACAGAGTGACGTATACGAAAATGAGAAGAGCATTTTGTTGGATCTGAAGCAACTATGGGGATTTCAATCAACATATCAACCATGGAATTCCATGATATTGTTGTTATTAATGTGCGAAACAGATCACTGTTGTTACTTCAAGAGATTTGAAGACTCCTACATGATACTACTCATTTATGTTGACGACATGTTGATCATAAGAGCAGACCTACATGAAATTGATAGGTTGAAGAAGAAGTTGTCAGAAGAATTTGTAATGAAGGATCTGGGAGCCACAAACCAAATCCTCGGGATTAGAATCATCAGAAGCAAGAAGGGTCTCAAGCTCTCACAAGAAGAATACGTGAAGAAGGTTCTCAAGAGGTTCAACATGGATGATGTCAAGCCAGCCAGTACTCCCTTGGCTGGACACTTTCATTTGTCAAAAGATCAGTCGCCTGTGACAGAGGACGAGAAGGAGCATATGGGCAAGGTACCTTATGCCTCTGCTATTGGCAGTCTTATGTACGTGATGGTATGTACGAGGTCAAACATTGCACATGCAGTGAGAGTTGTTAGCAGGTTTATGAGCAATCCGGGAAAGCAACACAGAGAGGTTGTGAAGTGAATTTTCAGGTATGTGAAGGGCAGCTCAAGTTCAGCTTTGTGTTTTCGAAAGTCAGAGACATGATTGCAAGGATATGTTGATGCTGACAATGGTGGTGATATTGATAGCAGAAAGAGCACATCCGGGTATATTTACACTTTTGAAGGTACTACGATTTGCTGGATTTCAATTGCAGAAGATAGTAACTCTCTCTAGCTGTGAGGCTGAGTACGTTGTTGTGACGGAGGCCACAAATGACATGATGTGGCTATAATATTTTCTGCTAGAATTGGATCAAGACCACGAGGGGAGTGTGTTATACCGTGATAGCCAGAGTGTCATTCATTTGGCAAAGAACCCGGTCTACCATGCTCGCACGAAGCACATACAACTCCGGTACCATTTCATCAGATCAACTTTGGAAGATGGAGTATCAGTGCTTAAGAAGATCCAATGGAGTCAGAATGCATCAGACATGTTGACGAAGGCCGTGTCGAATGATAAACTGAAGTTGTGTGCAACTTCAGTTGGACTTCTTGGATGAGGATTGAAGTCGCCGTTGCAGATGGAGACAGATGATTGAAATTAGTCTCCAAGTGGGAGATTGTTAAGTTGTGGAACATAATTCATCGCCGACACTATAAAGACCCTACGCAAAGTGTGAAACACCGATTGACCTGAGCGGTCATGTCGACTTGAGGGTTGGAAGGGGGTGGTAAACCCCTCCTGGGGGGGTAGGGGGCGGAGCCCCCTGATTTTTTTTTATAATGTAAGGGTATTTAGTGAATGATATTTTGGAAATTTCGGGTTTGTATAATTGTCGATGTAGTTTTTGCTATATATATATATATATATCTATATATATATATATATATATTATGGCGCCAGTTTTTTTTCTTGGGAGAGAGAAAAGAGAGAATTGTAAATACAAACTCCCTATTTGATCATAATAAAATCTGCAGCGGCAAATTAAACGTAGCTCTCGCATTGAGGGTGAACCACTATAAATTTGTGTGTGTTATTTGTTATTCACTTATTTTACTATTTTCTAATTAGGTAAGATTTGAGACTCAAATCCTAACGTTTACAACATGAATATGGTTAATTTTCATGGCTAGAATATTACTATAGTACTACTTATACTCCATTCTCTACAATCTTTTTTTTTCCCCAAGTGTTTTGATTGGATTGTATCATTTGAAATATAGGATCATTAGCTATGAAGAAATCGTGTATCATAACAACACAAGTCAGTCAACATGGACGACAACAGTACTTAGCTGCTATGATAGGGAAATGCTGCCAATGTTGACTTATTAAATTTTAAAAAGATAAGAAAAAACATTGACTTGTCTGATCACTGATCTCTGTGACCAAGAAAAAAAACAGCAAAGAGATACTGTCAGTATACTTAAAGCAGCCCCAGGGGCACAAGCAAATTGATAAGTGAAGGTGATTGGGGTACAACTATTCTAACGTCGTGGGTTTGAATTCGTGTGGTGACAGTCTTTGCTGAAATACTGCAAGGGTTGTTGCTGGATTCGTGTCCCGTTGGTCCTCTCTCTTGCAGGGCTATCACTCGCGCATATCTCCAGATTTACATCCACCTGGCCAAGGGGCCTCTGATACAGATGAGGGGTTTCGCCTTCGGGACTTTCGCCTATTCATCATCTCTGGTTTATCTTGTAGTTCCTATCACATTTCATTGTATTACCATTAGAGATTTTACTATAAGTAGTCTAATGTTTTGTGCTTTGTTTATTAAATCCATAAGACAAAAAGAAGAGAAAACATAACTATACTTTGTCCCTAGCACATACTAATATTCTAAAGTTCACCTGAAAATATTGTATAAGGGGTTATCATTCTCGTTCAAAAGGTTAAGGGCTATTGTTTCCCAATCATTAAAGTCTAAGGGGTTAAGTGAAATTTACTCAAAAGTTAATAAATATCTAGTCAATGGTTACAAGTAGGGATGGCAACGGATCGGATTTGGACCGGATCCTACTAGATTCAGATCCAGATCCATTTTTCATACCTGGATCCAGATCCATTTGGTCCTTAAAAATCAGATCCAAATTCGGATCTATCGGATCCACCGGGTCCACGGATCGGATCTGGATCTATATGTAAATTTTTTTGGCTTGAATAATATTTCCACACGTTGAAACTTTTATGACAAAATGAAACGCAATCTGATTGAAAAAATGATTGAATTCATTCAATCAACCTACACAAACATGACACCATTCTTCCAAAATACTGAACAAAATTTTAGCATCACAAGAAAATAAAGACGATTGACTTCATTAGTGATGTTGAACATGTTGCAACTTTGAACTAATCTTTTTAGGCTTTAGTGATGCTCCACTTGTAGTTCTACTGCTTGACTTCATTAAACAACATAACAATGTTAATAATATATCAAAAGTCCCTGTTTTTTTTTGCTGATCAAACAAATGAGAGAAAGATACTTAAAGCTTACGGCTAGCAGATTCAAGAAAGGAAAATTTAAAGAAGAGTGATAATTTTTTCTTTTTATAGAAATGAAAATATGAGAAACTACAGAGAGCATATATGTAAAAGAAATGAAACTTCAAAGACAAATTACATGATTGTGTGACGTATGCCTTATCCTGGTTCAACCCTTTACCCAATACATAAATTATGAAAAAAATTTAAGAAAATACTTATAAAATTACATTCTAGGTATATATTTAATAAAAAACGGATCCATGGATCGAATCTGGACCGGATACGGATCTCAAATACAATATTCAGATCCGATCCGTTAGAAACGGATCCGGATCTGTCGGGTCCAAATTTTGAAGATCCATATCCTATGAAACGGATATGGATCCACCGAATCCGGACCGGATCCAAGATCCATTGTCATCTCTAGTTACAAGAAATATCAAGAACTTTCAGCTTATACCAATTGGGTAAAACTGTTGGAAATTCTCCCATTAGTTCAATTAATGTGAGTGAGTTGATACCACAAATGATTGATGGAACTCGGATTCTATTGGTAATATTATTGTTGAAGAATAGACCTAATTGCATCTACCGGTTGAAAAATAGGAGTATCAAATAATGAGCCACTAGCATTAGGAGATTTCTCGATTATTAAAAAAAATGTTAATTTTTAGGTAAAGAACGTATTATTGTGAAGTGCAGTTTGATCATCTATTAAATGAACTATTCCCTCCGTCTCAATTTATATGATGTAGTTTGATTGAGTACGGAATTTAAGAAATAAAGGAATACTTTTGAATCTTGTGGTCTAAAATAAGTTAAAGATATTTGTGTGGTTATAAATCATATGTTAAGCGTAAAAAATAAAATTTAAAGTTAAATTATTATTATCAAATAAAAAAATGTGATGTCATGTAAATTGGGACGGGGGAGTAATGATTTACAACTCATATTAGATGCTAAATTGGTAGTTGGACTTGGTCAGGAGGAGACTAGTAGCCAACGGATCCTGACAAGTTTATTAGGAAAGCACATGAGTGCAGCTTCCATCCCAAATAATTCAAAATTGAAGTTACTTGAAAGAGAAACAAATACGTTGACTTGAATAACCTTTATTTATTGTTGAAGTATGAGTTTCTTTATTAAACTCATAGTGACTTAACTGACTTCACTGCCAAATGAAAATAAACACGAGGAAGTATTTTTGTTAAAATGAAAATGTTCTTCCTCATATTTTTGGTCCTAATCAGCCCGTCTTTCCAAGAAAATTTACAATTTTCAAGCGCGGAACGATCCATATTGCTAGATTTGAAACAACACTGGAGCGATTCGGAGTTTCTCCAATCATGGAATTTGAATTCTTCAGCATGCAATTGGTCAGGAGTTTCATGTATCAACGACGGGGTAGTGACGGAGCTACATCTTGGAGGAAAGAAAATTGGTGGAACAATTCCATCAACAATATGTCAACTCAAGAATCTTACTTTAATTGATCTCTCCAACAACAACATATCAGGAAATATACCAGGTGAGTTGTTTGGGATGAATCAGTTACTCAATTTGTATCTTAATGGTAACATGTTGTCTGGTGAGATGCCAAAACAAATACAAGCATCCCAACTGAGAAATCTTAATCTTTCTGAGAACTACCTGAACGGTTCGATACCAGAAGATATTGGGAACTTGAAAAATCTTGTGAAATTAGACTTGTCACATAATTCTTTAAGTGGTTCAATTACAAATAAGTTGTTTCAGTTGCATCATTTGCGTCACTTGTCGCTAAGTTCCAACTATTTGTCCGGTGTGATACCTGATGAAATGAACTTGTTTAGTTTGTATGATATAGATCTTTCTCATAACCAATTGACTGGTTCTATACCAAAGGGATTTTGGAATTTACCTGGATTGCATGCTCTGGATTTGTCTTATAATCAATTATCCGGAGACATTTCGCAAAGTATAGAACATCTTAGGCCTAGAAGTACTTTAAGGCTTTGTTCCAACAAATTCTCAGGGAGAGTTTCTGCTGAATTTGTGAAGCTAACACATGAAGAGAATTGCTTTGACGAGTCCAATCTTTGTACTACGTCCAAGAACTTATCTATCTCTGGCCTACCTAGCTGCTCCTCTGGTGACGAGGTTCAAAAATCATCGAGATCAAAACACTTGATTATTATAATTCTTGTTGTAGGTGTTGTAGTAGCTATACAGATAATATGGATCTTTTACATGGTGAGAAAGCATTGGTGGAAAAAACAGTGCATAACTACGCAATCAGGATGGATCTTTTCCTTGATCAGAAAGCCGAGTTCAAAGCACAATGTCAAAGATGAGTTGAAGCTCATTTCATTTCAAAAGTTGAAGGTAACTACAGAGGACATTTTGTCTAGCTTGAAAGCCGAAAACATAATAGGAAATGGAGGATCAGGTAAGGTCTATCGAGTTGTGATCGACCAAACAGGCAATACTTATGCTGTTAAAAGTATAGGGCATGGGAAAAAATCAGGTGGAAGAGCCCAAAAGGAGTTCCTGGCAGAAGTTAGAATACTTGGTAGCATTCGACACAACAACATTGTCAAGCTCATGTGTTGCATTTCGAGTGAAGAGAGAAAGCTTTTAGTCTATGAATATTTTGAGAAACAAAGCTTGGACAAATGGCTTTACAGAAAGAAAAGAGCAGTATCATCGGGTCAAAGTAGTATCCCGGCCCTGGATTGGCGAAAGAGATTAAATATAGCCATTGGTGCAGCTCAGGGACTCTGCTACATGCACCATCATTGCACTCGACCCATCATTCATAGAGACATTAAGTCCAGCAATATCCTTCTGGACTCGGAATTCAATGCAAAAATAGCAGATTTTGGACTAGCCAAAATACTAGCCAGGCAGGATGATGATCCTGAGACGGCTTCTGCTGTTGCGGGAACTTTTGGTTACATTGCACCAGGTACATTACAGTTCAACTGTCCATTTTCACCTTGTTAATTTTTCAAAGGAATTTATCCAGTTCTAATATATTAAATTTTAATATTTGGCCTTGACAGAGTATGCTTCATCATTCAAAGTGAATGTGAAGACTGATATATATAGCTATGGAGTGGTGCTCTTAGAATTGACAACAGGGAGAGAACCCATTCTCAGGAACGAGCAAATAAATCTAGCACAATGGGCTCTACAACGTTACAGAGAGGGGAATTCCATTCTCGAGGCCCTCGATGAAGAAGTCATTGAAGCAAGTAATTTGGAACAAATGAGAAGTGTTTTTAAGCTAGGAGTGATGTGTACTGGAGCATCACCATCTGGTAGGCCATCAATGAAGGAGGTTTGCTATGTTCTTCAAAGCTGTAGAGACCCCAATGTTTGAGGGAGTAGCATGTGTAGTTTTACAATATATACTCTTGACAGTCCTATGCTTTGTCAACTTCACTGATATACTAATAGAATAGTACATTGTATTAGACAGATCAATAGCTCTCTCAGCTGCATATATTTGAAATTTTAACTAATTGAGACAAGCTTTATCGGCAAAAATGAGCATATTGTGGAAGATATCAAGATATCTAGCCAACTATTGACTCGTTCCAAGGCCAAGAGCGTAACAACCTGACCCCTCATTTTGAGTACTTGTGTTCCAATTCCTGTTTTTGAGACTTTCTATAGGTTAGCATTATACTTTGGCCCTTGTTGGTATGGTTAGAGTTGTGATCCAAGGGGCTGGGGTGGTATCGGACTAGTTTGAAACTTAATAAAAGTGGCTGGAAATTTCAGGTTCCAGGCATGGTGCAACTCTGGAATCGCGAGGTGGGATACCGAGTTTGATAAATGCATTACATATATACATTCTAAGAGAAGGCTAAACTTCGGCAGATCTAAAATAATCTATTTGTTAAATGAACCTGGAAAAAGAAGGAAAATCAGAAAATCTATAATCTATCCCTCTTTATGAGTCTATTAGACTGTTGGAAAGAGAAGAAAAATCAGAAAAGTAAAAGAGTTGACATATCACCTCACCGGCAAATAAGGTACAATGAGGACCTACTCAGTGCATAGGACAGCTAAGTATTTGGACAGTTATTTTTCAGTACAAATAAAGATGGGAAAAGCAGTGATAATCCTGGATTCACAGCCAATTGCTAGGAAGAAATAGTAACGCTGAGTAATAGAATTTGCAAAACTTCCTTCATGGAAGGCCTAGCAGAAGGCATAGTGGTGGTGCAAATAAGCCCCAACTTGAACATGGAACTCATTTCTTTCAAGAAACATTCTTCCTTGATTTCTTCATCAATAGCATCAATGATTGGATTGCCTTCTTCATGGTGTTTCCATGCCCATTGCGCAAGGTTTATATGCTCATCTCCATTAATTGGTTGTCTCCCCGTAACCAGCTCCAATAACACCACACCAAAGCTGTACACATCACTCTTGACATTCACTTTCGACGTGTATGCATACTCTGAAATTCCAAGAATAACAAGGTATCTGTTAGGATAAATAAAATAAGAAACACGATTCATACATACAGTACTCTGGTGTGTTGTTGTTTATTTCAATATACCTGGAGCAAGGTAACCAAACGTGCCAGCGATAGCAGAAGCAGTCTCCGTCTCTCCCCACTTAACCAAAACCTTAGCCAGTCCAAAATCTGCAATTTTGGCATTCAGTTCATGGTCTAAAAGGATATTACTGCACTTAATGTCACGATGAATGATTGGCGGGGAGCACTCATGATGCATGTAGCATAGACCTCGGGCGGCTCCAACTGCAATTTGCAGTCTAGTACGCCATTCCAAGACACAATGTGCTGAAGCAGTAATAGCTTTTTCACTTCTTCTCTTGTGATGCAGCCACTTGTCTAAGCTTTGATTTTCCATGTACTCGTACACCAAAATCTTCGAGTTTCCACTAGAAATGCAGCATAACAACTTCACAATATTGGAATGTCGAATGCTACCCAGTACTTCAACTTCTGCATGGAACTGTTTCTCAAGCCCGTGGTCTAAATTTCTCTTGTTCCATGTTCTCTTAACTGCCACAAAATTCCCATTAGGATTCACACCAACTCGATAGACCTTCCCTGATCCTCCACTTCCAACCAATTTTTCTTCTGTCATATTCACCAGAATATCGGAATCTGTGAATTCTAATCGTTGGAAAGAAATGAACATCCACTCAGGGTCTTGGTTCTCATACCTCTTCTTCCTCCACATGAATTGGTCTATGGAGAAATTCCCATTCTTTTTAATTGTGTAGCATAACAATGTTATAATGAGTAAAAGTGCAACAGGGACCACAACGGCAATAACAACTCTTTTTTTTCTGCTACAACGTCGAACTTGGATGTAATAATTGGTAAATTTGGTGCAGAAATTCAGATTATTGCTAAAAGAGTAATCTTTCTTGTCATATTCTTGTGGAATATATCCAGAAAGCTGATTGGACGAAAGATCCAACGTTTTTAATCTCAAATTTCCAGCTATAGTAGGTAAACTCCCAGAAAATTGGTTATCCTGCAGACATAGAGTGTTTAGCTTCTTGAAAAGAAACAAGTAGCTCGGAATTGAACCATTAAGGTGATTTCTTGAGAGATCCAAGACTTCGAGACCCGAAAGACTAGAAAATGTTTTCCTGAGTTTTCCCCATCAATTGCATATTTGCATCCAAAGTCGGTAACCTACCAGAAAATTGGTTAGCCTCCAAATGAAGAGAGGTTAAATTCTTCCAATGAAACAAGTAGCTTGGGATCGACCCCTTTAAGTAATTACATGAGAGATCCAAGGTCCGGAGACCTGAAAGACCGGAAAATGTTTCTGGAATCTCCCCTGTCAAATTTGACCATACAATAATGAGGTATTTCAACTTCTTCAGTCTTCCTAATTCCTCTGGAATTGCTGCTTGCTTAAACCTCTCATTATATCCTATATCCAAGGTCTCAAGCTTTGATAAATTTCCAATTTCTCGGGGTATCGAAGTGTTGAAAAGATTAAACTTAAGAGACAGATATTGCAATTCAGAAAGCTGACCTATGGCTCCCGGGATCTCATTGAAGCTATTTCCAGCAATATCTAAATGGATAAGTCTCGACAAGCGATGAAGGTCGCTAGGCAGTGGTCCATGGAATTGATTCGAAGAAAGATCAAGATATTCCAGCTTTGAGCAATTGTACAAATAGGTAGGAAATTCTCCTATGATGTTGTTGTCTTTTAGGATTATCGATTGTAGGCTTTTGAGTCCACAGATAATTGGTGGAATTGTAGTAAGTTGCCCCCCTACAATACGAATGCCTGTGACAGAACCATTTCTGCAGCTTACAGCATCCGAATTGCAGTACGAGGAATTGGAATCCCATAATTGATGTAATCCCCATAGTTGCTTCAGCTCCAACATAATTCTCTTCTCATTTTCGTGTATGTCACTCTGTGAACCGGCCTGGAAATGCAGAAAGGCAAGTAAGCAAACAATGAAAAGGTAAACTTGTTTCCTGGGAATTGAAAATGTAGATTTTACAACATGAATATGGTTAATTTTCATGGCTAGAATATTACTATAGTACTACTTGATACTCCATTCTCTACAATCTCTTTTTTTTCCCCAAGTGTTTTGATCGGATTGTGTCATCTGAAATATAGGATCATTAGGGTCCCCGGGCATAGTGGCATGACAAAGGAGGAGAACTTAAAATTCAGCGGGAGTACTGCAGTGTGAGTTCGAATACTGGTGGGAGTAATTTGCTCTCTTCTAGATAAGATCTTGTACGTCAGTTACTTTGTTCTCAAACCCTGTTCATTCAGGCATATCCCGCAATTTACTGATATTGTATTGAGAAACCGGGATTACAATTCTCATGAATAGTCTGGTGTAAGACGGAAAACTGGATATAAAAAAAATTACTATCCACAGAAATAGTCTGACATAAGCCGGGAACTGAATATAAAAAAAATATAGGCTCATTAGCTATGAATAGACTGCCCAGCCTGGGACCCGCCTACTAAAAATAGGGTCGTGGTCGACTTTACCGACCATGAGCCCTCGACCAAAAGCTGGACCCGATCAAGGTCGTGGTCGGGCCAGGTCAAAAATTTTACTGTCTGACCGGCCTGCCTGCCCGGCTCACTCTCGGCCCGACCCCGACCCGCATATTTTTTTAATATAATTTGTATTATTTTTCCTTCATTAATATTTATTTTGTACTTATATATATTTTTGTCATTAATAAGTGATAAATGCATGTTTTATATATATATGTATTGCTCTAATCTACATTGAACTCGACATAAAATACGATAAAAATGGTAGTTAATTATTAATTATAGATTTATATTATTAGTCGTTTTGTTAATATCACGGAAGCATAATGTAGGAAGAGAAAGTAATTATAAATTGGTGAAACTTTAAATGGTCATAACTCTGCGCTCGGATGTCCGTTTTACCCGATTTTTTTTTTAATTTTGCATATTTTTTCTAGACAGGGCCGGTCAAACAACCGCAAGGCGGTTTGGCGCAACCAATTTTTAGAAAAACGTCAGTTTTTCCAATCAATTTGTGTTTTTCCCCAAATCGATTTCTAATTTTCTTTTTCTTTAGTCAAGATCTCACGATATACAATACATTTCAACGTCGAAATTTTGTGATAATGTAGGGGTGAACACCAATTTTAGTTTTGGAAATTCAATTTTAAATTTGTCGGGTCAGACCCGACCCGACCCTGACCTGCCAAAAAAATTCATCGGGTCAGGGCCGACCCGTGACCCGTAGGGTCCCCGAAGGGTCAGGGCCAGAGTCGATTTTTTTTTAAAAATATAGGGTCAGAATCGGACAAGGATAAAAAAAAACCACCCAACCCGACCCTAACCCGGCCCAACCTTTGAACAGGTCTAGCTATGAAGAAAGAAACCGTGTATCATAACAACACAAGTCAGTCAACATGGACGAAAATAGTACTTAGCTGCTATGATAGGGAAATGCTGCCAATGTTGACTTATTAAATTTTAAAAAGATAAGAAAAAACATTGACTTGACTGATCACTGATATCTGTGGCCAAGAAAAAAACAGCAAACTCAAAGCAAGAAACTCTTTCACATATTCTCTTTTTCTTCCGCATATGACTTCCCACTTTTCTTTTGCACTTTTTCCGTCCGTTAATATTATATACTACGTGTGTAATTTATGTGACACTTTTCATTTCTCGAGATGTACAAACTTTAATTAATATTTTAAAATATATTTTTTTTACTAAATTGGTATGAGAAAAGTTACAAATTATAGTACTTTTCGTGTTGTTTTCAAATATATAAATTTTAATCTTAAAATATTAACTTAATCTAATTCAATTTAGCTTCAAAGTTTAGTCAAATTAACTCTCGAAAAGTTAAAAGTATCATATAAATTGGGACAAAGGGATTATCTTTTAAGGTTTTCTGCACAACCTTTAAGAAAGAAATTTAATAATCTTAATCATTATTTAAGTTGGTGTCATGTGACCAGGAGTTCACGGGTTCAAGCCGTGAAAACAGACTCTTTCAGAAATTTGAGGTAAGGCCGCGTACAATAGACCTAGGGCTGGCAATGGATCGGAGGTGGATCGGGTGGAGCTCAATCCGCCTCCACCCGCCAACGATCCATCCACCACCCGACCCATCCATCACCCTATTTTTTTTTAATCCACATCCGATCCACCCATCATCCGCGGGTGGATCGGGTGCTTTGCGGATGAAAGCGACGAAGACTTACAAAAATTGGTCGATACTCAAGTCTTGTAGGTAATTTATGACAGTTAATAAATATGTCAGTTCAAATTTCACAAAAATGAACTTTACCTTGTTCATTTTATTGAAAGTAGATAATTGTACGGATTAATTCGAGAATGACAGGGTCTGGTAAACCCACAAAGTTGCATTTGATTATATCAACTATTAAGATAAAATAAATATTATCAATCCTCCTAGTACTGTGAGTTCATATTTTTATGTGAAAACGATCAACATTTGTTTTTTTCCTTTCTTATGTTGTTCAATGTACGTTTTACTTGATCAAACTTAGAGTGGTATAATTAGCAGATAAAAATATAATTTATTCAGTCTGTTTAAATTTGGACGAGTTAGCGACCCACATATTTCTTAACTCAAGTTATTTTGATTAGCTTAATTCAGTCAAATTAAAAATAGCATTTATTAAGTGTTTGGACATGCAATTTCATCTTATGAGATGAAATCATCGTTTGGACATGTGATTTCATCTCATGAGACGAAATTCCAAATCATCCAAAAAGACATGATTTGAGATTTTAAATTTTAAATGTAAAAGTTGACAACAAGTTTATATTTTTAAAAATAGATCCATAAATTGGTAGATATAATTAGCAATCATGTTTATCAATTATTTATATCAAATATTAAAAGATCTACAAGAAGGGTGGATTGAAAATAATTAATTTATAATGGGTGGGTCGGGTGGTGGGTTGGATGTATGTCCACCCGAATCCAACTCGATCCGTCACCCGATTCATCCGTCACCCGATTAAAATCCATGTTTTGTCAAATTTTCGTTCATATAATCGGGTCGGGTGGATCGTATATCCATTGGGTTAGAGTGAAATTGCCAGCCCTAAATAGACCATTGTGGTCCGGCCCTTCCCCGGACCCCGGGCATAACGGGAGCTTAGTGCACCTAGTTGCCCTTTTAATCATAATATTGTTTATCTAAACTAATCTATTTTAAACGTCTCACTTAACTAACACACTTCACTAATTAGAATTATAAGGGCAGATTCAGAAAAGAGTTCTAAATGATTTTTGTTTCACAAATGTAAAAAAAAAAGACTTAAAGGGTTAAAAACACACCTCAATATCACTTTTTTTTTAGTTTTCTACCTGAACTATCAGTTGTAAGAGTTCCCTATCTAAACTATCACCAACTAGTTAGCAAAACATACATAAACTATCATTTGTTCATTTTTCCTGCCTGATAGTTTGGAGGGGAAGGAATATTATATTTATAAGATGTATTTGGCCGTTTTACGAAACAACATTGGAGCCATTCGGAATTTCTCCAATCATGACATTTGAATTCTTCAGCATGCAATTGGTCAGGAGTTTCATGCATCAATGACAGAATTAAGGATAGTGACAGAGCTACACCCCGGAGGAAAAACATTACTGGGACAATTCCATCAACAATATGTTAGCTCAAGAACCTTACCTCATTGATCTCTTCAACAACAAAATTTCAGGAACTATACCAATAAGCCTGAAATGTTGCTCAAAGCAAATAGAAGCATCACCAGGATTCCAAGACAATGTAGTATCTCACCCCTCGATTGGCGAAATAAATTATATAGCCATCTGCGCAGCTCAAGGACTCTGCTACATGCACCATCATTGCACTCGACCCATCATTCATAGAGACATTATGTCCAGCAATATCCTTTTGGACTCCGAAATCAATGCAAAAAGAAGATTTTGGACTAGCCAAAGTACTAACCAAACAGGATGATGACCCTGAAACAACTTCTGCTATTGCTGGAGCATTTGGTTACACTGCACCAGGTATATTACAGTACAACTATCTATTTTCACCTCGTGAATTTTTCAAGGGAATTTATCCCTTCCTAATATATTAAATTTTAATATTTGGTCCTGACAGAGTATGCCTCTGACATTCAAAGTGAATGTAAAGACTAATATTTATAGGTATGGAGTGGTGCTTTTAGAATTGACAACAGGAAGAAAATTCATTCTTAGGGACGAGCAAATGAATCTAGCACAATGGGCTCTACAACGTTACAGAGAGGGAAATTCCATTCTCGAGGCCCTCGATGAAGAAGTCATGGAAGCAGGTAATTTGGAACAAACAAGAAGTGTTTTTTAACTAGGAGTGATGTGTACTGGAGCATCACCATCTGGTAGGCCATCAATGAAGGAGGTTTGCTATGTTCTCCAAAGTTGTAGAGACCCCAGTCTTTGATAGAGTAGCATGTGTAGTTTTACATCGACCTAAATAGTTGTAATTTGTAAGTATAAAATAGAATTAGAAAGTCGTGTTGGTAACAATATTACTATCAGTCCTACGCTTTATACCCAACTTGTTTGGGACTGAGGCATAATTGTTATAGTTATTATTGTTGTTGTTGTATTAGTCAAATGTTTTCTCAGTATTGAACTTCGAAAATAATCATTTCGATTCACTCAAAAATGAATAAATACATAAGATAAAAACTCTTTTCATGAGTATCAAGTTGTTCCTTTTCTACAATTTTGGCACTCTTTCTTTTCAACCCACAGTTGATCTTGTATTTTTAAAAACTACTATGAGATCTGTTTTTTTTTTAAATTTATAAATATCATCTGTATGTATAATAGGATGAAAAGGAAATCTGGAGGAGTTCAAGTGGTAGAGTGATCTCCGACCCTGTACCATATATTACAATTGAATTCTGATTCTCCAATATTAAACAAAAAATTAAAATTATTATAAACGACAAAGTGAATAGGAGATTCAATTATGAAGGTTTCAAGAAAATGCTTTTCCCTTCTAATCTTTTAAACATTCTCGAAGTATCACATTTTACCTTGTTGACTTATGGTTTTAGTATAGCATCTACCCATTGTTGTGGGCTGCTAACAACCCATTTGTTTTAATTGGACAAAGAATTCAAAGGCTCTATAGTCTTTTTACAAATGATGAAAAAGAGTTTCTTATTTTATGGATCCGCTCAAGATCAAATATATGTAGGGGTAATATTGGGGTTTGACTATAGGTATTGGATGAATCAGATAGCATACCATTTGTTCTAAGCAATAATGTCTTATACTCGCTCCATACCAAATTTATCTTCACTTTAGCTTAAAAAATTATCCTAAAATAATTACTTCATCTATCTTTTGACATAGGCCCAATTTCATCAACACATCTGCAGGTTAAAGTTTCGCATGACCCGAGGACAATTTAAACTTATTTATTTCAGTCCTTGTTATTCATTTTATTAGTCAAGTACATAAGGGTGGATGTTTCTGGATATTGTAAATTGAATCATTTTACCCTTTTCATAATAAAGCACACTGACTTTCTCTCCTTTCTCTCTCTTTCATATCTAGGATTTTCTCTCTTTGTTCTGCATACATCTAGATCATATGAATGTTAACATGGTATCAGAGCGGATCATTATGATCCTCTCAATCTCATCTATCGATCGAGTATAGCTTTCAACAGTTTTATCGAAGAAAATTTTGAGCGATATCAGTGTTTTTAGGTCATTTTTTGATTCAATCAGAGTTTTCAGTGTTGTGTTAGTGTTCATATGGTAACAATGGTGGTTTTCGTTGGTGTCTTCATCGGTTATTGACGCTCGAGAATTGATTATGGTTCTAGGGTTTCGGACTCGCGATTATTGCATATCTAGGGTTTCTTATCGCAGATCTAGGGTTTCTTATCCTTTTTCAAGGCCTTACTTATTCAAGTTGCAAAGAAGGGTGGTAACCTACATATTCTCATCTCTCTATGTGTAGTAGTGACTATTTGTAGTTTTTCTTTGCACATAATATCTTGCTTGTTTACTGTGTATATCGTGAAATTCGTGAACTACTCGTGAACTTTTATCTCCTAATTGAGCGTAGATAGATACTTCAACCACACCTACAAATCAGGGTTTTGAAGAGTTCAATATTTCTCCTGTCCATCCTTTCTATGTGCGTCTGATAGTCCACGAACTCATCTTTTCCCCCTAAGTTTGATGGTAGTGGTTATGTAGTTTGGAGAAAAAATATGTTAACTTCTCTTTCTATCAAAAATAAATTAGGGTTGGTAACTGGTACTGTTGCAAAACCAGCTATTAATTCACCTTTCTATCCATTCTGGGAGAGGTGTAATGACATGGTTATTGCTTGTATAACCAATTCACTATCCACTGATATAGCTATCAGTGTTATGTGTTTTGACACAACTAAAGATGTCTGGGATGATATAAATGATAGATTTGGTCAATCAAGTGGGTCTAAATATATACAAATCCAAAAAAAAAATTCCACATCTCAAGGGGCTTCAAACATTGCTTCATATTTCACAAATTGAGAGCCCCATAAGATGAACTAAGCACATCATATGTTGGTCATGTTTGCACTTGTGGAGCCTTGCCTAAGTTCATAGAGGAACAAAAACTTTTTCAATTTCTCAGTGGCTTAAATGACTCTTACTCCACTTGCAAATTCAACATACTCATGATGCCAAATCTATCATCCCTTAGTAAGTCATATTTCATGCTTCATCATGATGAAAAACAAAAAGAAGCTCCAGCCCCTGTTCCTAGTTTTTCAGGAGACGCAACATCTTTCCATGTGGGATCAACTTCATCTCAGAATTTCAACAATAATAAGAATTTTAGTCAAAGGCCTCCACCCTACCAGAATAATTCTTAGAACTCCAACAACAATAGATCTTTTACTCAAAGGGTTCAATTTGATCCCAAGAGATCATATGCACCAAATTCCACTCTATTCTACAAGTATTGCACAAGATCTGATCATATCATGGAGAAGTGCCATAGACTCCATGGGTTTCCACTAGATTTCAAATTTACCAAAGGCAAAGGGAACTCTTCCTCATGTGTCCAAAGTGATATTATGGCTTCAGATTCTAGTGTCAGTTCTTCTGGCACTAATCCTTCAAAGTCTGATATTACTAGTCATGATTACACAAATGAGCAAATTCAATAGATGATCAATCATTATCAACAAACTCACATCTCCCCAAATTTCAACCTTAATCATGAGGACACATGTTATGCTAGTTTTACGGCTGTGAATAATCACTCTAAAGTTAACTCTGTTGGTTTTTATGCATGTGCAATGTTCCATTTAGTGCAAATCATTAGATTATTGATTCTGGTGCAACCAACCATATGACACCACACAAAGATCTTCTTCACAATGTCATTCCTTTAGTTTCTCATTTCCTGATTATTTTACCAAATAGATACAAGGTGAATGTCATATCTACTGGTCTTTACATCTTAGACATGATATGATTTTGCACCATGTATTATTGGTTCCTTCTTCCCATTTAAATCTTATTTCTGTACATAAATTGCTTATTCAATTTGATTGCAATGCTCTCTTTACCAAAACTGATTGTAAATTAAAGAGCTTTTCTCTGAAGAGGCAATTGGTAATTGGTAGAGCATCAAATGAACTATATTTTATGAATACTAATGTCACTCAGTCATCTATTATTCATGTAATTCCTTCTTTTCATTGTAATGTTTCTAGTTCTTCTGATTCTATTGTATCTCATTGTACTCCTTGTAATTTCTCTATTATTGTTAATAAGACTGATCCCCTTTGGCATCAAAGATTGGAGCACATGCCTTTTAATAAAATGATATCTATTCATTTCTTAACTATTACTCTATCTTCCAAATAGTCATTTCTCTATGAGTTCTATCCTAAGGTCAGACAACAGAGATTACATTTTCATGACATCAGTATCCACATTTTTGTTCCTTTCCAACTTGTACATATTGACATCTGGGGTCCCTATAACACTCAAACTTACAATAATTTCAAATATTTTTTGACTTTGGTAGATGATTACACCAGGGTCACCTGGACTCATTTATCATCTTCCAAGTCTAATATTTTTTCAGTCCTATAAGCTTTCATTGTCATGGTTAAAGTACATTTCAGTCTCATGTTCAGCCTTTTAGATCTGATAATGCCTTTGAATTAGGCAGTAGCACTAAATTCAACAATATTTCTCTAATAATGGCATTTTCCATCAAACCACTATACCTCATACTCCACAACAGAATGATGTTGCGGAGAGAAAATACAAACACCTCTTAGAAGTGTCTAGGGCTCTTCTTTTTCAATCAAAATTGTCTGTCAAGTATTGGGGTGATTGTGTCTTGATAGCCACCTACCTTATCAATAGATTCCCTTCTCATATGTTGCTCAACAAATCTTCTTTTGAAAAACTTCATGGCGCACCACCCACATATG
Organism: Anisodus acutangulus; assembly: GCA_029783415.1. Classification (NCBI taxonomy): domain Eukaryota; kingdom Viridiplantae; phylum Streptophyta; class Magnoliopsida; order Solanales; family Solanaceae; genus Anisodus; species Anisodus acutangulus. The sequence continues at coordinate 40,712,765 of CM056509.1, forward strand.
ATCAACTCATATCTTTTGGGTGTCTTTGCTTTGCTACCAGTTCTAAACTTGGGAGAGATAAGCTTCAACCTAGGTCAATCACTAGTATTTTTAGGTTATCCATGTGGTTAAAAGGATTACAAACTTCTAAATTTGGAACTCATTCCATTTTTTCTCAAGAGATGTACAATTCCATGAATACATATTTTCTTACTATTCTCCATCTTCTTCTGTTTATCCATCTCATATTCCTGATTTTTTGTATTTTAATGTTCCCAATCCTGCTACTTCATTTGTTCCTTTTCATACTATACCACATTCTTCACCAATTCCTGCTCATGCACCAGTTTCTCATCCTTCTTCACCACTTTCTATCTCACCACATGTTGCTTCTCCTCAACTTGTTGTTCCTCCACCAGTTGTTGCTCCACCTCCTCATAATCTTCCTCTTGCCCAAGTTCCTACCAGACAAAGCTTTAGGACTCACCATCCCCCTTCTCATCTTTCTGATTATTTTTGTTATTATGTTCTTCATTCTCCTCTTTCTCCTCCAGTCAATTCCAAGGTCTTTAATGCCACTTTGCATCTGCATGAACCTCAATTTTACTAACAGACTATTTCTAATCCTACTTGGTAAGCCATGCTACAAGAATTTAAGGCTTTAGAGGCAAACCACGTTTGGGATATTGTCCCCCTTTCACTTCACAAGAAAGTCATCCCATGCAAATGGGTTTATAAGATTAAGCAAAAATCCGATGGCTATATTGAAAGGTACAATGCCAGACTTGTCATTAGGGGTGACACCCAATAGGAGGGCATTGATTATAATGAGACTTTTTTTCATCAGTGGTCAAACTCACTACTATCAAATATCTCTTATACATTGATGTCAAGAGGTATTGGATAGTGTTTCAGCTTGATGTTAATAATGCTTTCCTTCATGGTGATCTCCATGAAGATGTGTACATGAAGGTGCCTCTTGGTCTTCATATTTCATCCTCTGTTTAGTCTTCATCTACTTCTTTAGTATGCAAACTGAAGAAGTCCTTATATAGCTCTGGTCTCTTTTTGGTGGTTCTGGTGGTCTATGTTGATGATATTCTATAGGCCGACAATGATATTCCTGAGATGACCAGTTTGAAATCCTTTTGGACTCTCAGTTCAAAATTAAAGATTTATGACTAATCCATTATTTTTTAGAATTGGAAATAATCCCTCATTCTGCTGGATATTTAATGAACCATCACAAATATACTTCAGACCTCTTGGAAGAGTTTAAATGCTCACATTATACTCCTATCACTACACCCCTTAACAGTTCTGTGAAGTTGATAACTGCTGAGGGTGATCTCCTCCCAGATCCTAGTGTTTATATGAGGCTTGTAGGTAAGCTTAATTTTCTCCAACACATACGACCATACATATCATTTTCAGTCTAGCACTTTAGTCAATTTCTGAGTGCTCCCAGTGTGCTCCATATGATGGATGTTATTCATGTGCTTACATCTCTTCTCAATGCACCAGATCATGGCATCTTATTATCTTCTACTAGTGATTTCTCTTTGGTTGCTTTCTATGATTCTGATTATGCAGCATGTTCCTTGTCTCGAAAGTTTGTGACTGGGTTTGATGTACTACTAGGAGATTGTCCTATTTCCTGGAAAAGCAAACAACAACCTACCATTTTCTTATCTTCTGCTGAGGCTGGATACATGGCTTTACGCAAAGTTGTTGCTGAAGTTTCATGGTTAATTCGTTTACTTGGAGATCTTGGTCTGCCTATAATTTATCTTGTTCCCATATTTTGTGATAGCCAAGCTCCTTTGCACATAGAAAAGAGCCCTGTCTTTCATGAGTGCACAAAACATATCGAGATTGATTGCCATCATGTATGCGATTGATTGCCATTATGTACGAGATTGATTGGCATTATGTACGAGATTGTTTACATCGTGCTCTTATTTCTCTATATTTTGTTTGCATTGCTGATCAATTAGCTGACATTATGACCAAGGTGTTGCCTGTACCTCTTTATCATTCCATGTTAAGCAAATGGGTGTTACCAGAGGCCCAATTTCATCAGCACACCTGCAGGCCCAAGTTCTGCATGACCCCAGACCAACTTAAATTTTTGTGTAGTTTATTTGGCATTGTTATTCATTTTATTAGTCAAGTATATAAGGGTGGATGTTTCTAGATATTGTAACTATTGAATCATTTTACCCCTTTCATAATAAAGCACACCGACTTTCTCTCCTTTCAATGTCTTTCATATCTAGGGTTTTCTCTCTTTGTTCCAGACCCGACATTGATCGGTTCCTAATTTTACTATCCGGAACCTATCTGTTATTATAATATATCTAACTGAAACCAACCCGTTAGTGTCGGGTTCCGATCGAATATCTTGATATTATGTAACCGTGCTCACCCCCTACCGCCTAGCTCTTGAGCTGAACATTTTTCAATGGTCAAACAAGACAAAAAGATGGCCCAAATCTCGAAGCTTCACGTTTGGCAGCTCAATGGAAGCTTCATTAGAATCATTACTACTTTACTCACCCACTAGTTTATATTTTAATCAATTTAGTGATGCTTTGTTCTTATTCCATAATAGTATTGATTTTTCTGTACTTGTCATTTTCTTCACACTCCAATGTTGACCAAACATTTCAAAATCAACCCTTAATACCCCCACTTTTTCCGGGGAAAACAATCTTTTTATCCCATTTTCCGATCATGATGACCGGAATATTCACCGGGAAACTATCTCTTTATCTCATTCTGCTAATAAACTTCATACCCATTTTGGTAATTTCACAATCTACCACCACCAATGAACTTAACACTACTTAAAATAAAACATCAATGGGGAAACCCATTATCACTCAATTCATGGAACTCTACTTCCTCACCTTGAACCTGGCCGAAAATTGAGTGCTCTGACGACTTTTCCGTCACTGGAATTACACTTCAAGAAAAAGACATAACTACCCAAATCCCAACTTCCATTTGTGACCTCAAAAACCTTACCTACCTCAACCTTGCATTAAATAATCTCCCCGGAAAATTCCCAACTTTTCTATACAACTGTTCCAATCTTCAGCATTTAGACCTTTCACAAAACTACTTTGTGGGTCCCATCCCAGATGATATTGATAGGTTTAAGAAACTCAAGTAACTTGATTTGGGTGCTAAGATGGTATTTATCAATAATATATAATATATATATATAGTAATACAAGAATATAAAATTAGATAACTAATCAATCTAATTACATTATAAAATATAATTCTACCTAAAATAAAAGACCTAATTACAATAAGAATACCATTCTTCCTAAAATAAGAGATATACATAATACAATTAATGAAAGAATATTCGAGAAATATTCTATTACACCCCGCAGTCGAAGTGGGAGGTTCACGAACATTGAGACTGACTCGAAAATCATCAAATAGTATGCGTGGAAGTCCTTTGGTGAAGATGTCGGCAATCTGATATCTAGAAGGAATATGAAGGACACAAACTTGACCACGAGCCACTTTTTCGTGAATGAAATGAATGTTCATCTCAATGTGTTTAGTGCGCTGATATTGGACGAGATTGCCGGAAAGATATATCGCACTAATATTATCGCAGTAGACCAGTGTTGCCTTTTGAATCGAGCAGTGAAGGTCAAGTAGAAGATTACGGATCCAACAAGACTCAGAGACGACGTTGGCGACACCTCTGTACTTTGCTTCGGCATTTGATCGGGATAGTGTAGGATGCATTTTGGAAGACCAAGATAATAAGTTATCTCCGAAGAAAATGCAGTAACTAGACGTGGAGCGTCGGGTGTCAGGACATCCACCACAGTCAACATAAGAATAAGTAATGAGACCAGTGAGCGAGGACCTGTATAAATGTAAAAGTGAAGTGTACTTTAGACGTATCGTAGAATACGTTTGAGGGCATGCATGTGTGCTTCCGTCGGATTGTGCATGTGTAGGCAGATTTGTTGCACGTCATAGGATATGTCAAGTCTCGTGAATGTGAGGTACTGCAGGCCCCAGCCAGGCTACAATAATGAGTCGGGTCTGAATATAGGGGCCGGAATCAGCACTGAGCTTGGAATTGGTGTTTACTGGCGTGTGGGATGGTTTGCAAGATGTCATGTCTGCACGGTCAATGACTTCTTCGACGTACTTCTTCTGACACAGAAATAGGCCGCCAGAATGTCGAGTGACAGAGATGCCCAAGAAATAACTCAGGGCCCCCAGATCCTTCATAGAAAACATAGAGGAAAAGAGAGACATAATGGACCAACGGAGAGCATCATATGATGTCATCAACATATAATAATAGGTAAGCCATGTCTGTATCATTGTTGTAGATAAACATGGAATGATTGGATATGTTGTGTGAAAAACCGATAGAGGAGACATAATTGGTGAACCACTGGTACTATGCTCGAGGAGCCTGTTTCAGTCCATAGAGCGATTTCCGCAACAGACACACATAATTCGGATGAATAGGATCCCTAAAACCCATAGGCTGATGCATATATACCGTTTCATGAAGATCCCTATGTAATAAGACATTCTTGACATCAAGCTGATGAATGAGCCAAGACTTGGATAGAGCAATGTTGAGGACGGTCCGGATGGTTGTGGGCTTTACGACAGGGCTGAACATTTCATCACAATCCACTCCCACATGTTGATACCTGTCATCACCTACAAGACGAGCCTTGTACCTCTCAAAAGAATCATCAGATTTTTTTATGTATAAAAATTCACATAGAACGAATAATGTTAGCATCAGGTGGACGGGGTACTAGGTCCCACGTCTTATTATCAATAAGAGCATTATATTCATCAATAATTGCGGCTTTCCAATTAGGGTAGGACAAGGCATCCTTCGGATTTCGAGGGACAAAGGAAGGGACAACTGGAATAAATAGATTAAACAGTCGTTTAGGTTTACGAATTTCGTGCATGACACGAGTTTCCATGGTCCGAGAGCGTGTCTCGGGATGCGGGATTGGAGGGGGTGTGTCGTGGGACTACCGGGAAGAAGAGGAGGGCAGGGGTGGCGGGACTGGCTGGCCGATGCTTGGTTTGCCGAGATGTGGCTACGGAATCACCCTAATGTAGGTCGCTCCGCCACCATAGGCGTAACCGCAGTGGCGATCCCGAACCGTCCGAGATAGGGCGTGCCGGTCCTGACGGTGGACTATGTAAATGATGAATTGGAAGAGGGTTCAGGCCATCATCTAGGAAGTCATAGGAATGCCGATGTGACAAGTTTAGGGAGACAAATGGGAATTGAGACTTATCAAATAGGACATGATGTGAAATAATAATTTTACGGTTTAACAAGTCATAGCACAAGTAACCACGATGATTGGCGGGGTAACCCAGAAACACACACGGTGAAGATCGGGGTTAATGTTTGTGAGTGGTCGGACGGAGAGGATAACATAGACATCCAAAGATATGCAAGTGTTGGTAGGAGGGGTTCCTACGAAACAGAACTTGAGTGTGCGACCGTTGAGCTAGAGACTTGTTTGAGATTATATTTAGGAGATAAGTGGCCATGGAGAATGCGTAATGCCAGAATTGAAGGGAATTGAGGCGTGAGCAAGTATGGCACGAATTAGGTTGTTTATGGTTCGAATTTTTCGTTCGGTCTTACCATTTTGGGAGGAAGTGTGAGGACAAGAAAAATGAAAGGTAAGATCGTTATTGAAGCAAAACTGTTTGAATTGATTATTATTGAATTCCATGCCATTGAAAACATTTAATGCTCTTTTTAAATTATGTTTAAACGAGAGCACTAAATGAGGAAAAAATGGGGTAGACCTGCGATTTATTGTCAATTGGAAAAGTCCATAGAAAGTTGGAATAATCATCCAAAAATAACACATAATATCAATGGTCAGCCGTACTTAAAATATGGGGCGTCCACAAATCACTATGTATGGTATCGAAAGGTAGTAAAGTACAATTTGTGGATGTAGAAAATGGTAATTTAACATGTTTTCCAAAAACGCTGGATTCACATATAGGAGTCCTAGAAATACCGATACAATTAATAAAATTATTTTTCCTAAAGGAGCGTAAAATAGAATCTCCCGAATGTCCTAATATAGAGTGCCGTAAGGAAGACGAAAGAACAGCAAAGGTTGATGGAACTGAGGTTGGATTGTTGACGGCATTTGAAATAGGGTAGAGATCTCCAGTGCTGTCACATCTCATTATTCGTCTCTCTGTCGTAAAATCCGTCACAGAAAAACCAAAAGGATCAAACTCAAGGGAAACATTATTATCAGTTGTGAAATGTCGCATAGAGATTAGATTCTTAATGAGTTTAGTGGCTTGAAGGACATTTTTTAAGATTATGGTGGATATGGTGGGGATAAGGATGAATGACCAAAACCGCGAATGGGAATGCATTGTTCACTACCAATAATAATATTCTGATTTAAATTACTCAAATTGGAATAAGATGAGAGAGTACCTTGTGATGCCTTCATGTGAGATGTTGCGCCTGTGTCCATATACCAATTTTCGTCTGGAGTGTTGAGTAACATTGTGTTCATAGCTGCATCAATGTTAGTCGGTGCATAAGTTGAGGGTGGGGCCTGTGCTGTGTAGGCATATTGAGGACATGGATTGAGTATGTCAGGGTGGGCCTGTCGGTTCTAAGGTGGAGTCCACGAGGATGTCAGATACGAGCTAGGAGGAGAGGTCCATGACGGTGGGCCCATGCGACCCACGACGGAGGCTGCTGCCACTGTCGCGATCGCTGATGGCTATTTCCTATCGGCGGGGACTGCCCCTTCCCACCGCCATTGTTGTCGAAATTCCATCCTTCGCGACCCTTGCCGGACTGCCTACTCCAGTGATTGTTGCAAATGGATGCATGCTGTTGCGGGTCCTCGGGCCGGCGGTTCTGGTTGCCGGAGTTGGAGGCCCTGCCGTCGGTGAAGGGCCCGGCGGTGGTAGTAAGGGCGGCATGGGAAATGCTGGCATGAGTGGTGCTGCGCTTGATTTTTCGGATTTCCTCAAGAATAAGCTTCGAACGGCCTTATAAAACGGAGGTAACAACGTGCATTGCAGATGGATGGTAGCAACGCCGTCATAGGATTCGTTCAAACCTGCAATAAGTTTCATGACCAATCGATGATTAGTGATTGGTGCGCCGATGTTAGAGAGTTGGTCGACAATCATATTGAGTTCTTGACAATATGCAGACACGTTTGGGAAATCGTCTTGATGAACTTTCTTGAACTGATTTTCAAGGTATAACGCTCGTTGAGTTTTGTTGTCGTGGAAAATACTTTCCAAACGTGAGAGGCAGTGGCATCTGTCTCAATGATGGTGTGCAATAGATCATTAGAGATTGTGATGTATATCCACTGGCGGACGACTGCGTCCAAATGAGATTAGAGTGCATCATCAGAAGTCGAAGTCGATGGTAGGTCTGTGGATTTAGTGTATGAGGGATGTTGTGGTCGATAACTTCGTAAACACGACAATGGATCTTAAAAAGCTCCATCCACGAGGAGTATTGACCATTTTCCATCTCAAGGGTGATAGGGATGAAGTTTTTGATGTTGTTTGCTGCAAGTGCAGGATGAAATTTGATTTTGTCAGTAATGAAAGATGAAATTTAGGGGGAGAAGGGTGAGAGAATGGCTGGAAAAAAACACTAGGGTTCCGTAGGAGTGGCAGCCGAGAAGTATGGTCGGCGGCGGTGAATGTATTTTTAGGCTACTGATATCATAAAATAATATGTTCATCAATAATGTACAATATATATAGCAGTACAAAAATATTTAAACTATGTAACTAATCAACCTAATTATAATATAAAATCTAATTCTACCTACAATAGAAAAATTAATTATAATAGTAATACAATTCTATCTAAAATAAGAGATATATAATTAATGAAAGAATATTCGCGGAATATTCGCGAAATATTGTATTAACAACTTCACCGGAGATATCCCACCGGTCATCGGAAATGTAACTGAGTTGGTGAGTTTGTGTATGGATATGAACTTGTTCAATGGAACATTTCCGGTTGAAATTGGGAATTTAAAGAATCTTGAAAATCTGGGTTTGGCGTTTAATGGGTTTATTCCGGCGAGTATACCACCGTAGTTCGGGAAGTTGAAGAAGATGAAATATTTTTGGATGAGACAGACGAATTTGATCGGTGAAATCCCTGAAAGTTTTGGGGATTTTCAAAGTCTTGAGCAAATTGATTTGGCTTATAATAATTTTGAAGGAGAAATTCCATCTGGGTTGTTGTTATTGAAGAATTTGATGAATGTTTACTTGTATAGGAACCGGATTTCGGGTCGGATCCCTGAAAGTTCTAATATTTAAAAATTGATTGAGCTTGTGAATCTTTTTTCAAACCAATTGTATGGAGAGATTCCACAAAGCATAGCAAAGATTCCATCTTTGAAGGAATTCAGAGTGTTCAGGAATAAATTGAATGGTAGTTTACCATTTGAATTTGGACTTCATTCAAAGCTTGAAGCTTTTGAAGTTTCACTGAATTCATTTACTGGAAAATTTCCTGAACATTTGTGTGCTAGAGGGACTCTTTTTGGTGTGGTAGCTTATGTTAACAATTTATCTGGTGAAATACCAAAATCACTTGGATCTTGCTCTACTTTACGTACGATTCAGCTGTATAAGAATCATTTTTCAGGTGAAATTCCATCTGGTGTTTGGACTTTGGTTAACATGACAAGTTTGCTATTGAGTGATAACTCGTTTTCTGGGGAGCTAACGGGTAAAGTTGCGTCCAATTTTACGCGGTTAGAGATCAATAACAGAAAGTTTTCAGGTGAAATTCCAGTGGGAATATCTTCTTGGGCTAGTTTAGTTGTACTTCTTGCAAGTAACAATTCATTTTCAGGTAAGATTCCAGTGGAATTGACTAGTCTTTCAAAGATAACACGGCTAGAACTTGATGGTAACTCGTTGTCCGGAGAACTTCCAGCCGATATAAAATCGTAGAAATCTTTGGCAATGTTGGATCTTGCCAGGAACAAACTCTGGCAAGATTCCAGCAGCTATCGGTTTAGTCCCTGATCTTGTTGCTCTAGATTTGTCTCAGAATCAACTTTCAGGTCCAATTCCACCTCAACTAGGTGTAAAAAGGATCACTAGCCTTAACCTATCTTCCAATCAACTTACTGGAAAAATCCCTGATGCATTTGCTAACCTAGCCTTTGATAACAGTTTCTTCAACAATCCCCGTCTTTGTGCTACCAACTCGCTTCCATATCTTCCAAGTTGTAATGCCAAAGTTTGCGATTCCAAAAGATTGTCTCATAGAGTTCTAGCGCTGATTCTAGTCCTTGCAATCGCTGTTTTCTTGTTTTCCGTTGTATCGACCTTGTTCATGGTTAGGGACTACAGGAGGAAGAAGCATACGCGAGATGTTGCAAGCTGGAAGTTAACTTCATTCCGGAGGTTGGATTTCAGAGGCAAACATTTCGTCGAGCTTGACAGAAGATGACATGATTGGAAGTGGTGGATCAGGTAATGTGTACAAAATTTCCGTAGGCAGACCAAATGAATATGTTACTGTGAAGAGGATTTGGAGTGACAGGAAAGTATACTACATTTTAGGGAGAGAATTCCTGGCTGAGGTTCAGATCTTGGGATCAATCAGGCATTCCAATATAGTGAAGTTATTGTGTTGTATTTCAAGCGAGGATTCGAAGTTGCTCGTTTATGAGTACATGGTAAATCACAGTCTTGATAGATGGCTTCATGGAAAGAAGAGAATTTCATTGAGTAATAAAGTCATGGATTGGCCAAAAAGATTGGAAATTGCCATTGGAGCTGCTCATGGACTTTGCTATATGCACCATGACTGCACTCCACTGATCATTCATCGCGATGTAAAATCAAGCAATATCTTGTTGGATTCTGATTTCACGGCCAAAATTGCTGATTTTGGCTTAGCCAAGATTTTAGAGAAGAAAGGAGAGCTTAACACTATGTCTGCTGTTGTAGGTTCCTTTGGTTATATAGCTCCAGGTAAAAGCAAAATCCAAGCTTGAACTTTATTACTACTAAAAAAGCAGAAATTAGCGACAGATAAATTATGTAGCTAAACAGTAGAATTCATCACTAATCCTATTTTGCGACAGATTATCAAAAAACTATGTTAGCTATGAGATATTTAGCGACAGACTAGCGACGAAGTTCGTAGTTAATCTAGTTTTTTGTAGTGTCTGCTGTGACCCTTTACCTCAATTTCTTTAACATTATCGGAAGTATGACTAACAAAGAACTTTTTGTTTGGATACAGAGTATGCTTATACAACGAAAGTGAATGAGAAGATCGATATATATAGCTTCGGTGTGGTGCTATTGGAGCTAGTGACAAGAAGACAACCAAATTTCAGGGAAGAGCATACAAGCCTGGCAGAATGGGCATGGAAGCAGCACGGAGAAAGGAACAATGCCATCGATAATATGCTAGATACAGATATCAAGGAAGCATGTTACTTGGAAGAAATGAAAACTGTGTTCAGACTCGGGCTTATTTGCACGAGCAACTTACCTGGAAGTAGACCTTCCATGAAAGAGATTCTGCAGATACTTCATCGATGCAAGTCCTTCCGGAATTCTGGAGGAAAATCACCAGATCCAGAGTACGAGGTTGATCCTCTCCTTGGCAACAACAGTGAAAAGTACATTGCAAGTTACAAGCGTATTAATTCCAATAAGGTAATAGATGACAGCGATGACGGTCTAATAATTTCCAGTGTGTAATATTCGAGATAGTATGAAAAATTGGCTATAGATGGAGATGCCAATATACTAAATCTCTGAGTCATTGTAAAATGATCTTAGAATATAGGTCGATAGAATAGTGCCACCAAGTAAAATACAAGTTTGAGTATGTACTAAGGATAGAAAACCCCTAATAAGAATGTATTATTTTTTTCTAGTATACTTTTTGGATTTTAACAGCCGTATTAGTTCACTGCTTGTAGGTCGAGTGAAATGCATGATTTAACTTTTGCTTGTTACATAAATTGTAATAGTGGAAAATAGCAAAATGAAAATGTCAATTTAATCCGAGTAAAATGACAGTAGAGTATGTCTAGGGCATAGTCCATAACTGGTAATGGACTAGATCCCTTGAAAATATACTACACCTTATTACTGGTTAACCTATTGGAAGAAGGAAAACAAATCCTATCTCACTAAAAAAAACATTTGTATTACTCCTAGTGCTAAAACTCAGCATCCTGCCTGTCTTGAATCTTGATGATGGAAAACCCCTATGAGGAATGTCGTGTTTCTTGAGCACTTTGGAATTGATTGGCCCTTGCTGCAGCAACAATTCTATCACCCCCCCCCCCCTCGACTTTTTTAAGATTGAGGATGCCCTCGTTCATCAGTAGCTACTATTTAACCACTGCCGGTAAAAAGGTCAGCCCAGTGCACTAAGCTCCCACTATGCACGATTCGGAGAAGGTCATGCCACAAGAGTCTATCGTACGTAACTTTACCCTGCATTGCTGCAAGAGGTGGTTTCCACAACTCGACCCCGTGACCTCCTAGTCACATGGAGGCAACTTTACCAGTTAAGTCAAGACTCCCCTTCAAAAGGAAGTATTGAGTGAGAATTGACCCCCGCTCCTCTGAATAAATAACTCAACATTCAACCAACTCCTATAAATCAAATAAAATTTCCCGCCACTGGCAATCATTCGACTTTCCAGTTACAAACAGTTCTCAGTGGGGAAAATAGTTAGGCTAAGGAAATACTACGTGACGCAGAGTATAATCACAATCTCGTGCATTTTTGAAAAATCCTGCACGCATGGACATACGACTCGATAAGCCTTCCCTTTTTGCCAGAGCTTCATAGGTGTTGTTTCATCAATCAAATATTTGGATGTAGTCATATTTCGCAAGAGTCAAATAAGCGTATTGTCATTTGACTCTTTTTCCGTATGAACCTCAAAATTCTCAGAGTTCTACATTAAGTCTTTGAGTAGGGCCGGATTAGTCTAAATGAGCATTTTGTAGGAGAGCTCCTGTACAAGAGGGCGGAAGTTTCATTTTACTAGTGGCAATTCGCAGGATTGCCTCTATTTTAGGGTTGTCTTTAATTTTTACCCCCAAATCGGTGGTCTTTAATTTTCTCTCTTCGCCTAAAAAAAAATGGACGAAAATACCCGTAAAATTTTGGGTTCGAATCTCAGTAGAGTCAAAAAGAAAAAAAATTCACAAGACAAAAATTTACTAGAAAATATGTTTATTCGGCCAAAGTTATATAGAAATTATGTTCTAAGGGGCATGATTACTATGTAATTATGCCTCCGAAAATACCTCAGATGTTGTGGATTCGAATCCCAGCAGAGTCAAAAAGAAAAAAAATGTCAAATGCAAGATTTCATAGAAATTATGACTTGCGGATTTTTTTCTTTTTTTGACTCTGCTGAAATTCGAACCCAAAATCTCTGATTTAGTAGACCCGCAAATAAATGATATTTTGGTCCAGAAATTTTCATTCAACGAGAGTACGGGCAAAAATTAAAGACCAGCGAATTGAAGGGACCAGCCCATATGAAGGCAAGCCATGCAGTTTTTTTGTTTTACTAGATATTCTTTCATTTGGAGACCGAGATCCCAACTAGCGGCGGAAATCACAATGCCTTAATTGGGAAATCGAGAGAAAGGTCTGGGAGTACCATACTGTCAAAATCTGGATAGGAAAAAAAGACTGTAGGGAGACCTTATCCCCAGAAAATGCCTGGACTCCGTAAAGAAAAATTTCTCATCACATGTTAAAGGGGCATATGATATGAATCAAAGATAGTAACTACAAATATATCAGATCCTTTACTATAGTCAAGTCAAGTACTAAAATTTTAAACAAAATAGAACAATCTTTGAAGTCTAAGGTTTACTACATCACTATATAAAGAAACAGTCTTTTATAGATCCTCGAAAGAAAAAAGTGGCAACTACCCTGTTTTACACTTGCCTTTTTAAAAAAAATATCCACATGCAACTTTCTTTTTCCACATCATCTACGAGATCCTTGTACAAATGAAGCAGATTAGACCCAGGAGTGTATCAAGGTCTCTTCTCAACGCTGACTCACATTGGTATAACTTCTTCAACTGAAGACCCACTGCAGCCAAAACTCCTTTTCTTTTCTTTTTTCTTTGTTTTTGGGCTTTTTGAGGGGGGAGAGGGAACGGGTGTTAAAATAGGCATGGATTCTCATCTCTAAAACTCCTTCCATCCAACTTCAAATTGGGGGCTTGAAGACAAATCCACACACCTTAATCTGCAACCTCTTCTCACTTCAAAATGTAAGCTTGGAGACTAATCCAAAAACCTCAACAACCATCTTTAAAGCAGGCACGCTTGCTTTGAAACACGTCAATCTTTGGAATGTCCACCCAAATTCAAGCTGTTGATTCCAGACTCAACCTGCTAGAGAGAAAACATGACAGGAACAAAGCAAGAAAGCATAAAGATAACATAACCTATCAAATCATAAGACACAGTTCCTCAGAAACTCATGCCTTATTGCAGCCTCCTGCACAGCCTCTGAGCTTGTCCCATCGTGGGGTTCAATTTCCCTTGCAAGAGAATGGTTTGGCTAGAAAACGGAAAATGATAAACAGTAAGTTCTTCATTTTGAGAATACCAAATATAAAGGCAGATGCAGGAGAAATCTTAGTAAGACATGCATAACCCATGTTCATAGCTAATTAGGGTAGTAGAAGGCTAGCGGGACACACCACCATGTATTGGTCAGAGACTTGCTGAGTAAACTAATCAAAATTAAATAGAAATGATATTTAAAAAAGAAAAAGGGAATGAAAAACATTGCTTTTCCAGGAGTCAAGTGTTGTCCAATCATAATCCAAAATCGTGACATTCCCCAGCTCTTGTATTTTCAAGATGGGGGTGAGTCTTGACACGCTCACAATAAAAGAAACCAACTTCATGAATTTTCTAATACACAACTGGTGATAATATGCCCAGCTCTTCAATAGTCATAATAACCCTAACAAAGAGAAAATGAGATTGAACACTGGGAAATTGGCATTTGAACAGTAATAATGGAAACTCTTTTTCTTTGAAAAGACAATATTGGAAACTCATATATGATGTATAGCTTTGATGAGAAATTGGTAAAAATGGTCGAGATTTTTGCACTCCACCTGTGACTTCTCGGCCGAGCCATTACCCAATACTCCATTCCCACTTAGACATCCATCCCCTAGTTGTGAAATACGATTGTCCAAGCTTATATCACCCTGAAAGGACTCTTAGCTCTCACTATCTTCAACACTTCCATAAATCACTGCCATCAGTTACAAATCAAGAGCCGAAACACGCAAACAGAGAGACTCACCTGGCAAGTGAGGTTCTGAATGTTGGAATCTGATACAGGCACCCTTTCGAGACTTTCTGTGCAACCAGTCTGAATGCATGGCTCATTGAGCTGCCCAACATTATCCTGATGAAGTGATCCCAAAAACTCCCCTTTCTCATCATTCTGCAAGACTTGAAAAGTCTGGACATCTCTAGAGCATATGTCTTCACATGGACTGAGAACCTCCTTGCTTGGGAAGGATTTTGTGTTAGAACTATCTAAATATAAAGTGGAACCCCTTGACATTGTATAATTTAAATTATCAGGCGTACAAATGGAACCCTCACTCAGAGAGGCATCATTTCTGCTGCTGCTCGATAGCCTATGAAATGATTTATCATCGGAACTATCCATTAGGCAAGAACTCTCAAGCTCCCTTTGTGACTCATCAGAGATGATTATCTGTGATGATCCATCAGACCTACAAGAACCACCTAGAGGAGAAACAGATCCTATCCTCTGCGGACTGATAGAAGCACGTTTCCCTGGTATCGAATGTACATGAACTGCTTCAGCTTCCTGCTTCCTCTTTGGATGCCTTTCTTCAGGAGACATGCAGCCTTTAGCAACTTTCTCAGGAGTACTATGACTTGTATTCCTAGATGGTCGTGGTCTCTTATACCCATCTGGAAAGACAAATGGAGGAATTTGCTTCCTCCGAACATGAGATACATAGATATCCATGCCTGGTCTCCAATAAGCGTACATGCTTACGTCTTGCTTAAACTCATCGACTGTGCCACGAATATCAAACTGTTGTCCTCCTTGCACTTTGACACCCTGTTTCCTCTGCAATCCCATAAAAAAAGCACAATGTGGGCATGGCTTAGATAAGTCTACAAAGTCATTAGGATACGGATGGCACTGCAACATCCCGTTCGTGTCCCGCTCTATCTGAAATGCATCAAAGGATAAGCATGAGTTCCAGCGTTAGAATCAGGACAACTGCATTAGATTTTTCCCTCTCAGAAATCTTTCTTTTCCCCTTATTAGTGCTTACAATTTTCATTGATGTAATAAAACCAAAGAAAACAAAATAACCGTTATCACCACAACTGAAATAGATTTCCTCCCAGAATTCTTTCCTTTTCCGTTAGAGCCTTTTTTCTTTTTTAAAAAAAGGGAATTATATATAGGGCAGAGGAGGAATGGGAAATGGGAAGGGATTACAAGACCGGCAATCGAACCCTCACCGACAAGGTGAAAGTTGAGAAAACCAACCAACTGGACCATTGAGATTCCCCTAATAAGCCTAGTATTTTTTTTTTCCGTTAGTGCTTACAATTCTCACCTTTAGTGTTAATTGTCGAAACCGGGATTCCACCCAGCCTTTCCAAGCTAGCAAATCATCATTATCTGCTGCTACAATGTCAACCTGCAGATAGTTTTTGTAGACCTCAAAGAAAAGATGATGCTCAAAAAGTGCGGCCCACTGTGCTTTATTCAACTCTATCTCCTGGATGACAGAACCAAGTGAAAACAGCAAGCTACCAATCAAAATGCGTCAGTAGAATGAAAAAGGAAGAAAACAACGCTGAATTATTGCGTTATACCTCACAAATCTTGTTACCAAACTGAAATTGGTCCATCATTACTCGAAGAGTACTTGGCGAGACATTGTAGCTAGAGTTCATGCAAGGGTAAGCAGGAGTGATAATTGGCATATGATGGGTTCGGTCTTTTGGATTCTTGCGAGGATCCCAAACAAGAAAACCAAGTTCATCCTCTTCTATTGGGCATAGCATCACTGGATTTGGCCAACGCCATTGTGTATAAACTCTGAAGAACCTAGAAACAAGCATACTTGGGGGTGCATTAGGATAAAATTGGCAAATGCGAGCAACCAAAATAGCCCAATTCACACCGCCAAGGAATCCGGTAACCTGAATAAAAAAGAGTGCAGAAGGGGAAAGCAAAAAATCATGCTCACAAAATGATCAGCTTATGAATACTATAGACAAACCAGCGAGGATGTTGAGGGAATAAGAACTCACATTGGAATAAACACCACGCCTTTTAGCCCAAAACTTTAAACATCTAAGAGTTGTGCGGAAGTGCTGCATAATTTTGAGAAAATCAATATGAAAATTCAATTATCATTTATAGACACCATAACACAAGGGGAAAGTATGTTTACCTCAGTATTCGGAACTAATTTCAGTATTTGATCAGTAACCCGGCACCCATTGAGACTTCGAACAGTTGGTTCATCCACATTGTAGAGTACAGAACGATCTGAGATATCTAAATCCTGTTAACATATGAATTACAAGATCGAATCAAATGCAATTCAGCACACAACTCTCATGTATAAATATTAAACTACTACATGAACACCTCTAAAGTTTGGAAGGACGTGAAATAAGACAGACAAAGTACACATTTAAACAAGACTGAAATGAAGAAGCTGCTATACATCCACATTGATCAAATTAAACTAAAATGACTAATTCTGGATGAATTAGTTACACGAGAAGAGACTTTTACACTCTACAGTTTTTCAACGTAGGTATAACCTATAAAGTAAAGGACATAATCCAAAATAAGAATGTTCCAACTTACTTCAGGGACAACTAAAAGAGAGATGCTTGCATAAAGGAGATCAACAGATATTCCTTGAAATTTGAATTTCATAACTGGGACATGAGCATCAGTAACTGGTTGAAGTTCACTAACTTCTTCCTTTTCAGCCAAAATATCATGCAGAATGATAAAGAAATCTTCCTGAGGAGAACAAATTTCATCAATGATTATGAATAATCATCAGACTAAGCAAAATTTGACCAGTAAATGGGAGGGACTCACATCACGATTGACATAAGAGGGACCAACACACAATGTATCTATGTCAGCTCCAGGCCCATGAACCTGCATACGCATACGAGGTTGTGACCAACAACAACGAAATAGCGGCCCCATAGGCCATTCAGATTAATAAATATAACAAATATAGAACTTCAATACACTATCAGAATAAATCACAAAATGTGTATGCATTTCTTTAGCTACGTAAATACTGAAAATAATCAAGTGCTGAAATGTTACTTACTCCTAGCCGATAAGAACCAAAAGTGAAAATGATAGCATTTGCATCCTCCACCATTTGATCAGTGTAGCCTCTCTGGCGAGTCAACTGTTTCACCCATGATTTTACAATCTACAGCACAATGATACCAGCCATTACAACTTCACAATCAAATTACATCTGAACAATAGAAGAGCACTTCAGTTGGTTTCATATGTTGCCAAAACAGCTCACATTAACTTTTCAACATGATGCCAAGACAACTCAATTTTATAGGTCAAAACAAATCATTCCACGTGATGTCAAGACAGCTCGATATTAATTGGTCACTCAATCTAAATACAATAGAAGTGGTAGCACACAAAACATTTCTTGATATTTTGGCCATCACAAAGAAAAATGCACCAATCTCATCCTGAGATGACAAAAATTAGATCCTGTCAAACTGGATATGGATAGCATGTTCAGGAATCAATTCAGTTAGCAAGAAGAGCAACCGTGTATGGTCCACGATGAACCAATCAAAAGATACATCAACTCTCATGAGGAAAACATTACAGAAACTTTCTCTACCAATGACTAATCAGCTAGTCGTTCCTTCTTATCAGATCTAAAAAGCCAAAACTGCACGCCAATCAGAGGTCATATTGTTTATCTTAAGAATCTGACTAATCAACAAGAACGGTAATACATGTATTAACATTCGATACAACAACAACAACAACAATGTACCCAGTGTAATCCCACAAGTGGGGTCTGGGGAGGGTGGAGTGTACGCAGACCTTACCCCTACCTTGGGAGGTAGAGAGGTTGTTTCCGAAAGACCCTTGGCCCAAGAGAGAGCGCAATAAACGATGTCAAACAAAATTGATGAAAGTAAAGAAGTCAAGGCAAAATACTAATTTTAGAATAAAAATTATGAAGAAAAGTAACAGTGACTGCAGCAAACTAATACGGTAATCAAGTACAAGAGAGAGCAGATAATAACATAAATAAAAGGACAAAACTGCAAGGGTACTACTACGCCTACTACCTACTAACCTTCTACCCTAATTCGTGTCCACCACAACCTTCTATCTAAGGTCATGTCCTCTGTAAGTTGTAATGTATTAACATTCGATAAGGATTAATTTATATATCAGTTTCTGCAATTATTTTGTTTTATAAGCATATCCGTTCTGCAACTATTCGATGCTTTGAACCCAAAACATCTTAAACCCATGGAAAGACAGAAATAATTCTAAGAACAAGGCTAAATTAGAAAGTAATGATAAACATTGTGCTACTCAATTCGGTCTTACTAGTGTTTCACTTTGTTAATCCTCCTTGTTCAGGTAAACAACTTGCAGGAAGTTGTTGCTGGCATTGAAAATCCAGCATTGGATTTTCAATGCAATGGAATTTATATAGTTACAGGCGTACAAAACTTGGTTTATACATACATTTCCTCAGTAGTGTATGCGGCCCTTTCTCTATGGATCTACGGCCAAGACAAAAAAATAAAAAATGAAGCATGAGGAAGAGTATAATCTGCGGTGAGACTGAAATTCTCCTTGTTAAACTAACACGTTTTTTTAACGTTGTATGATTGTCAGGCCCTCTGGTGAAGTGATAGAAAGAAGGTATGCCCTTCAAATGATAGTCTAAAAGGAGGGGATAACCATTAGACCTTCAGCCTAGTGGTGCCTTTGGCCTTTGCCAAAGGCAAGACTACAGTTCAAATTCCAGAACTCGCATTGTAAAAGAATGAAGATCTTAATTGTATCGAAGAAGGAAAACGCAGAAAGTGTAATTTTAGGTGAAAAGTTAATCTAATGTTCATTATGCTAAATCTTCAAATAAACAACACAAAACTTACTTCCTTTTATGATGGTACACAACTCTGCAGCATCGCTTTTTAGATAAAAAATAACCTATCAAACAATGTTGATAATTTTTATTTCAACTGTAAAGCTAGTTTCTGACTTGTCATACTCTCTTCTCAGTAAAGTTTCTTTTACCAGATAGTTTCACAAAACAACATGTGTTGCATCCCTTTACCATTTTTTTAGTACAACAGAAACAATTAATGAGCATAGAGGATACTACCAAAGGGAACACTATTGGATCAAATGACAACAACATTATTGAGAAGATGCCTTTTCCAGACTGATTTTTTTACAGGTAAAGTCGGTAATTTTATTGATGTAAATCCTGCATTAAGAGGATGCAAGGAAAGTGCACATTCAAAAGCAGAGCTTTACAGTGCATGTAAGGTGTTAAGAAAGTCAACTAAGTCATCCGGTTCTAACACATCTGCTTTATCCTTGTTGCACCAAAAATAAGCAAAAGTATACACATGAGTTTAATGTTAATAATGGTATCTTTTCTGTCTTCAAAAACTCTAGCATTTCTTTCCCTCCAAATATTCCACCATACCAAAGCCAGAATGGACAACCGTGTGGCCGTAGAAGATTTGTGCATATCCAATTTATGCCATGAAAGAAGAAAATCCGCAGTGTTCTCTGGCATAAACACCATTTAATTCCCAAAATATTGAAGAGAAGATGACAATCTGACTAGTGAATTTACATTGGAGGAAAAGATGATTCACATTTTCCAAATCCTCTTCACATAGAGCGCATCTGTCGCATAGGATTATGCCTCTCTTTTGAAGATTATCGAAAGTAACGCATTTTCTGTATGTGACAATCCATGAAAAGCATTTGACTTTTCCAGACTGAATTCATGTAATATGAAAGAGATTTCCTATTCCTTAGCAAAAAAGCTATGAGGCCATGAAAAGAAATAAAGTGGAAAAGAACTGACTAGGTAGTACAAACTATAAAAAACACTAGGTGATTTCCTACCTAGGCCTTGGTGGGTAGTGTTACCCGATACTTGTACTATACTATCAAAAATGAGAGTAGCAAGTACCTGGTGGAATAGTTGAGGTGCGTGCAAGCTCGACCGAAACACCACTCTTATCAACACATGAAAAAATTTGGCTAGGCAGCACAGTCGTAGAAATAGCTCGTTCCGTATTTTGGAACTTAGTTCCACAGAAGAATATGTTACTACTAAACGTGGAAGATCCAAAAACTTAGATCAACTATTACTATCAATGGGTAGTATGAACAACTAAACAAGAATTCTTGAACAGAAGGCCTTAAATCAAAAAAGGGAAGTGTAGCAACATTTTCCCTATTTTTTGCCCTTTTTTCATTCTCTATTTGACCTGGTTCAAACATAATGAGAAGAAAAAAAAAGGTCTAGCCAATAGTAAAGCTCTTTTCACAGGGAGATGGATTCTCCTAATGTGGTACTGTCGAATGACATTCTTTGCCCCAGCTTGGCAAATCGCATAACCGCACAACAACATTCTTGGCTTGTGTATCTTACTTTCTCTTCATACAAGCTATGGCTGGCCAGTGGGCCGGGTCGGCCCGACACCGCCCCGGTCACGCCACGAACCCGACTTTTTTTTAAAAAAATGCGGTATCGGGACTCGAACCGGGACGGGACATGATCTCGTCCCAACCCGTCCCGGCCCGCCCCCAATCCCGCCTGAAACCCCCCTTTGCACAAATAACTGTTGCACCAACAACCATTTTACATTTTAGCCGTTGTGCAACGGCCATTTTTGGCCTCCCCTCCTCCCCCTACCCCCTTAATATTTATTTTTAACTCATAAGTTATTATATTTACACTTTAACCCAACTTTTCAACTATAAATACCTCATTTTCTCTTCATATTTCTCACAAATCTTCCTACAATCTCTCAATATATCTCTCTACAAGTCTACATTGTCTACTAAAAATTCAATTTTATTTATTCATTTGGGAGTGCAGTTGGCAACTAGCTTGAGGATCTTCCATCGAGCAAAGTTTCAATTTTCAACCTCTCGATTACACGTCGACGTTACGTCGGCATTTGGTACATTCGTTCCTTCATTAAATTATTATTGTCTGTTTATTTTATTTAGCGTACTTAGTTTCATTTACTTTAATTATTTATTAGTATAATTATAAATTCATAATTGAAGGATTTAAACGTAGGCTTACGGGTAATGGGTCATGCTTCTTCTAGCAGGGGCAACAAGGGCAAGGGTCATCCTATTTCTAGACAGAATCTTATTCCTACATAGGATGATTTTGTTGATACTGAACATTTTCCTATAATACCATTAGATTTAGACGATGAGCTATTTTCTAGAACTCAAGAAAACTTTAATTTAGACATGATCTAGATGATACACCTACTAATATAGATGACAACACACCCACTAGTGCACCTTCAACTCAAATGCCTTATATTCCCCCTAGTATGAGGCGAAGTCCAGCAAAATGACCATTAAAATCAGATGCATGGACATTTTTTGATAGAGACGTAGAGAATCAAGTAGCTAGATGTAAAATTTGCAAAGATGTTTTAAAATTTAAAACTGAAAAAGGTCACGGTGGGACGGGGTTTAATGAGACACGTAACAAGGGCTCATCCAACTAGGTATGCCCAATACGAGGCTTCAAAATCGGGTGAGCAAACGTCCGCTCCATCGGGACAAGGTTCACATACTGTCCCGGACCAAGTACAGGGTCAAATTAACCCTATGACGGGGAAAATTGTAGGCCCTAAATACGATAAACATAGAGATAGGGAAGCAATAGCAAAATTAGTTGTTGTGGAGGGTTTGCTTTTTTCATTTTCTTCATCTCCCGATTTTATTCATTACATTAGAGATATGTATAATCCTGCTTTTAACGGTTTTCCTAGATCAACTGTTAAGAGAAATGTATTTAAATTTGCACATGAATATCAACAGTATTTACGTTATTCATTATATCATTTTAATGGCAAAGTGACTATCACTTCTGATATAGGTCGTAGTACTAACGGCCATGATTATTTAACGGTAACCCGTCATTGAATAGATTATAAATGGTCTATGCAAAAAAGTATCTTACCGTATAGATATATAGATGATAGGCACACTGATACTTTTATTGCAGAAAATATTTATCAAGTGTGCGATTATTACGGAATAACTGATAAAATTATGACTATTACATTAGATAACGCTTCTTCTAACAATTACGCTATTACAATTTTAAAAAATAGTTTAACTCCATCTTTTCCAGATCATTTTCATATAAAATATGTTTGCCATATATATGACTTAGTTGTAAAGGATGGTCTATCACTTTTTAAAGACATTCTTAGTAAAATACAATTTGCTATAAACTTTATTTTTAAAAATAATAGAATACAACGAAGAAAAGAATATAAAAAAACTTGTCACGATTGTCTAACTACATTATAGAAAAATTTCAGAAAAAGTAACCACTAGATGAAATTCTTTATACGAGCAACTACTTGTTGCTTATTACTATAGAAAATCTATAACTTTATTTTTTAACTCTCATAATCAAAATTCAGCTGATATAGTTGTAGATAGCGATTGGGAAAAAATTACCGAACTTATTGTATTTTTAGAGAAAAATTTTCAAGCAACAATAGAATTTTTCGGTATATATTATCTTACTATTTCAACTATGTTGTTTTATATAGCTATAATATTTTTACTGCTTAATGAATGTATGGATAAACCAGCTTATAAGACAGCTATTAAAAAAATATTTTATTCCTATTCCCACTATTTATATTATTGGTGTTGTATTAAATCCGACTATTAAAATAGACTGTACTAAATCACTTATTGAAACTATTTACGATTGTATAGCAGTACTACTACCTCCATGTCCCAAAAATTCAAATGACCCACCACCTATTGAACAAACTAAAGAAGAAGTGTTGTCTAGCGTAGAAGACGAATGCAAAAAAGTATATAGGTTTTACTAACAAGAAAGTGTTAGCAACCTACCGGCTTCCATATCATCTTCTTCTTCTTTAACACAACCTCACAAAAGACATGTTGTTTCTGCGGCTAGTATTGAAAGCCTCAGAAATAGAATGTGCGGTTGTACCGCTACTAACCAAATTAACGAATTTGATATTTTTTATTTTGCAGGGTTTTGTACCGTACCAAGCAGTTCTCAATGAAGAAGGACGTGAAGACTTGCTGAAATACTTGAGGGGAATGAGAAAACCTTTCCGACACTTTTAATGATGGCCCGAGATGTTTTGAACATTCAAGAGTCATCAACGGCGTCTGAAAGCGCTTTTTCTGCCGGCAGATATCAAATAGGAGAACACAGACACTCATTAGCCGGAGACAGCTTGGAGATTGTAGTATTATTCAGAGATTGAATACGAGCGGAACGGAGAAGGTGCGGTCAACCGGAAATCAACGAAGAAGACGAAAACTACAACGAAATCTTATCCGAAGGTGGTGGAAGCGACGTGGAGCAATTTGACCAATAAATACTAATTCCAACCGAAGAATCACAGGAAATTATCAAGAAACTAGAACATGCTTTTTTCAAAATATAATTTTTTTAATTGCAATTTTATTATGTAATTTGCAACTTTTGAACAACACCACAAAGTTGCAATTTTGACAATTGTATTTGTATTACAAAAAAATCATATGTCTATTAAATAATATAAGAGGCACAAAAACAGCATTGTGATATTTTTATTACACTATCTTATTTAATTATTGAGTTTTTTATATATATGTTATTTTTTAAATTAAGTGCAAAAAAAAAAAACCCCGAACTCGCCCCGACCCGATTCCGATGAGATCGGAAACGGGACGGGACGGCGGCGAATCCCGCATGTCCTGATCACGCCGGTCCCGACCCGACGGACCCGATCCCGGCCCACTGGCCAGCCATAACACAAGCACATACACTAGTGAGAGAACCCTCATATATAATTTTTAATACAACTTAATTCCTAATTATCAGCTAGTATAAGCAAGTTTTTTTATCAGCTGCAACATCAAATAAATTTGAACTTGGAAGAATATTTTCTCTGACTTCTTGACGAGAACTACAGTTTTCCAGCATTCCTGTTTTCCTTTTGTTTTATTCTTCCATGCACTCTATCCATCGCCATCTAAAGCACAAACAATGTTATGAGTTGAATTCAATCCCACTAAATATGCTGCCAGAGATCCTATTTTCTTTCCTGCACTTCCTTCGTTACTTCTCTTCCTACTAAAGCCCTAAAACATGAATAATCCGAAGCGCAATAAAACCAAAAGTGATCTAATTCTTACATACCCTTTAGGATGACGAACTGACTAACAAATATGGACATCATCATGATTATTAGCAGTGCCCTCAGAAACAGTAGTTTAATTGCAGGCCTCAACAAGAAAGTCTTCATTTAAACTCTGCCCTAAGCCAAAAGCTGTAATCGAAGGTAACTTCTCATATAGTGCTTCCATTTGCTAAAAAAACAAAATATCACAGCCCCTAAATTTATAATATAATAAAGCTGCAAACCAAACAGATATTAACAACTCACGCAAAAGCTAAAGCTTGCAACAACATACCCCGTGTAATCCCACAAGTGGTGTCTGGGGAGGGTAGAGTGTATGCACACCTTACCCCTACCTAGAGAGGTAGAGAGGTTGTTTCCAATAGACCCTCGGCTCAAGTAAAAGCATATCAAAGAAGTTCGAACAAAGAAAACAACGGGAGAGCAGAAATGGCTTCTGGATAGTAACTACAACAAAATAATATGATAATGGAAGCAAAAGCTAAAGCTTGTACCCACAAAATTAATGTAAAAATAAAGCAAAACAGCTTCAACTTATTAAGCTAATACTACTAAGCTACAAAACTTACCAAATCAAGCTGATGCAGCGCTTCTTCTCTCCTTGCTGTATCTTCCTCGCTCTCATACAACTCTGAGTCCTTCAAAAACTACCCACATCACCACACAAAAAAACTCAAATTCAGTACAAATTCATATACAGAATTGAGTAGAATTCAAATCACATGAACTCATAAAAAAATTAAAAAGTTCCCACCTTTCCTAATTCTGAACTCAAATTCATAGACAAAATTGAATTAAAATTCAAATCACAATGAACCCATAAAAGAAAAGTTCCCACCTTTTCTAATTCTGAACTCAAATTCATAGACAAAATTGAATTAAAATTCAAATCACATGAGCCAATAAAAAATTAAAAATATTGGCACCTTTTCCAATGCTGCATTTCTTTGAAGATCTGCATCGGTGGGCCCAGCAAGAGACAAAGGCTTCGTGAAACCATACTTCTTCGCCGGTGGCGCCGACGGCACCTCTGCCGGCAGCGGCGGCGTTAAGCTCTCGGAACCCACCATCAATTACCAAACCCAGAAAATCAACGAATTATGAAATCAATAAAAAAAAATCCCCAAAATAAAATCTTTAGAGATCAAGCCAATAAAGTGGCCTCCAAACGAGAAATTGAGTAGAAAAAGTGGGGAATTTCATATCTATATTGGCTGACAAAGGAACAAATCAAAACCCTAAAAATTGAAAGAAAGGAAAATTGAAGATTAAGCAAAGCAGAGAGAGATCTGAGGAGAAAGAAAAGGGTGGGAAGGAAGTGTGGAAGTTGGGGAAAGAGGTCAATGAAAGCGATTTGGGGGATATTTTTTGGATTTGGTAGTCAAATTGATCAATTAATTACATTTGTTTTCTTATCTCTCGAGTCGTCACTTTATGAAATTTATGTGAACATGTTGTTCGATAATAGTGGACAACTATTTTTGGGGATTTTATTTGTATTACGATCCGATTATATTTAAATTCACACCATATAAAATTCATTCAAGAATCTTTTTTCATATTTAATATTAGAATTTAAATTCGAAACCCATTTACTATATAGTGCACTACTACTATTTTTGTTTCTTTTTATGTAATTTTTTCCTTCATCTTTTTGTATATGGTGTGTTTTCCTAAAAAAAATGAGGTTATAGATATTGTTTTTCTTAAAGATAAGTAGTAGCGTAATTTGAGTTAAGTGTTATTAATCTGTATTCTAAAAAAAAACAGTAAATAATAAATACTGAAAATAAATAAAATCAGTGTTGAAAAAATAAGAATAATTTTTTTCAGAATATAATCGAGCCCACTTAGTTCAAAGTGTGTCCTTAAGGAAATTATTCCCCTCACAGTACTCGAGGTTGATGGAATATCCCCTCACATGATAGAACGATTATCTTACCAGAATAGTAGTCTAAACTCTAGAATAACCACTCAACAAAGAGTGATATCACACACACTGATTCGTGCGTATAGAAGAAGATTTTGTAGTTCGTAAAATTAGTAAGTAAAATTTCAAGAATCAAATGAATTTATAGCCATGGAAGTATCAAGCTCGGGCGTTTGCAACCCTTTCAACAATCACTAAATCGTGGGAAATTTAAATGTGGAAAGAATCGGTCGCGGGGTCGTAGATCCCACGTCGCGGGTCAGGGTCACTAACGGGTAGGATTGGATAAGTTAATTAAAGATTATCAATCAATCAGATCATTTGACCAAATTTGAATTCGAATCCGAATCCAATCCGCCGGCCGGCCGGCCGAGCCGGCCGAAAGCCGAGCGAGCGACGACGACGGCCGGGCGGTCCTTGCCCCTCAACCATTTTTGACAAGAAGGAGTAATTCTATTTATAAGTAGAAGAACTTTCTTTCCACTACCGATGTGGGACAACTCCCACTTTTCTTTTCCACTACCGACGCTGACAACTCCCACTTTTCTTTCCACTACCGACGCTGGGACAACTCCCACTTCTTTCCACTACCGACGCGACAACTCCCACTTTTCTTTCCACTACCGATGGGACAACTCCCACTTTTCTTTTCACTACCGATGGGACAAATGATTATTTTATAGAGCAAGAGGAACTCCTCCATTTTCCATTCAATCTATCATTTAATCTCAACAATCCCCACATGAATGAATGGCTATAAGATAAAGATAACGCTACTGACAAGTGTGATATACTGAGAATTGACCGGATCCTGGATAAGAGGTTTCCTTTGAACTTTCCGTAGTGAACTTTATATCTGATATACTGAACAATTCCGTAGATTTGATATCTTTGAATCGTAACTTTGTTGTATACCTAGACAACATAAGTCACACAATCAACCCTTAACCGCTTATGGTTCTCACGGGTTGTGTTGCTTACCATGAACACCTCCTGGTTTCTGACGAAAGTGTAGAGAATGGGCCTTTACTGTCATTCTCCTTTAAAGCGGCTTACACTTAACACTCACATAGGTGATTTCTAAACATGTGGTCCTATATCACATTATATGGTCATACACTGCCAGATTTAGATAATCATTAAAGAACATTAATGCTTTATTAACTCATTAACAAGCCATAAGGTTTTATCCTTATTTCTGAACATTGTCTTCATCCTAAATGGGCCGAAGTTATTTTGATAATGTCAACCGTCACCAACTTTGTTTGATCTCTCAACCTAGCTCGGGATCTCCACCGCTAGGTAGAGTTACCGCCATGACGATGACTTGTCCTCTACTTTAACCTCATTCCCATTGATGATCTACTGACTCTCTCTAGATAAGCTCTTTGTAAGCGGATCCGCTTACGCTATCTCTTGACTTTACATAGTCAATCGTGATAACGCCACCTAGAGAGGGAGTTGTCTAATCCAGACAGTGTCTTCGCTCAGATGACGCAGATTTTCCGTTATACATTACGCCCCCGCCTCTACCTATTGCTGCTTGACTGTCACAATGTATACATATATGAGCCAAAGGTTTGGGCCAGAATGGAATATCTTATAAGAAATGCCGGAGCCATTCAGCTTCCAAGACACTGATCCACCCCCAATTGTGAAACACATAACCACTCGTGGATTTAACTTCAAATGACCCGGTGATCCAATTTGCATCACTATATCCTTCGATCACGGCGGGATATTTGTTATAATGCAAAGCATAGTCTTGGGTGTGTTTTAAATACCCCAAGACTCGTTTCATTGCCATCCAATGAGTTTGATTGGGATTACTCTAATCGACTTCACTTTGATAGCACATGCTATATCCGGTCGTGGTACAATTCATAATATACATCAAACTTCCCAAAACTCGCTCATAGTCCAATTGTGAGTCACTTTCACCTTTATTCTTTCAAGTGCAAAACTTACATCAATCGAGTTTTTACAACATTGAAATTTAAATACTTAAACTTGTCAAGTACTCTTCAATAAAATGAGATCAAGGATAATGTTAGACCTTGTGAGTTTTTGCGAATTCCGATGCCTAAGATCAAATCAAGAACTCCTAAGTCTTTCATATCAAATCAAGTAACAAGATAATGCTTCGTGAGCATTTATATCGTAATATCTCTACTCATTATCAACATGTCATCAACATATAAACAAACAATGACTTCATGATTTGGAGTATTTTTAATGTAAACACATTTGTCACACTCATTAATCTTAAATCCATTTGCCAACATTGTTTGGTCAAATTTCGCACGCCATTGTTTAGTGTTTGTTTCAGTCCATAAAGTGGCTTACCAACTTTGACCACTTTCTCTTGTTTACAAGGAACCACAAACCCCTCAGGTTGTTCCATGTAAATTTCTTCCTCCAATTCTCCATTTAAGAAAGTTGTCTTGACATCCATTTGATGGATTTCAAGACTATATATACGTCACAAGCTACTAACAACCCGAATAGATGTTATTCTTGTTAATGCATGTATTGTCAAAGTAATCAAGGCCTTCTTTTTTGTCTATAACCTTTGACCACAAGTCTTGCCTTTATATTTGTCAATAATAGTGCCATCAATTTTCATTTTCCTTTAAAAATCCATTTTGATCCTAAAGGTTTATTTCAGGATAAGATCAACCAATTCTCATATGGTTGTTCAAAATTGATTCAATCTCACTATTGACCGCTTCTTTCCAAAATGTCAATCGTAAGAAGACATCGCCGCTTTAAATGTTTCGAGGCTCATTTTCAAGCAAGAATGTCACAAAATCTGGTCCAAATGAAGTAGATGTCCTTTGACGTTTACTACGCCTTTGCATCCGCTTTACTTGGTGTATTTTCCTTTGGTTCTTTCCGCTGGGCCATTTAGATCTTTCACTTGATGACTCATGCTCAGCTTTATACAGATAAATATTTTCAAAGAATTCAACATTATCCGATTCAATTACCGTATTTATATGAATTTCGGATTGTCCGATTTGAACCAAAACCGATAAGGTTTGTTGTTTGTAGCATAATCAATAAAACACAATCCACGCTTTTTGTCCGATTTACTCTCTTTTGGGCAAAGGAACTGACCTTTGCTAAACACCCCCACACTTTGGAAATATTTCAAGTTGGATTTTCTTCCTTTCCACACCATAATGGAATAGATTGTGCTGTTGTGGGCACCTGCTGAGTATTCTATAGTCAGAAGGATAGCTTCCCCACAAGCTTTTACGTGAACCTGAACTTTTATTAGTAAGGCATTCATCATTTCCTTTAATATTCTGGTTTTTCCTTCCCGCAATTCCATTTGATTGTGGTGTGTAAGTGTGTAGTTTGATGAATAATTCCATATTCTAAACATATCTCTCAAAAGGAGATTCGTACTTTCCCCCCATCACTTCTAATCATTTTTATCTTTTATTCAATTGATTTTCCACTTCATTTTTGTATTGCTTAAATGCATCAATTGTTTCCATCCTTACTATTAAGCAAATACACATAACAATATCGAGTGCAATCACAATAAAAGTTATAAAATACTTTTCCCACCATGAGATGGTATTGACTTCATATCACATATATCCGTGTGAATTAAGTCTAAAGGATTTGAATTCCTATCAATAGACTTATATGGATGTTTAACAAACTTAGATTCTATACTGCATTTCACATTTAGATTTATTACACTCTAATTTAGGCAATACTTCTAAATTAATCAATTTTCACAAGGTTTTGTAGTCGTGACATGTCCTAAACTAACATGCCATAAATTATTTGACTCCAATAAGTAAGACGGTCAATTCTTATTAATATCGGCTAACAACCATTACATTGAGTTTGAAAAGGCCCTCAGAGGCAGCCCTTTCCTATGAACAAATCATTCTTACTTATTACAATTTTCTCACTAACCAACACACATTTAAACCGCTTTGACGAGTAGTCCCAATGAAACTAAATTCTTCCTAATTGTTGGAACGCGTATAACATTGTCGAGTCGACTTGTCGAAGTCATCTTCAGAGTATCTTCCCATATCCTTCAACCTTGGTCAAGCATTTTCCATAAACAAGACTTCTTCTGGTCCAAATGGAGCATAGGTTGCAAATGCTTCTTGTAGCGCAAACATGTCGAGTGACACCGTAATCAAGCCACCACTCCTCGTTTCCAACCAAATTGCACTCCTGATAGCATTGCACACAGATCATCCATATCATCATTCTTTCCACCATATTGGCTTGTCCTTTCCCTTGTTCTTTTTCGAGAGACGATAACTGGGGCTTTCAGTGGCCAGCTTTCCCGCACTAAAGCGCTGTTCTCGAACTTTTTCTTGTTGAATCCTTCCTTTCCGTAAGGCCTCTTCCTTTCTTGTTCTTTTTCGTGAGCAAAGATCTTCAATGATGTTTGCCCTTCAATTGGTGAAGTCTCACTGCACTCTTCTCGGGTTTGTTATCTTCTCGATCTGAGACGAATCACAAGATCTTCCAACTTTATTTCCTTTCTTTGTGCTTAAGATAATTCTTGAAATCTTTCCACGAGGGCGGCAACTTCTCAATCATTGCAGCCACTTGGAACGCTTCATTTACTACCATACCTTCAAAGCAATAAGGTCGGAAGATAAGTTCAAGCTCTGAACTCGGGTTCCAAACGGTTTTTCCATCCACCATTTTGTAGTCTCAGAATTTGGCAACCACAAACTTCTTCAAGCAAGATCTTCGCTTTGTACTTCTTTCAAGTGCACTCCATAGTTCTTTGGAAGTCTCAACTGCAGTAGACGCGTACAAGTCATCTTCTAAGGCACTCAAAATGTAGCCTTGTGCACAAAAAGTCACCGCTTTCCAAGCCTCAAGAACTATGAACTTTTTGTCGTGCATGCTACAGTAACTGAGGGTCCTCATTGGTGAACTTTTTGCATACCAAGGGCGTAAGCCAAAAGAACATTCTTTGTCGCCATCCTTTAAAGTTACACCGGTGAACTTCGCAGTTTCTCTGTACTGTGGCACAATGGGGTACGGTCGTATTGAGTAATCGGGCCAGTGCATCATGAGGTAGTTCCAGCCTCAATTGCCATTATTCGCTTGTCATCACAAATCGACAAAATGTTTTAGTTAATAAAACCGTAATAGCAATTCAATCACTGCACTTAAACGATGAAAATTTTATTTCTTCAAATTGCAAGAGATAATTATGAAACTTTAGTATTCCAACGGCTTTTATATCTTCAAGCCGAATACTAATATTCATATGGAGTAGAAAACCCGCACACGCTTCAATCTCCAAACCGTAATAGAACAATGATGAAGTTTTTATGTTCTTCAAATCGTTGCTACAAGTATGAACTTTAATATTCCAACGGTTTGTATGTCTTCAAGTCGTAATGTGAAATTTCACACTGAGTAGAAAACCACACATGTTTTAGTCTCCAAAACAAAATACGATTAATCTAAAATATAATTTCCTTAAGATTGTTATTAATCAGATTCCAAAAAATAGTAAATAATAAACACCGAAAAATAAACAAAATCAAGTGTTGAAAATAAGAATAATTTTTTAATATAATCGAGCCCACTTAGTTCAAAGCAGTGTCCTTAAGAAAATTATTCCCCCACGCACTGAGGTTGATGGAATATCCTCCCAGATAGAACGATTATCTTACCGTAATAGTAGTACTCCAAACTTCGTAGCGAATAACTACTCAACAAAGAGTATATCACACAAAATTGATTCGTGCAAGTAAGAAGAAGATTTTGTAGTTCAGAAAATTAGTAAGTAAAATTCTGAAGAATCAAATGAATTTATAGCCATGGAAGTACTGTTTCTGAAGGTTTGCAACCCTTCTGAACAATCACTAAAACTGGTGGGAAATTTAAAGCGGATCCGGCCGGGTCGCGGGTCAGGGTCACTAACGGGTAGGATTGAATAAGTTAATTAATTTAATTAAATAATTAAAAATTAAAGAAAATTTGGTCCAAAAAGTTTATCAATCAATCAGATCATTTGACCGAATCCGAATCCGAAGCCGGGTCGGGTCGAGCCGAAGCGAGCGATTTAGGACGGGCGCGAGGGGTCCTTGCCCTCAACCCTTTTTAATCGACAAGAAGGAGTAATTCTACTTATAAGTAGAAGAACTTTTCTTTCCACTACCGATGTGGGACAACTCCCACTTTTCTTTCCACTATCGATGTGGGACAACTCCCACTTTTCTTTCCACTACCGATGTGGGACAAATGATTATTTTATAGAGCAAGAGGGAACTCCCTCCATTTTCCATTCAATCTATCATTTAATCCCAACATTAAGTTGTCTAGTTGGAGAAAGGACTAGAGAGAGATATTCGTGGAGTTACAAAGACAAAAGTTGTGGACTATGATAAATGACAAAAACATTTTCCATGAACTTTGGTGTGATAAATAGGGCTGGCAATGGATCGGAGGTGGATCGGGTGGAGCTCAATCCGCCTCCACCCGCCAACGATTCATTCACCACCCGACCCATCCATCACCCTATTTTTTTAATCCACATCCGATCCACCCATCATCCACGGATGAATTGGGTGGATCGGGTGTTTCACGGATGCATTCCTTATCTTATTATGAGACAAATAACATATTTTACTTGGCTAAGACATATTAAAAAAAAATAGAAGTACATTATTAAAAAAGAAAACATCAGTTATACTAATATGCAGTTTGCTGTTTGCAGAAATTGCAGTAGTATCAAATATGCATATGCAATGCAGAAGTATCACATATGTTGCATATGCAATGCAATAGTATCACATACTAGTATGCAGTTTGCAGAATTGCAGTAGTATCACATATCAGTGATATCACAAAGTCATGCTGAAATAAATTTAACACAAAAAGTCATATCACATATGCATTCACATATCATCAATCAATGGACCGAAAAACTGATAGCAGAAACATCTATAATAGACTACAACTTTAAAATTCATCCGGTCTTCCGTCTTCATATCACATTTTGAAGATCCATTCATTTTCAAAATCACATATACATGTCCTCTCCATCCTGCCGTTAATGAAATAAAAGCATATAAAAAACAAAATATTATTAAAACAAACATTATCGTAGAAAATTAATGTGATTAGTTTACCGAGTTAACATCAATGAATTCACTTGTAGTAGTAGATCTTCCATCACCTCCCACATCGGCATCATCCAAAATAGTTGCACATGTGTGTGGATTATCAAAAGAAGATTCTAAAAAAAATCCACTCGAACTCATAAATTATCATCATATCAATTTTAAAAAAAAAACGGTTCAAGTGAGTGTAAATCAAAAATATATATTACATGAATACTCTCCAAGGATCCAATTTTACATGCACATAAGTGCTTCCACTGTATCGGCATGAAGGCTCGAACGATGGGGACTAACCACCCTACCGCCCATACTAAAAGCACTCTCAGAAACTACTGTTGATGCAGATATTGCTAATATATCTTTAACAATTTTTCTCAAAGTTGGATACTTTAAGTCAGTCTTCCAAAAATTAAGGACATCAAACTGACTACTCTCTGGTAATGCATCATCTTCAAGATAGTGGTGTAACCCACACTGCACATTGCCTTTTCTTTTCTTTGTCTTTTTCATCAAAGTCCATTTATCAAAAGCATTGCAATCACTAGGTCGCTTCCCAAGAAGTACATTATGTCTACAAGTAGGAGACACAACATCCTCTATTTCGGATTTCTCATGGTACTCATACAACAAATCATACAACACTCTTTATCCTAGATACATCAACATAAGCTTCATCACCAAATATTTCATTAAAATAAAACTCCACACATTCCAACTTATTTCTAGGGTCTAAAATTGCAGCAACCGACAATATTCCATTGATATTAGACCAATACTTGTCAAAATTTTCAACCATTTTTTCAGCCATATCCTTAACAACCTGCTCATTACTATTTTTTCACAAGCGCAAAGCTAATTTAATCTCACATATTTGACGAAAGAACAAGTTGGCAGTGGGATATTTTCTGCCAGAGGACAGCTGAGTCACTATGTGAAATTTTTTTAGTTTATCACATATAATTTCAGCCAACTCCCAATCACGTTGAGTAGGAACCACAAATTTAAACTTCGAGTTTTGTGTTTTCAAGTTAGCAAAAACATTCTTATATGGTAGAGCACTTTTAAGCATTAAAAAGGTTGAGTTCCACCTTGTTTTACAATCAAGAGACAGCTTTCTAGAACAATCAACTTTCGAACATCTCGCATTATCCTCAAACTTTTGAAGTCTTTTTTGTGTTGAACCCCAAAAAACAACACAATTACATATCCTTTCTATTCCAGATCCAATCACCTCCAAACCATCCTGGGCAATCAAATTTAATATATATGCACTACAACGCACATGCAAAAATTGATCAGAACACAAAAGACTATCCGAATCAAACTTTTCTCGTAAAAGATCAACCATGGCATCATTTGTGGAACAATTATCAAGAACCACAGAAGATATTTTCTCAGTTATATTGTATACATTCAACGTATCCACCAGAACTTGAGCAAGCATATTGGCAGTGTGTGGACAAGGAACGTAAACAAACCCATTTTGAAAACAATATATCAATTTGGTGAAAAACAATATGCATAAAATTAAACAAGCATATATACAACCACTAATCAGTAAATAATAAATAACAAGAAGCTTCAAATTTTAAGTACCTCAAAGTTTTATTCCGCAAACCCCATTGATCATAAATGAAATGTGATGTGACGGCCATATAACCTTTCTTTTGGTGTGAAGCAGTCCACATATCGATTGTAATAGCTACTCTTCCCACATGACCATCAAACAACTTCTTGATATTTGCTTTCTCAATCACAAACATCTTCATAATATCACTTTTTAAAGTGTTGCGACTTATTATCTTGAAGTCTGGATTCAAGCAATTAACAAATCTCTTAAACCCAATATGCTCTACAATTGACAACGGGTACTCATGGAGAACAACCATGTGAGCCAACTCCTTTCTTGCTTCTTCTTGACTAAAGACATGGTTTTCTAGACTTAAGCTTGAATCTTGTCTACGATTAACCGATAATAATTTTTGGCATATATCACCCTTAATGTGTTTTTAGTGCATCTATGATCAAGATGGTCTTTCAAATGAGAAGTCTCATTCTTACTATTGCCCGAAAATAATAACTTACAGTGCAAACATCTAGCCTTTTGTTCACCATTGATTACGGTCTTCTAGAAATGATTCCATACTTTTGATTTAAGTCTCCTAGGCTGATGTAGAGGTGACAGTCCCATTTCTTCTTCTCCCTTTCCTTGTTGAGGTTGAGTAGTTATACGAGAAGGCATTGGGACTGATATTTCAGGAGACAATGGAGAAGGGGATAATGAGACAGACTTGGAGCCAGCACTACTATCTCCCGTGTCCATCACTGTCATACATTAACATTACAAAATATAATTAGAAAGCCTCTTTTTTAATAACTGTTTTCACTGAAATTGACAATTCAGTTAGAACAACACAACCTAAACAGTAATCAATATACAAACAAATACAGAACAAAACTCACACTTGTTGCCAAACCTGAATGTTGGTAATTTCTACAGACAAATACAGAACAAATACAGAACAACACAACCTGAATGTTGGTAATTTCTATTGAGAAATAACAGAAACTAATTGTCAAAAGGAATAAAAGATTTATCGTAGCCTTAACTATAGAGAAATAACAGCCGTAGCGTAGCCTTAACTGCAGAGAAATAACAGCCGTATGGATGTGCTGAAAATGCACAAAAACACCTCCAAAATGCACAAAAACACCTCCAAAATGCATAAAAACACCTCCAACATGCAAAAAAAAAAACTTAAAATCTTGAATTTTAGTACTATTACCTCAACAGTATAGGGTGAAGAGTGAAGACGAGCGATGATTTTACCTTGTGTGGTGGCGATTTGCCGCATTAAATGTTCAGGAGGACTTGCCATTTCTGGCTGAAGAACTCTGAAGACTGGATGAAGATTGGCTGATGAGAGGGCTGATTGGCTGAAGATTGGCTGATGAGAGGGGTGTGTTCTTTCAGTTCAACGGCGGCTGCTGAAGTGAAGAGATGAGGGTTTTCTCATTTCTGGTTTAGGTCGTCCGTCGTCGACGTCTAGGTTAGGACTTAGGATTAGGAGTTGTGTTTGTAACTTTGTGTGTGTATAGTGAAGATATGGTGGACTGGACTTTGGAGATGTGGAGTAGAGAACCGGATTAGGGTTATGGATTTAAATTGGGCTTTGATATTTTGGGCTTTACAATAATTTAAGAGAGGGCGGGCCGCGGGATGGACTGGACTGCTGGTGTTGGATCGTGGTATTAAATTATAACGGGTGAGTGGATCGGGTGTATGTCCACCCGAATCCGACCCGATCCATCCGTCACCCGATTAAAATTCATG
Organism: Anisodus acutangulus; assembly: GCA_029783415.1. Taxonomy (NCBI): domain Eukaryota; kingdom Viridiplantae; phylum Streptophyta; class Magnoliopsida; order Solanales; family Solanaceae; genus Anisodus; species Anisodus acutangulus. The sequence goes on from CM056509.1 coordinate 40,749,774, forward strand.
TTTTATCAGATTTTCATCCGTATAATCAGGTCGAGTAGATAGATATCCATCAGGTTAGGATGAAATTGCCAGCCCTAACGGAGGGTAAATTTGACCCCTTTACTTCTCTAAATGTGTGTGTATATTAAAAGGTATTTACCGCGCCGCCGTCTAACCCATTCGTCCAGCCCGAAAAGGGTCTCTCTCACTCCACTAATAAGTAATAATCATTCAATCCAGCGTTACGTTAACGAAAAGATAAATAAATTTCCTACATTTTCCTACCTGAATGTTTTCTCGTCTTAGCCGGACTCCTCCTCCACCACTCGCCATGGCGGCGCGTGTTCTTCCACGCGGTTTCAATCCCACCGTCACGTCCGCCATGACAGTCTCCACGAACTCGCATTTCATTCTTCCTCCGTCGCCTACGGTGGTGGCTTCGTCAATTATTGGTCGGAAGTTTCATTACGGCTTGAATTGCAAAGAGGATACTAGATGGAGTGTTGCCGGAATGTATGGTAAAGTGTTTGCTTCTCAGAGAGAGTATCGGAAGTCTCGGAAACGGCCATTGAAGAAGAATAAAGAGAAAGAGTTGGAACTCAGTGTAAATATTTGCATCGAAGAGCAATTGCCTGATGATCCTGAAATTGTGGTAATAAACCTTAGTTTATTTTCAGAAATATGGTAATTTTAATTTGTGTAACATTTTTTTGGCATGTGTTAAGTTTTGAACTTTCGTATTCAAGTGCAAATGGCAACATGAAGAGCATATGCAGCTCAAATGTATGCACATTTTTGGCACCTATTGACCAATTTTATGTTCCTCATGTATTTAAACAAGGCATTTCTGGAGCATAAGTAGGCTTTGCTAACTGAGTTATAAAGTTCCCATGATTTCACTTCCAAACTAGGCTTTTTAATAGAATAAATTAAGATGTAGAGAAGACAATGCAATGTGAACAAGGCCAAAACGTGTTTCGCGAGCCAGGGAAAAAAACAACCAAGAAAACTTCCACCGCGGATAATAGCTATTGATTTTGCAAGATCTTCAGTATAAAAAAAAATGCCAAAATCAGTAAAATAAGCAGGAAGATATATGTATTTTAATTACAGTAAGCCGCCTCCTTTTGAGCTAGCTGAAAGTTTCGAAGTAAAAATATCTATCAAGAAGGTTTTAGGCACCACTTTGCAGCAACTTTAATTTGTAAATTCATTTCGTTCTATTTATTCATTCCCAATTCTGGCACTGCAGGATATCGCTGAAATGCTTCGTCTTAATGTTCCAATGGCTATGAAATTAGCATTTGATAATTTGAAAGATTCGGAATATCAAACGAGGGATAATGCAATTAATGACTTTGGTTGCTTTGAAAGTGTTGAATTATCAGTAATGCTTTGCAATGATGAGTTCATCCGCGAACTTAATAAGGATTGGAGAGATGAGGATAAGCCTACTGATGTCCTTTCAATGTCTCAACATATACCTGATCTTGAGCTTCCAATTGTAAGAAAAAGCTTCATTATTCGCATGTCACACCTCATGTAACAAAGCTGACTATGTCTGTGTTCAACAGTTAATGTTGGGAGACATTGTGATTTCGGTGGAGACAGCAGCAAGGCAAGCAGAGGAAAGGGGACATAGCTTACTGGACGAGATACGCATCTTACTGGTAGGTTTTACATACTTCTGCTGCTGTTAAATCCAAGTTGTCTTATAGTTGATAACCCATTCCTGTGCCTAATTTATGGTGCAACCTGTGGTCATCTTTGAATATTGTCCCTGAAAGAAAGGCTAATCCTCAAACTTGGATGTCATATATCTTCCACTAGAAGTGCCCTTGATATTTTTGTACTATGTAGTCCATCCATTAGTGTTCATTGAATATGAACATGCATGGTTTCTTTCACTCCTTTATTTCGTTTGTTCGTTTGTTATGGAGTTGCTTTCATGTGATCATATGGTTATAGATCTAAAGCGTTTTGGATTGTGATTGTCCTGAAGTAGGAAGGACCACAGTAGTTTGAACCAACCGTGCTAGAATTTGATATTGTCTTATAAGTGAGACAAATCGTTGTTTGTCTCCCCTGCAGGTTCATGGTTTGCTACATCTTTTGGGGTTCGATCATGAGATTAGTGATGAAGCTGAAGCTGAAATGGAGAAAGAAGAGAAGCTCCTTCTAAAAAGTCTTGGGTGGAAGGGAAAAGGATTAATTCAGAGCGCATATGATGCCGAGGCTGCTGGAAGTCCTCCTTTGGAGAACATTGGTAATGTAACTGATATTGATTAACAAGTGTGACCTTCTTTGTATTGTTACCAGTTTCAAAAAGTGTGGCTTTCTTTGTTAAATTACTCTCTTATAGTTATGTTGTTATTCTCTATTGTAAGATTACATTCCTGATTAATGGGATTGAAGAGTTAATCTTACATGTCAACTGTGTAAAGACAGGAAGAAAGAAGGGAGTCTTCGATTTTACAAACCAAAGTTTAGCTACATCTTCTGTGATATGGATGGTAAGGAAACAAGTACGATGCTTATTGGTTTGTTTAATCTGTTTCACCTGTTTATTAACTTGTTGTTTTCTTTCCATTGTTGATGTCAGGTACCCTCCTGAACAGCAAAAGTCAGATTAGTTCAGCAACTGCTGAAGCTCTAAGAGAGGCCACTTCTAGGGGTGTAAAAGTGGTCATAGCTACTGGAAAAGTGAGGACAAGCTATTTTCTTTTTCCATATCCTGCAGAAGTTCTCTGATTTCCTTTAGATATAATAGTATCTCTTGATGCAATAAACTACGCTTTTCCTCCTGCTTCTGTTCAACTATTATAAGCTTTGTATTTTGTCGTGGCGAACAGACTCGTTCTGCTTCCATTACTCTGCTCAAGAGTGTAGGTTTAGCTGGAAAAGACGGCATTGTTTCAGAGGTTTCTCCAGGAGTATTCGTGCAGGTTTAACTTATTCCATTTCTATCTGTAGTCAATAGCATATTTGGTGTAATCTTTCGAACCATCCAATTGGATGTGTAATTGAAATTCATTTACTGTTGAGAATATAATTAAATATTAAAGTATGCTCTCTCTAATAGCTTAAGCTTTTAGATGAGATGGTCACACACTTCAATATGGTATCATAGCATGCGTAGGTCTTGGGGATCGAATCTCACCGCTACCCCATTATCAAAAAGAATTTCCACGCGCTTGGCCATGAAAAAGAATCAAACCCGCACGTGAGGGGGCGTGTTGCGAATATAATTAAATATTAAAAGTGTGCTCTCTCTAATAGCTTAAGCTTTTTAGATGAGATGGTCACACACTTCAATATTTACAAAATTACATAGAGATTCATTTAAGATAATCATAACGTCTTGTACTTCTTCCCAAAGGTAGGGATTTTTGTTGATGGCAGTAATCCCTCCTTCTCGTATCTTTGTCACATTTGTTTTTTTCACACAATTTAACTGAAATAAAAGGTTATTACATGTTCTCCAAGATAATAACCAAGGGAAGTAAAGTTTCCCCCCCCCCCCCCCCAAAAAAAAGGAGAAGTGAAAGTTCAAATATGTTGTAAATAAGCTTGTATATTGAAGGGTAGTTCAGGAACAAATGTAACCATCTTGGGACTACAGAAAAGGAAAGTGAAGCAATAAGGGATAGAGGATTAGCCTATTTGTGAACCATAGCTGATGATGTTATTTAGGACAAAGTTATGCTTAGGAAACAACTGCTTGAAAAATTCTTTCTACATCCTGATTTATTCAGTTTATTTCAGCAGCTAAATCACGGCTGGTTCACATCAAACGGTCTGTTATTGTTGTGAGCGAAATTGGGGAGAGTTGAATGAGAATTAATGATTTGGTGATTTCCTTTATAAGAAGTATATGAAGTTGATCTATATAATATTTTTAATCTTTCTTGGAAAGACCGTGAAATCTATGAAACAATTTAAATAATTTTTTAGTCTGGGTGAAAGGGAGAGAGAGGAGGAGGATGAAGTGATGAATGCCCGAAAGGAACGGAGTGGAAAATACAAGGAGCTCGAAAGGGTTTTCAAAGAAAAGGAATTGCCTAAGATGGAGAATTAGAAGGATAACTACGCAGGGAGATTTGGCGAACATATTCTCTTTGGCAAAGCTAATTGGAGTTTGGACATCTCTATATTGTTGAATACCCTTAGGAGATTCTTATGTCCTGTTGTCTTCTTTTAGACAAAAATGAAATAAACAAGTATGAAGTAAACAAATACTCCTACTTTAATTAATTAGACCTGGACTTTATTATATTTAAACATATGGTGGTTTAGAATGGAGATGAAATTCAATTTTTTTGAAGAACGTTCGCATTTTTAAGTTAAAAGTTGGCCCCGTTTAACTTTTTTGGTTATAAGATATTGATTTAGTACTGGAAAGTGGGGAGAAAATGTACCCTTGTCAAGAAAAAAAATCAGTCCAAAAGAAAGAGGTACCCTTTTCAGGAGAAAGGACACATTTTGGAACATCCCAAAATATAAAGTTGGTCATTAGCTTGGGCTAAAAGGAGTAATAGTTTCATTTGATATAAAATTTAATATCTTCCACTTTTCTAATTTTCTGCGGGCTATAAGTTTCTTATGTTTTTTAAAATCATACACTGAATGTCAGGGGTTGCTCGTTTATGGCAGACAAGGCCGGGAAATTTCTCGAAGCAATTTGGATCCAGTTGTGTGTAAAGAGGTAATTTTCCTTTGCTTGTGGCCGCCTTAGTTCCCTTTCATTGGTTTACAGTCTCATTCTTTTTGTTCTTTCGGATCAGGTTTGCATCTAATGCTATTTCATGGGAACCAACATGTTGTACAACATCTATTTAGTCCATTACTCTCATATCATTATTCAACCTCTTTGATTAAAAATAATAATTGCACTACAAAATGTTATGATCTACTAGGAGTAAATTCAGATGGAAGGATGTAAATCATATGTTCACGTGTCAAATTTATTGGTTCTCTAATTTTTAAAATAAAAAAGATGTAACTTCAAATAACGCACCAAGGTGTGCCTAGTGGTCAATTAAGTGGGTGCAAGACAATCAGACAAAAAAACAAGGTAATGTATTTCCATTTGCCTAAGCTTGGATAGACAGAGTTATTCGGTATCTGTGCTGGTGGGTGGTAGCAAGTACTTGGTGGATAGCCAAAGTGCTCACTAGTTGGCCTAGACACCACCGTCAGATATGACTCCTAGAGTTCCTACCCTTCCTTGCCTGTGCTGGTGGGAGATAGTAGGTACCTCGTGGAATTAGTCGAGGCGCATGCAAGCTGGTACGAACACCGCGGTTACAAAAAAAAGAGAAATATTACCGCTCCAATGTCCGTACTATGGAACATATGGAAGGAGAGGAATCACAAATGTTTTAATGCAAGATCAGAGACACCTTATACTACAACTACTCCTTAATTTCAGACTAGTTGGAATCAGCTTTATGAATCTTCCACATCTTTTCACTAATTTCATCATGGTACTCAATAATGAGTTTTTCAAACAAAATTAGGGTTCTCTAAAGTTAAAGCCTTCTATGTCTCATACTTCTTTTTAATCCTGACATACAAATGTCTAACCAAATTAAAAGGGCTTAAGGCAACTAAGTAAGTATACAAACAATAACTAGATCTTAATCAAACTAGTTAGTCTTACCTATTCATATGATTTCTGTATATTGCTTTTTGTTCTTTACTAAGTTTGCATGAATTTTAAGAGATTTTAAGTTTTTTGACACAACTTTTCCCCTGTAATTTTAAGTCCACTTGGTTCACATATGATTTCCATGAATTGCTTTTTCTTCTTTACTAAAGTTTGCAAAATTTGACAATTTCTTCCCCTGTAATTTTAATATACTTTGAACTAACATACTATCAATCTCATGGACCAATGCATTTGAAGGTCTACATAGGACATGATCAATCCAACTTAGATGACCTTTTCTCATTTTATTCTCTATTTATGCTGTTTGCACCTTTTGTTGAATGTGGTAATTTCGTGTCAAATATTATATGTGCGTACATCCATCTTAACATTTTCATATGTATGAAAGTCATCTCGTGGATATAAACCCAACATCATTTTCATATAATTGCACTGGTTTCACAACTGTTGTGTATAATCCTTGATACGTTATTACGTTAATGGACTGCGTTAGTTAAAGGAGTTCAAGTCCTTTATATTTTGTGAAGTTAAGCATTTTCGTTGTGCTGATTTTTGTGAACTAGATTCACTTTAATTATAAAAAAGAAAAAGGAAAACGGATTTATTTTAAGGTCTGACCAAATATAACTAAGAGGATTTTTTTTAAAGAATTTCATTTTTTTCATTTTTTTCTGTGTTACAGATGGAAAGTAACTTCAACATTCTAAAGGTTATATATTATCCAAGTATAGCGGGTTAATTAGGACCAAAAATAGTTTCATTGTACACTGTGTAAACGGTGCAAAGTTCAGGGGTCCAGAGGTATTGCTATTTGTAATCTATGCTCCAGAATGTCTCATGCAGACACCAACACATGATATTAAATTTACTGGTCAATGTGAGACCTGATTCTTACTATTCTTCAATTTACAGGCATGTCTCTACTCTCTTGAGCACAAGGTTCCTCTTGTTGTATTTAGTGAGGATCGGATCTTAACATTGTTTCATCACCCTCTTGTGGATTCACTTCATACGACATATAATGAGCCAAAGGTACCATACTTATCAATAGTCTATATCTTGCTAGATATTATACATGAATTGGCATGGGTTGCTGAATGCTTCATACCTAATCTATTTTGCCAGGCCGAGATTATTCCTTCAGTCGAGCAACTATTGGCAGGGACAGACATACAGGTATGTCGCTAAAATTAGCTGCTAAGCATATGACTAGTACTTTCCAAGTATTGAAGGGTAAAGGAGATTAGTTGTGGGGTTACACTGTTGCCCTGAACATATGCCATTCATTATTGAGAGGGAATTGCACTTGGCACTAGTACTACACATTTAAGCTGCAAGGAAAAAGGCATCCGAATTCGCTGGAAGAGTCCTTATTTTTCAAGCTGGTGGCTGACTTAGGATGCATCACATAATTAGTAGTTGATTAAATTCAACCATAGGCTTTATACATTTTGGTTTTGGGTGGGGGTGGCTTACATCTTGTATGCACATTGCTATGTTATGGAGGTGAAGTCTCCCCTACCCTACCAAAGTTTGTCTAGATGTCAAATTCCTCTCCATATGTTTGAAATAGTCCATATGGTTTTTGCTTATTAATGCAAGGTGAGCTTCGAGCCGTGGTAACAACCTCTTGCAGAAATGCAGGGTAAGGTTGCGTAGATAGACCCTTGTGGTCCGGCCCTTTCACGGACCCCGCGCATAGCGGGAGCTTAGTGCACTTGGCTGCCCTTTTTTAATGCAAGTTGAGCTTCAGTTTTTTTTTTTCAAAAACAATCTTTCTTCTTATTGGTTTTGAAGTTGATAATTTACATATTATAGTAATCACTGACAGTCCACTGGGTATGTTGTTGTAATAGTCACTGACAGTATGAGAAAAGGTAATGAACTAGAACTCGAGAGGAGAAGCGAGACACGGAGAGAGAAAAGGGAAGATAAGAAATAAAAGACAATCTAAAGAGATAGAATGAGCTACTATATTGAGGGTCGCTTGTTGGTGAAGATGCAGATGTCCAGTTTGCTAGTGTGTTGAGTATTTGGGTTGTAATCATTTTGACATTCTAATGCATGGTGATTTTGTGTAAGGTAGAGACAAAAGGGGCCAGTTGATCACTGTATGATCTTTTTAGTTTTCTTTTTCCTTGTTGCGGTGTTGATGGGAGCGTGCGGCCTTCTTTTTTTATCGGCCGCGCTTTGAGTAAACACATGGTATACACTCCATTTGTAGAGAGGGGAATTTACTCCTCCCTTCCTAGGGATAGCATGCAAAGAAAAACAGAGGTCCAAGCTAAATGGCAAACAGTTCTATCGACCTTTTTTGTTTTCTTTCTATTGTGTTTTAAATCGTTTTTCACATCTCATCAGTTTATTCTTTAATTTCACTTTTGGCATCCTCCCCGGTTTTATTAACTTGTTTAAATTACAAGTTTCTCATCTGCAGGTGGCAGGAGATTTTTTTTTCATTCAGCATCCATATTCTAGGTTTGGTTCTAAGTAATACTTTACTGCCAATTTGCAGAAGGTGATCTTCTTAGATACTGCAGAGGGAGTGAGTACTACATTAAGACCATACTGGGCGGAGGCAATTGGAGATAATGCCTCTGTTGTCCAAGCTCAACTGGACATGCTTGAAATTGTTCCTCCTGGAACTTCTAAGGGCAGTGGAGTAAAAATACTTCTTGATCATTTGGGTGTTAGTCCTAAGGAGGTGAGTGCTATCGAATTTTTTCGATAATCTCTTATATTACCTAATAATATCTCAAAACAGTTGAATAGAAGTTGTTAATCAGAATTACATTGACGCAAAGTTTTTCTAAAAAAAAAAAAAGACTAAAAATACATTGTCACAAGTATTAATATTTATCTTTCCTATGTGTAACTTCTTAGATGGTACACTTTTAAGTTTAATGAAGCTTGCCTGAGGATCCTTTACTCAGCATAAATGTTGTATCGTCAGTTATAGGCTCCTGAAACATGCTTCATTCTCTCTGATACACACGTGCCGAAGAAGTTACCATAAATGGGATTTTTAACCCAAGAAATTTGTAACAATAGAATACCAGAAAAAATCTACCCCTCACATATCTGAACAAATGAGGTTTATTTGCTAATAACTTTGAGCTGGTTAAGTTTCAGGGGGCGTTGCGGTACTTTTTCTGTCAGATATCGAGTTAGCATCTCAGTGGTTAAATGTGAGGATGGAACTCCCAAATTATAGACTTCATTGAAAAATGTCACCTTAACACATTAGAAATTTCTGAACATTTGGTGTTCCTCTGGTATAGACTTGTTTTTTCATTGGATATAGTGCACAGTCTCGCGATGATACATGGTGTAAGCGGATTAGTTTCAATATAAAAATAGGCTATATGGAGTGAGCAGGAGATATTTATATTTTCAAACCTCTCAAAACTCTTGGAACATTTTTTATTGGAAGATGTGTTTATGTTTTTCTCCTAGCCTCTTGAAACACCAATGTTTTGGTTGACAGTGTGGAGCAAGGACGGATCTCAAGTGTAATCTATGGGTACACGTGAACCCAATAGCCTTTACTCAAACCCGAACCATGTATACGTATTAAGAAATCCACTAAATATCTATCTTTAAATATGTGACTATGAACCCAATTATTATTGTATATTAACTTGAACCTGTAGTAGGAATCCATCAACTTCAAATTCTGGATCTGTCTCTGGACTGTGGAGCTTTCTGTTGTTTCTATAGAGTAAACATTTCCTTGCTCTACAGCCTTAATGGGGCCATGCTTTGGAGAATTGATTGATTTTCCCTTGGCATATTTTACCTGACTAGTTCAAGCTGGAGGCAGAGATATGATGAAACTGTATCAATTTAGTCATATTCAAACCATTTTTAGATCTATATGAGCGTGCATGATCAAGAATTTTGTAGTCTAGTTTGAGTTTCTCAACTCCTCTTCCACTTCTGTTTTCAGATAATGGCCATTGGCGATGGGGAGAATGATGTGGAGATGCTTGAGTTGGCTTCCCTTGGTGTTGCTCTCCGCAATGGATCAGAGAAGGCAAAAGCTGTTGCAGATGTGATTGGTGCCAGCAATGATGATAATGGAGCAGCTGATGCAATCTACCGTTATGCTTTTTGAGGTCGTCTTCAGGAACAGAAGAATTGGTAAACGAGAAGTGGAGAGGGTTAAACGTACACTTTCATAAAGTATTAAAGGTTTAGTTTTCTAACTTATTCAATTCAAGGGAACTTCTCATTAGCCAGTAATTAAGCTGGTGTGGAGCAAATCAGTCCCTCCATTCATACCATAGGCCACTTATAATGAATTTAGATCAAGAATCTACTTGTCATTTACCTTATGAAAGAATGAGGAAAGAAGCATAATTTGTATCTGCAGAGAACATCATTTCCCCCCCTGAACATAGGGTATGTCAATGACATCGTATACTCATTGCATGTAAGCCTGAGTACATATATAATATCGACCGTGATTGTTTCTTCTAATGCCTAGTGCTCCAAGGATAAAATCGTGCCTAGTGTTTACACCAAGCCTGCAACAACATATTACATGTCTTTTACATACTTGTTTATCAATGAATCATGATCAAATATGCTTTCTCGCATCAATGTACCAATAAATATGGTTTGGTGTAACCATTAGGCGCGGTTACATTTTCCCGATATTGGAGCTCTTTTTATCAATTGGGAGCCCAGACTCCAACAATTTTATTCTCTGAAGTCAATCCTAAAAGTAACATGCATTCGTAGATTACTGTTTGATGCATAGTTGTTGGTGACATTGCCATTGAATAGACTTACTAGCTATTTTAAGGAGTACATTTGAGCAGTTTGGAAGTGGCATCCATGAGAACTTTATCGCATGATTTTTTTTTGGCTTTGAAGAAAGAAAATACTACTATCGTTGTTGCAAAAAGACTGTCCCGTAAATTCAGAGAAAGATATTGCAATCTTGTGTCTAGTATATTACAAAGTTGAAGAGAGGAAGATTTTGATGGCTTAAATTGGAGAATACATGGCAATATAATGGAAGTCACAGTTTAAAATATCAGAAAAAAATGTCATAAAAGATCTAAAGCGAACAAAAAAATGAAAAAAAAAACTATATGAGTAGAGAACAAAACTACAAATAAATGAGAAAGGACAGCTTAGGGCATCTCCTTTAACTACAACAAGATTTACAAAATTTAAGAGGAAACACCAAGCGGAATATTATCTTATCTTATAATCATTATAAGATTTATTTATTTTAAATTTTATACAAAATTTAATTTCTTTATTATATCGAGTCATGGTCAGTCCCACCTTCCATGACCACGGTGCTTCTTCACCATAGACCGTTCAGCACTGAAGGCAAAAGAAGCTGCAGTCACTGAAAAAATAATTGAACTTCATTAGGAAGAATGAAATATTTTAATTGAAGATAAATATATAATTGTTACGTCGTAATTTTGGATTACTTACATGCAGATATGATGAATGTTTTACCAGCATAATTTATATTTGCCTTAGTCCATGAACAGTATCGAGAAGCAGCAAACTGAATAGAAAAAGAAACACACAAACACACAAAGTACTTCATGGGAATTATCTTATAAAAAGAAAAAAGAGATTAATGAACAGTTTTTAATACTAAGGAATAAAGTATGTGGAGATAAAGTGAATACTTTTTTGTTACACAAAAAAATTGTTTAATTATTTGTTGTAATTCTCAGACAAAGTTGAATGATTTTTATGTTACAAAAAAATAATCTATTGGCTATCTGTGATACTTGAACAAAATTGACTGATTTTTATTCGTGATTGTGAAATAAAAGTTGAGTGATCATTTATGAGATCAATCCTTCCTTCCTACTCATATTTATCACTTTATATATCCATAATTAAATGATACATATTTTCATTTTAATTTCTAACTACTCCTATTAAGATTAAATTATTTTATTTGATATAAATATCGAGTATGGATAAATATTTTTCGCCTATCCGACTCACTCCAAAAAATAAAAACTTATAAAATTGAAGAGAATAGATTACCACAACTAGAGAAGTAAGAGCACATGTCGTGACAGCTCCTTTAAATCCATCTTGAATGATGTCTTCATAATCAAGGAAGATTATAAAAATTTTAAAATAAATGAGAAGATTAGACAAACTAATTAGAATATATTTCTGAAAAAAAAAAGGAAATGAAGGATCTTTATCATTTTAAAAGCAAAAATAAGAAAATAGGGAAGAAGGAAATACCTTGAACGTCCTGACTTTTTTGTTCTTCGGTAATGGGTGGCATTTTGCTTAATTATTTCTGTCTCTAATTATACTTGGAGGATGAATTTGATGCCTTTGAATGTCAAGAAAGTGATGAAAAGTTATGTTATTCAAACTTTAATTGTGAAACTTTTTTTCAAATTTTCTGTCGAAAAATCTTTATAATGGGCCCTCTCTTCTCTCAAAATACGGTTAACCTTTTCTATTGTTGTTTAACAAATTTTCCAAAAATTAAGGTAAACTATTAATATTAAGTGGACAAAATTTTATGTTGTTTGCTCTTTGTATAAAGGGAAAGGGAGTTTTCACTTTTCACCATTCTCATAGTTTTTTTGTTTTGTTTATGGGTGGGGTGAGCTAGGCCCGTGCAATAGATCGTGCATAACATAAAAGAGTACATGCTAATGTAGGGGTGTGAATAGTTTGGATAAACTCGAAATCCGAATTGAAATTCGAACATTTTGAATTTAAATTTTGGAAATTGGATTGAGTTTCGGATTTGATTTTTAAAATATTTGGATTTTGGATCGTTTTTCGGATTTGGAATTTCGATATCCGAATTTCTTATACCTTATGTTTAGGCTAACCCACTATCCATTAATATATTAATGCATTACTTAAGTCAATTATATCTTACTCATTACATATTAACCCCTATATTAAAAAAATTACTAAATTCAATATGTTTGGATTTGTTAAATTTTAAGATGACTACTCTTTAGATTTTCTTTTTGTTTTCATTGTCCGTATATATTCTATATATGAGATGATTTTACTAAATTAGATTTGTTCATTCATAGACTAGTATTGCCTTTGTTGCATCCTTGGCAATGATTGTATTGCTTGTATGAGTACTTTATTTATATGATTGAGTTAGCAACGAGGAACTATATTAAGGCAATTCGGTATATATATTTTATTTGATTGTTCATTTTATAAGGAGAAGAAGAATCAATTCAACTTATAAGCCGAACCGAAAATCAGAATTATCCAAACCGAACTTAAAAAATCCGAACATATTTGAATCGAATTCGGATTACATGTTGCGAAATCCGATAATCAAAGTTATAATCCGAAATGTGCTAAACCCGATCCAAACCGACCGATGAACAAGCCTATGCTAATGTATGTCACAATAATTTTTTTTTTTTGCTAATAATGACATCCGAGTCAACTGGATTCCTCTCCTCTACAGAAATATCTTGCATTTCTATTTCTACAAGAGTATTTAGCATTTCCTGTCGACGATAAAACAGGCTAATGACAAAGATAATTATGATGAACAAAAGTATAAAAGCGCCGACAAGTAGAAAAACCATGTCGGCACTATTGGCACCTGCCCAACTTATAGCAATCCAAACTTGAGCCGCGACGGAATGTGCGAAAGCCAAAATCACCGATACATGTTTGTACGCCAAAAGAGCAGATTGATAACATTTTAAAGTAAAGAAACTAAATTAATTCATTTCGAATTGGTTACATTTTAAAGAGTGGTTTAATTTCAAAAGCAATTGATCTTAGTATAGTTATATTGTGAACATTTTACAATTGAAATGAAACAAATGCTATTTTTTGGTACTCTCGTTTGTGTTGTTCATACTTACAAAAAAAAAATTCTTCATTTAAAAATATATTTACTAATTGATGGGATGCACGTGTGCCGCATGAGATGCATGTGCACCACACAAAATACACGTGCGGCGCACGAGATGCACGTGTGACGGAGGAGATGCACGTGTGTCGCAAGAAACTAATTTATAGAAAATACTTGAGACTTCTTATTAAAATTTGGCTTTAAGTTACCAATTCCATTGAGTGTCCTGAATAAATAAAATAAAGTTGTGGTTTAATCTGCGAATTAAAAAAGAAAGATAAAATATATAACTATATACAATTGTCTGTTATTACTTTCTAGAATGATCCAAAAAAATAATTATCTTATTTTTTTACTAAAAATTAAAAATTATAATTGATTCCAACATCTACGTACTAATATAAGCGCATCCTTAATCTTCAAAGTAAATTCTCTTATAGGAAAAAAAAAAAAGAAGCAAATTCTCCTAACATATGCAATGCATGTAACCATAATATATGCTAATTAATCAATTTCAATTTAGCAACGGACTAACAAAGTTAAACAACATTAACTTGTATATTTATCTTAAATAGAAATAACATATATTTCAAGATCATTGCATATGAAACATCTACGTACACTAATTTATATTGGATTTCTCCAACATTACTAACTGTTAGAGGGAGATAAAAAATATAGGAGGAGAAAATAGAACCGGATAAACTTTTGACGGCCACTGAAACAAACCAGATATAACCAATACAACACTAATGTATATTATAACCACTGAGAACACAAATTACAACTGATGAAGGGAAACAAAAAGCAATTAACGAGTAACAGTTACTAATGGAAAAGTGAGAAGAATAAACCAGAAGGAGATGCGTGAAAGAATTTACACGTATATATCGTGTATATTACATATATATTTTGTATAGTCCTATTAGAATTCTTATACAAATGTAATTATGGTAATAGTCTTGTATTAACAAAATGTAGTAGTCTTGTATTAGAAAATGTAGATTTAATTTCCATAACTAAATAATGTATATCATGTATATATATCTTTTACATTAATGAAAATAATTAAGGTGATTATTCTTTCATGGTATCAACAATCTAAGACAAACTTTTCCTTCCGCCGCCCTACTCTCTCTTCGGCCGTTGGTCGTAACTAACCCCCCCCCTCTTCATTTTTTTTCCGAATCCTTAATTCTCCTCTTGTTCTTTCATCATGTTTACCACAAAGAACACCTTTCATCCTGCCCGTGCAGTCTCCAATATCAAAAATAACATCTCTATTGTTCTTGAGATGGAAAACGTCCAATACGCGATGTGGGCAAAATTTAAAATTCACGCACGGTCTAATAGAGTCCTCCATCACATCGTCCCACAAGAAAAATACAAGGAGAAGGTGCCTACCACCGATGATGAAATAGAGTTGTGGGCAACTCTTGATGCTATGGTACTCCAATGGATTTATTCCACCATCTCTACGGACCTCTTGCAGACTATTATTGAATCTGACGCCACGACAATGGAAGCTTGGAATAGGTTGCGTGATATATTCCAGGATAACAAAAATTCTCGTGTCGTGGCCCTTGAGCAGGAATTCTCCCACATAAACATGGAGGATTTTCCAAATGCCTCAGCCTATTGTCAAAGGCTCAAGGAGTTGTCGGATCAACTCAATAACGTTGGCGCGCCTGTCACTAATGATCGTCTTGTTCTTCACATAGTTATAGGTCTCTCCGAGGCTTATAATGGTGTTGGAACTCTTCTTCGTCAAAGTAATTCTCTCCCGCCGTTCTACCAAACACGTTCTATGCTCACCTTAGAAGTCGGGTTGGATAAAAGATGGCAACCGGAGCCAATTCCGCCATGATGGTAGCCACGTCACGCGACACTAATGACCCTCACTCATTCTCGAAAAATTCTAGCCAAAACCGTAACGGTGGCGGCAAAAAGGGTCAAAATTGGAAAAATGGTAGCAAAAACTGCGGCGGTGGTGGTGGCAGTGGCGGGGGTGGCAGTAGTGGAGGACGGGGCGACAATGGCTAGCAGACTGGGCAGTAGCACCATTGGCCGCAACCTTGGGCCAGTGCATAGTGGCGGTGGGGCTGGGCCAGTGGGCAGTGGTCCAATCCACAGTTTCCGCCTGGTCCAGCACCGTATTGGGCCACGCCCAACGGATTCCAGCAGAAAGGGGCTTCACGGAATGGGCCCTGGCAGCAGGCTTTTGTAGTTTCCCAAGAAAGCATTTGTTTCTTTGTTTTCATGCTATTCAACATGATATTATATTAAAAATATGTATGCAAATCAACTGTTTATACTTGCAAAAAGTACAAGGAAACAGATTCAACAAAACCTGCATTCTACTTTCTACGGTTCAGAAAACCTCAACACTCGCCAGGAAATCATTATATAAGCAGTTAATAGCTTCTCCTCTGACAATGACACGGACGAACCACTTCTTTTCGAATCCATTGATATATCAAGGCAGACAAAAAAGAAAACAGTAACAAGCTTATCGTAAAGGGAAGAGGAAGATTACTCATACATGACGCAAATCCAAACGAGTAACGGAGCACCAGTGTATGCTCTCACAACAAGCATATTAGGATCTTCGGACCAGTGTCTTAAGCAGATTTATCGTACCGAGTGTTTCTCCTTGCACATTCCAAGATTGTCTTGTCAGCAGTAATGAAGTATGCAGCAATGGAAGCTGTTCACAGTAAGAAACAAAGAAATTTCTATGAAGAAAATTAAAGGAAACAGAGAAACTATTACTCCCTCCGTCCCAAAAAGATTGTCCTACTTTCCTTATTAGTTTGTCCCAAAAAGATTGGCACATTTCTCTATTTAGAAACAATTTTACTTTATGAGATGATTTTCAGCCACACAAATATCTAAGGCTTATTTTGGACCACACATTTCAAAAGTCTTCCTTTATTTTTTAAACTCCGTGTCAAGTCAAACTAGGACAATCGTTTTGGGACAGAGGGAGTATTACGTACTACTGATTTACATAGAAGTAGAAGATCACCTAATATGCTATGTTATTCTAGAAGTAAAGTACATGATATACTGTCTGGTCACCAAAAACAAAAATGAAATAAGTAATACTCATTGGTGATAGGATCAAAAGATGATTGAGGTAAGATGAAGCTTTTGCATCAGAGATACCCAAACTAGACAAACTAGATTAAAGGAACCGGACAATGAAGTTTCTCATAGGTAGATGACTGACGCATTCAGGAACTTAAAGAGACTAACAGCTCTTCACGAACATTAACAGGGTAACTGAAAATGAAGTGATGAAATACCTACCCGGCATTACATGCCTTTGGTATGAATACAGATCAAAATACTGCAAATTATCACTTAAAAAATAGTGCAAATTATCCTAAAGGTGTTTTTATGCTCAATATCTATTCTTGATGTTGACTAACGCTCTAATAACTTTTCTATCAAATCTTATAACCATTTTCACAGGGTTTTACTCATATTTGTACACAAAGTTTTGCCATAAAAGAGTAAGTGCACTCGTGTTTACATATAAGGATATTGAATTCTTCCACATTGTACAGGGATGATAGAATTTAGGGCTATACTAACAAATAGATAATAATTAACTTTAAATTGACAAAACTTGATCGAATGGACTGTGAAGTTGAAACAAAATTAAAGGGTTTAGTAAATACTTGAACTAGTTGATGTGCTTAATTGAACGTTCTAAAAGTTCAGGGGATCCAACAATCTTTTGCCTTAAAATGCACATACTCATTCCCATTTGAGGAAAGTAGATCAAACAAGAAGAAGACGAAGATAATAATAATTCACATAAAATGTAGTCAACTGAGATGGGAGAAATACAATTGGTAGTTTTATGTGTCTTCACCTGTATATAAGCCTAATCATAAAATCACAGACCCCTCACACAATCAACAGTTGAAAGGACTTATCAATAAAATATGTGAACATATGTTAAGGTCATACCAGCAGATATGATGAGTGCTTGAGCAGTATAATTGAGATTTGCCTTTGCCCAAGGAATTGTCCGCACAGCAACCAACTGAGAATCGGAGAGCCGCGATTTATAAGATACAGACAATTGAGAGAAAAGAATAACCTTTTCCTTTTAATTAATACATTCACTGTCACAGAAATGGTGTAACAGCACCAAAAGTGTTAGAAAGAGAAGAGTAGATATCAATAAAAGAAGGGTCTGTTCCGTGAAGATAAGATGTCATCATAGTCATACTTATCTAGAGCAAGATCATTTGCACTACACAGACAAGCTGACAAATGAAAATAATTTGGACAAAGAGTAAAGTTGGTATGGCCATGAAAGTCCATTTTTCCCTTTCATGATTTTGGGAGATTCATGGTCGAAAATGTTATTTTCTTTACATGAGTTGCAGTCAGCACTATCTAGCAACATTTTGACCATCAATAGCTATCAGAGCCAGAGGACTGTAGATAAATGGACTCTTGACGAAATAAAAATCCAAAATGAAGTTCAACGACAATATTTTACTTATATGATAGCAGAGAGTATAGTCCAAACTAAAAAAGCTTGGGCAATAATCATATCACCACTTCACCAGAAGAACATCACTCCACTAACCGTAGGAAATGCACTAGCAACACATGCAACTGCAGCTGCTTTAGTTCCTGCACGGACACCCTCTGCAAGTCCAGTAAAATGCACAAACAAATCAGGTGTTAGACATAACTTTTCCACTGACATAACCAAAATTCATGAAGAGGAAAACTTCCCATATAACATGTACATTAATTAACAGAGAAAAAGAAGAACAGGTAGCTTCGGCTTGAGCCAGCAGCTTGAAGCTACAATTCATGAAGTCGGAGGTAAAAGAGTTGGAACCTAAGAATTAGTAGACTTTTAATTGTGGGAAGTTATCAGAGTGGCTAAATTGTTAAGAATTTTGGAGCAATTGCAAGGTACTACAACAAATGAAGATAGATTTTTTCGGCAGAAACACAGCAAGGAGACTACACAGTTGGCCCTTCATATGCAGCACTCAATCACAATGACAGCAGATCAACGAATGGCCCTGGAAGCACATCTGGAAAGTAAAGATACCACACAAGGTGGCATGTTTCTCATGGTTAGTTGCAATGGAAGCATGCCTAACTCAAGATAACTTGATGAGAAGGGGAATGAAACTGCGCGCAAGATGTAATTTGTGTGAGAAGGAAACAGAGAGCATTAATAGTCTCTTTGTACACTGTCCAGTCACTGATCAGATATGGAAACTTATTTTTAACATGAAACACATCAAGTAGATTATGCCTAATAGCATGTTTGGCCAGGCTTTTAGGAATCCAAAAGTGCTTATTTCAGAAAGTTGAGGTGTTTGACCAAAGCTTCCAGGAAAAAAATAAGTACTTTTGAGTAGTAGCAGAAGCTTAAGAAAGTATCTTTTCCCCGGAAGCACTTTTGGAAAATTGGTCAAGCACAAAGTACTCCTCTAATACTGGTAAAATGCTTTTCAAATTGAAGCCAAACACAAACTGCTACTTCCAAAAAGTACTTTTCAAAGTAAACAGATTTTGGAAACTTAACCAAACATGCTATCTTTGTTAGCTTCCTCAAATAATGCTGGAGGTCCAGTTAGGCAAAGATTTGGTGGAAAACAATACTTTCTTGCATATGGTAGACTATTTGGAAGGAAAGAAACACAAGATGCTTTGAAGAAGATAGAGCAATGTGCAGAAAATCAAAATGAACTGTCTACTTCTATTTAATTTTTGGTGTAAAGAAGAATTGGTAGAAGATGTTGATACACTGCTAGATATCATAGATACCTTGTAAGAAGAAGAGTGACCTATGTTTGCCTTTTGTAATATCTATATGGTTTCCAGCACCTTCTTTTTGTTGATGATATATAATACGGTTACCATTCCTAAGACCAGAAAACTATTCTAGGCCAGACATGCCAAGTATGCAAAGCAACAAAAAGTACCAAATCATTGAGGTATATCATGTTTTATGCTTTTTTTTGTGTTACCAACAGGGCTGATTCGACCCTACTTAGTAAAAGTATCTTCTACCTCTTCCACAAGAAATCACGACGCAAAATGTGTTGAAATGGTGAGCAGCCAGCATCATAGTTTATTCAAGTTATCATACTAATTGGTTCACCCAGAACCATGAAACATGATAACTAATGATCCAATAGGCTGGTGCATTTAATATTTTCAATGTTTTCGAACATCAATCTAGAACCCAAACTACAAAAAACCCTTTTAAGACATGAGGTTATAATTATAAAAGCTGTTTTAAATGGGAAGCTTGTACCTGCAGAAGGATGCCAATTATAGATAACAACAACAACATACCCAGTGAAATTCCCATTGTGGGGTCTGGGGAGGGTAGAGTGTAGGCAGACCTTACTTCAAACTAACTTGGGAGGTAGAGAGGCTATTTCATATGAACCCTCGGCTCAGAATAAAGCAATAAAAAACAGGTCAAATAAGAAAAAGGAGCAAAGAACAATAGACACTAAATAACAATAGAAATCGAAGAACAAGAAACTACAGGAGAAATACTACGACTAATAGTAAGGAAGGAGCAGTAGCTACAACAAAAAAGTATGCTAAGCGAAGAACAAGAGACAATAAATAATAACAGAAATCGAAAAACAAGGATGCCAATTATAGATATGATTAATTAATACTCAATAACAGCCAAACTATGAGTTGATCCAGCAAAAAGAACTCCATATTATAAAATGAAGTCCATCTAGTTTTCCAGCGAAGCAAATTATAGTCTTGAGCAGAATCCTAAGCTAAAGGTGAGAACCAACAAGAATACTAACACCAAAGTTCCTATCTTTTCTCTAAATATTAAGTTATTTATTAATTTTTTTAAAAAGGGAGAAGAATAAGAGGAGGATCTATGACTAGATGCTAGTAAAGTGACATCCAATTAAGCAAAAACTGTTGGAAATTTGCCTTTGGTGGGGAGGTGCGTCCACCCATATTTAATGACTTAAACACTAGGGTTCCGCATGTTGGAGGATTTGTCTCTTCACACGTGCATAATCTACTAAGTGAGTAGATGACCGCAGGGCCAAGGATCGTCAAGTTTCGTTAAGGAATGAAAGAGATATTGGTCCACGAAGTAAGGTGTTTGAGGCATGGAAATATGGTGTGGGACAAATCTACCACATCGGTGGGAAAAGGAAGAATTGTTCTCTTTATAAGTCTCAAAATTGGCTAAGGGTTTGGGACCCCAAGGGGTAACCCATGTGTTTGAAGGAGGGAGACCTAGATGTGCTTGGGTTCGAGGCTAAGTCCACACGCGCGCCGCCGCCGCTCGGGTCATGGGCCTTGGGCTTCTTCTGATATTATCTTTTTGGACCTCAAACTGTTTAGTATTTACAGTTTGGTCCCTAGAGTTTCTGGAAATATGAAATTGGTAACGACGGAAGGCAGAAAGTTTCTGTCGGCCTTTTGGGTTGGTTTTTGGAGCGTTAAAACTCCATTAATCTGCACATAACTCCTCCTAACAGCTCCTTTATGATGCACATTAAATCAGTTATTTACTTGGCTGATTAACTCCTCACTAATGGTCATTACTTGGCTATTAACAGCCAACTAATGGTTGTTGAGAAGTCCTTGAGGAGTCCCTCTCCTTAGACTATATATTGAAGCCTTTGGCTCAATTGTTGAGACTAGACAGAAAAAGACACAAAACATAAGAGAGAACGAAAACAAGAGAAACTCAGTCCAAAAACGTGAGCACAAACAGTGGACAAACAGAAAACTCTTCCTTCCTTTTCCATTCTTCAGCAAGTCGTTCCGTGTTTGTTTTCTTCGTCAGAATCAACCTATTTGCTTTGTAGTGTTGATGAGTTGTTGTTTTATCGTGGGAGACTATTGCATGTTAACGTAAAAGCATATATACGGGGCAATCTTGTCTTAAAGACAGAGAGTCATCTCTCGACTCAGCCACAGTTGTAACGATCCAGATTTAGTGTTTCTTGATTTCAGGTTATCAAGATCCAACGCTCAACAAGCTTGCGGCAGTTCTGAATATTTGCTACTTGTTTATCCTTTCAAACACTTGTAATATTTATTTACTTCTCGTACTGCAATTTACATTTCCAACAAAAACATCATATCGTCACTCTAATCACAACATAAAGCTATATTTCAATTTTTATTTCTCCAAAGTACCTAGAAATGAGAGAAAAAGTAGGGAAAAGAAGTTGGAACCTTGAGTACATTCTCTAGACTTGCGAATTCTATCCTCCTCAAATGCAGAAGCAATCAACAAAGACTCCCTTCGTTTTGCCCATGAGTCCCTCATCCCTGATGAAATTCCCATCTCTCTTTTTCTGTTGTTGTTTGATAAATCAAGAAGACTCTGTTTCAGCAGAACCCCAGATGGAATTTATGTAAGAAAAAACACAACTATTCAGATATTAATAAACAGAAAGATAGATCAAGAAAATGACTTACAGATTTAGTTGAGACAGAATGATACGGTGGAGAAAGCAAAAACTATAATTGATACATGTTGAAGGCGGCTAGTAGAGAGTTGTATTCAGTTGAATTTGTACAGAATAAACAAAGGCAGTCAGCACACAGACAACCCACCCAGTTTTGGCTGCTTTCTTGGCATATTTTATTTTCCTTTATGGAGTTTCTCTTATTTCACTTCTTGTTTTTTTTCCGAAGGTACTCCGTCTCTATTCATTATTATTTATTTAATTTAAGAAATCAAAGATAATTTATCATCTTATAATTATTTTACCTAGTTATTTAGTACCTCCTTCATTTCAAATTATTTCTCCATTTTTTATTTTACACGCGGCTTAAAAAATATTAACTAAAAATGATATTTGACTACTTTATCCTTATTTATATTTAAATTAGCAAAAAGGGTTAAATTTGCGCTCCAACTATGCTTTATAGGTTAAAATTGCCTTTCGTCAAACATTGGGATCAAAATTGCCCTTTCTGTTAACATACTTATTACATTTGCTCTTATATGGATAGAAGTCTGACTTGGACTCCATCACACTTAAAACTTTTGTCATGTCAGATCCACGTAAGATACACCTAGGCTCTCACCCAATTGTTTTAACATGTAACATGTACTCGTTACCTCACCATTTATATTCTTTCAACCCGGTCCATTTCAGAAGAAGAGTCAATCGCTAGTAGTATCGGGGAGAGAAAAACAAAGGGCGACTTGGAGAACTAAAATCCTAGTTCATCGATCTCTTAGTAATCGGTCTAAGGGGTATGAATTTTTGTTGGAAATTAGCCTTTGGCGGGAGTTGCGACCGACCAACTTTAACGGCTTAAACACTAGTGTTACGTATGTTGGAGAATCCGGTTCTTCACACATGCATGATGTACTGGCACGATAGATAACCGTAAGGGCGAGAATCAAATTTCATTGAGAAATGAAAGAGATATTGGTTCTGGTAAGTGTTTGAAGCATGCGGAAAGTGTGGTGTTGTGTTCAATTCTCCTCATCGGTGAGGAAGAAATAATTATCAGTGTATATAAGACTGAAATGTGTTTGGGGTTTGGGACCCCAAGGTATCCCATGTGTTTAAGGAGGAGGACTGGGATGTCGGTTGAAGACACCTTGCCTTGCTTGGCCTTGCCGTCGTCGGTCGACTCGGTTCGGTTAGGATTCGGGTTCGGGTTCGGGTTAGTGCTCGGGTCCAGAGTCCACGGGTCCGCGAGTCCGCGGGTCCGCGGGTCAGTCGTGGGCCGTAAATTTGTGGTAATGGGCACTTCCCAATATATCTTTTTGGGCGAGAAAACTTTGTCGGAGAAATGCAGTTTGATCCCGAAGTTTGGATGTGCGGTTGGACCAGAATTCTTTCAGATGTGCGATTTGATCCCGAAGTTTCAAGATGTACGTTTGGTCCCTGAAGTTTCAAGATATGCAGTTTGGTCACTGAAGTTTTTCGGAAAATCGAATTTCTGTGATGCAGAAACGAGCGTTCGGCACTCAATTCAGCCATTTATTTTGGTGAATTACACCTCCACTAATGGCCAATCCGTTGGCAATTTTCTCCATTTATTGGTGGCTTTACTACCTCCATAATGTGTTCATTATTTGGCCAATAATGGTGATGAGGTCAACAACCCTCTTCCTCTATATAAACACCCTTACACCATTGTTGAGAACACTTCATATACACTAATATACACAAAGTAAAGTATAGCAGCAGTTTCTTCTAATCTTCCAAGCATCATTTCTTATTCATATTCTTCACGGTAGCTTTTGGTTTCCTTTGCTCAATTGTTCCATTCTTTTATCTTGGGAGACGAATTGTCGGGCATTATAAAGGATACATACGGGGCAATAATATTGTCTTAAGATTGAGTGCCACACTCAGCGAGAATCAAAGCGATTCCTCTTGTTCAACAAATATAGTAATTTTTTATTGTTATATTGTAATTTCCGATTTCTAGTTGAATTGTAATTTCAATTCTTACATAAGCGATTACTTGTAATTTCCGTTTACCAAATCCTTTGTAATACCAACAACTTAAGGCAATCTTTTATTGCTACTATAATAACATGGTCGAAATATGGCCGATGTTATTTGCTCTTCTGCGCCTCTCGAGGCAACGTTCTTTGCCTTCCCAGCTGCCCATTCTTGGCCAGAAGCGGTAACCCATACGCCGCTGTTCTGCTTCGCCGCCATTTCAAAGCGATAGCTGCTATTTGCCATCTTTGAGCTCGCACCCTCTTTCACACACCATGATCATACTGAAAAATTCATGGGATCGGAATTCAAAAGATGGCGACAAAGATCTTTGTTTTATATGATTATGGGCATGGCCCGATTCTACGGAAGATCCTCCACAGTGGAGATGAAGGCGGACTCTTCGCTAATGAAAGCAGGTGGAGGGCCTTGAGTATCCATGTCATTAATGGCATGAAGATGGTTCGTGGCAGCATGGAATCATAGCGATTTCATGTGCGAGAACTATATATTGAGCGCTTGTGACCCTCTACACCGGTATATTCTCTGGTTGGCCACCGCCAAAGAGTGTGGGAAAAAGCGCAAAAGAAGTACAACGCACAAGATCTGGTACTAAGAAGTTCATCGTTGGGAAATTTCTAAAATTCCAAATGGTGGACAAAGAAAGCGATGATATCCCAAGTCCGAGGAATTCCAAATGATTTTACATCACCTGGATTTGGAATTTGAAAGCAAGCGAGCGATTTTTGGTTGCATCTGATTGAAAAGTTACCTCCTTAGTGGAATGAGTTTATGAGTTACTTGAAACTGAGACAAAGAAATGACCTTGAAGAGCTTGTTATCAAGCGCAAATTCAGGAAGATAATAAGAAGACCTTGCCAAGAAGTAGACAACATTACGAGGCAGCGCGAATGCAGGGTGAGGCCAAAGGAAAACAAGCAACAAGCGGAAGTTCCACAAAGGCGGCAAAGCCGGCGGAGCGTTGAGTAGCTGCGTAAATCAGCCATGTGGAAGTACAGTCACGGGATCAAGAATCTGCATGGCTCAAAGCCGACAACAGCGAAAGCCAAGTCGAAGCGAGGCTCGAGCTAACGTCGTCAAGGACACGCCTGGATGACATGATTGAGAGATCTCGGCCGTGGTGCTAGAAGCCAACTTGGTGGAGAATCCAATGCAGCTGGTGGGTGGACCACGAGGTGCAACAAGACACATCTGTTCCAACAAAGATGCCTTCTCCACGTCACGCACTCCGGCCTCCGACAGAAGGCTCATGGGCAACGCTTCTTGGACGTGCTAGGAGTTGGAAGGTGGTCTGAAGATGACTTCCAGGCAAGGAACTCACCGGCTCTGAAGGAAGTGATGACGAGAGATTAGAAGAAATCTAGTTTCGGACCTTTATTGGTTAATCTTTGGTTTTTAGGCTAGTGTTTGAATCAAATAAATTTGTACTCACTAAAAATGGCACATTTGTGGGGAGGAACCGTCTGTGAAGGCCTCTTCGGAAGTGAATGCCATGTATACGTATTGCGTCAAGGAAATAAAGTTGAACCTTAACTTCTTATTTGCTTAGTCTTCTAATTTATGACATCATAGATTGGGACACGTTAACTACAAGTCTATTCAAAGGTCGGTAAAGATGGAGTTGTTCTTGATACATCGGCGTAAACCCTCAACATAAGTGTGAAAGTGTGCGTGGAGGCAAAACTTACTAAGCTTAGCTTTTCGATCCGGTCGAAAGGAATATCGCTCTCTAGAACTTATTCACACGGATATACGTGATTTGAAGTTTGCACACAAACTAGGAACAAGTACTTTGTGACATTTATAGATGATAGCACAAGGTATTGTTACCTTTACTTGTTGAAAAGTAAGGATGAAGCGCTTTGGAAAGCGTTTCGACGTTACAAAGCGGAAGTTGAGAATCAACTTAGCTACGAATTAAATCCATTAAAGTAGCGGCGATAGAGGAAGAATATGTAGCGCCTTTTGAGGAGTCTTTGTGCCCCGAAGGCATTATTCATCAAAGCGGCGCTCCATGTACTCACCTCAATCAAGCGGTGTGGCGGGAACGTAGAACCGCACATTAAAGGAAATGATGAATGCCTTGCTTATCAATTTCCCGGTCTTCCCAAAACGTGTGAGGGAGCGAGTCCTTACGCTAATATGATTCTTAGCGAGTCCCACATAAGGGTAAGGACAAACTCCATATGAATCATGGAAAGGAAAGAAACCCACCTAAATACTTTGGTGTGGGGTTATCTGGCAAAGGTTGAAGTACCCAAGCCAAAGCGAGGTCAAGATTGGGCCTAAAGGCTGTAGATCGTGCATATTCATTGGATATGCAAATACGATAGTGCTTATCGCTTCTTAGTGCATAAGTCAGGATATTCCAGATATCCACCAGGGAGTACAATAATGGAATCAAGGAATGCTCTATTCTTTGAAAGTACCTTTCTAGAAAGGAGAAAGACATAACCTCTCTCAAGCAGTTATGCACAAAGCTCTCGAACCAAGGAGTCCTTGATCGCCGGATACGAATAGTTGAATCTAGCGAATCTCGAGGGTGGTGAACATCCAGATCTAGTGTTCAGTTCTCGGAACTTGGAGACTCAGAGATGGATCTAAAGGCGAAGTAAAAAGGGCCGGGAAGGATAAATCCTTTGGTCCCGACTTTGTAACTTATATGGTCAATGATGAACCAAGGACAATTGCTAGGCGTTGTCAACTCGAGCACCGCCTGGAAAAGCTATTGAGTGAAATAAGCTCCCGCACAACCATACTTGGGAGTTGGTTGATCTTCCTCCGAAATAAACCGTTGGGGTGTAAGTGGATACTCGAAGCGAATACAAAGCGAGATGGGTCTATGGACAAGTACAAAGCCAGGTTGGTAGTCAAGGGCTATCGACGAGCGAAGGCTTTGACTACTTTGATACCTGCTTCCAGATCTCGGATGACATCCCATCTGGGTATTTATTGCGATCGCAGCTTTGCGTGACCTTGAGATACACGGATGGATGTTAAGGCGGCTCTTCCGCAAATGGCGATTTGGAAGAAGAAATCTATATGGACCAACCCGAAGTGCGTGGTTGAGGCAAGAGAAGAAAGTCTGGCGACTTATCAAATCTCATGCGGTGAAACAAGCCGAAGCAATGGTACGAAAAATTTGATAGTACTCTACTTGTCGAAGGGTTCGCCCGTTAATGAAGTGTGATAAATGTGTTTACCACGAAGGTAACTCGACTCGTTTGTTATGATATGCAATATGTGAAGCGACATGTTAATCACGAAGAAGCGATCTAGGGTAATCCTAGAGACTAAGAACATGTTGAAACAATGCTTCGACATGAAGGATATGGGTATCGCAGATGTCATCTTAGGGATTAAGATCTCTAAGCGTCGACGGGGTCTTATCTCATCTCACTACATTGAGGATGTTTTGAGAAAGTTTGAGATGTTAGGCAGTTCACCGATAAAGTCACCAATGGATACAAATCAAAAGCTTGATAAAAATCTTGGTACCTGTATACAGAAGCGATATGCATGGTGATCGGTAGTTTGATGTATATAACAAGCGCACCGACTGATATTGTACTTACTTGATCGATAAGTTAGCTAGGTTCACGTGTCAAAGTGATAACCACTTTGGAAAGGCGTTGAATCGGGTATTACAATACGAAATACACGTTAAATTACGGTTACACTATTCGAGATATCGGATGTACTAGTGCACAAGAGTCTGAAACCGGATATCCGATATAGAACACCAAGTCCACCGATGGGTATGTATTTACAATTGGTGGTGGGGGTATGTGAAATCCTCTAAGCTTGCATCGCCGATCCACAATGGAATCGGAGTTTATCGCTTTAGACAAAGCGGGGAGAAGAAGGTGAGTGGCTTGGCGACTTCTTAGAGGATGTTCGTGTTGGAACAAACGTACCGCCGGTAATGATCCTTTGCGGCGGTCGATCGGCTCTAGGAAGAACGCAGAATCGCTATGTACAATGGCAAGTCTCGTCATATTCGGCGGAGGCATAAGACCGTTGAGCAGCTGATCACCGGGTATAATATCCATTGATTACATCAAGTCTAAGGATAATATAGCGGACTTTCTGACAAAGGGCTTACCCAAAGATCGGATGGCTTGCACAGGGAATGGGCTTAAAACCCAAAATATAAGAACTAATCTGGCGGTAACCCAACCTTACAGCCAGAGATCCCGGTGAATTTGGTTCCAATGGGAAAAGCGAAGTTGTAAAGGTTGATTGATCAGCCGGTGGAAAGTATGAGCACTTGAGATAGTGATTTACGAAAGAAACTCCAAATCAAGCGTTCCGCGATAGACTTTAAGTGCTATCTCTGCATGTGGGTAAAGGTTAAGTTTTCAAAACCTGTAATGCTCCTCAACGGTTGAGGTTAGGTTTTAGGGAAACTTTTAATGGTTCCTAACACTTGTGAAGTGGGGTATAGCGGGGATACCTTGAGAGACCACCTGTTTAAGTGCGAGGACGGGCCGCCAAAAATGAGCACTTAAGAATCCAAGACGTTGTCCATGGCCAAAAGCGGACAAAACATTACGAAGAAGAGAGTAAGGGAATTTGTTGTGTTGGTACCATTGACTTGCTTACACTAAACACGGCGGTTGCTCAAGACATCACGTTCACCGTAGCAGTTGTAAGTCAGATGGTATTCAACTATGGAAGGTTCAAGGCGATGCTACCTCTCCTTATGCAACATCGGTCGGCGGAAATATTGCCTTTGAAATGAAAAGGCACCATGAGTGCGCCAAAATCTCTTTCAAGAGGGATTGTTGGAAATTAGCCTTTGGCGGGAGTTGCGACCGACCAACTTTGGCTTAAACACTAGTGTTACGTATGTTGGAGAATCCGGTTCTTCACACATGCATGATGTACTAAAATGCGTGAATCAGTAGGGCCAAGAATCGTCAAATTTCATTGAAATGAAAGAGATATTGGTTCACGAAGTGAGGTGTTTGAAGCGTAAGAGGAAAGTGGTGTTGTGTTCAATTCTCCTCATCCGGTAGAGGAAGAAATAATTGTTGTGTATATAAGACTCCGAAATGTGTTTGGGGTTTGGGACCGAGGGGTATCGTGTGTTTAAAGGAGGAGGACCTAGATGTGCTTCGGTTCAGGAAAGACCACCTTGTGCCGCCACGTGTCGCCCGTCTGGTCGGCTCGATTCCGGGTTCAGGGTTCCGGTTAGGATTCGGTTCTAGGGTTCTCGGGTTCAGGTTCTCAGTTCTCGGGTCCTCGGGTCCTCGGGTCCACGGGTCCACGGGTCCACGGTCCACGGGTCCACTGGGTCACGGTCCACGGCCGCGGTACGTGAGGTAATGGGGCCTTACGATATTATCTTTTGGGCGAGAAAACTTTGTCGAGTACGATTTGATCCCGAAGTTTATGTGCGATTTGGACGAGAATTCTTTGGATGTGCGGTTGATCCTGAAGTTTCAAGATGTACGATTTGGTCCCCGAAGTTTCAAGATGTACGGTTTGGTCCCCTGAAGTTTTGAAAATCGAATTTCGACAGTCTGTTCCGAGCGAACGTTCGGCCTTTCAATTCACCATTTATTTTGGTGAATTACACCTCCACTAATGGCCAATCCGGGTTGGCAATTTTCTCCATTTATTTGGTGGCTTTACTACCTCCATAATGGTTATTATTTGGCCAATAATGGCTGTTATGGAGCAGTCAAACCCCTCTTCCTCCTATATAAACACCCACACCATTGTTGAGGAACACTTCATATACACAGAAATATACACAAAGCGTAAAGTATAAGCAGCTTTCTTCCTAATCTTCAAGCATCATTTCTTATTCAATATTCTTCACGGTAGCTTTTGAGTTTCCTTTGCTCAATTGTTCCATTGTTGTTTTATCTTGGGAGATGAATTGTCCGGAACGGATAAAGGATACATACGGGACAATATTGTCTTAAGGCCAGTGCCACACTCGACTCGGCCAGAATCAAAGCGATTCCTGGTCTTGTTCAACAAATATAGTAATTTCAGTTTTTATTGTTATATTGTAATTTCCAGTTTTCTAGTTGAATTGTAATTTCAATTCTTACATAAGCAGTTACTTGTAATTTCCGTTTCTGCAAATCCTTTGTAATACACAACAATTTTTCCCTTTTCCCTGCTAATCGATAGTGTTAGGTTGTTGAGTTCTATCTGTTGTGTTACTGATTTAGTGATTATGGTTTCATCGATTTAAAGATTAGCGATTAGAATTTCTCATTTGTGTTCTTCCTTAATTTTTACATGATATGAGTAAAAATAAAGTTTATTTCTCAGCTTTTGCTACAATTGTCATTCTACATGTTCCCATCTAAGAACTTTCATTTTAATCTTATTTCTTTTTTCATCTGTTTCTCGAGTCTAAAATAGGCATGTGCAAAGCTGCAAAAAACAATGATAAAATTATTTAAAGTTGATGAAACTATATGTCATCTTTCACATACAAATGATTGGGGAAACTTTCATTTTTTGTTAAATACCTTATAAACCAGAAGAGGGAAAAAAGTTAAGCATCACCACATTTATGTTTGTACTAGATTTGTTTTAAGCATCACAGGTACAAGATTTCCTTTACATTAGTAGTATCACTGTTTAGTGATTTTTATTGTTGAACTATATATAGGTAGTTTAGGGTTGAGAAAAGTGGTATTAGGTTTGGTTGTTGAAATAAATGTGCACTTTGATTATTTTTTATGTTGAAAGAAACACACTGGATGTATAAAATCTGAATTGAATATACAGCTGGTCTCTTTTAGCGGGACACTCATTGTTATTAAAGTTATTTTTCTTATTTTTTTGTCTTAAAAATTTACTTTGTGCATTTCTTTATTATGTGGTCCCCCATTTGGTCTTGTTTGTTTCTTGTTGACTAAAATAAGTGTTCCTTTCTCTGTTTCTTAGGTGTTTAATGTGCAGTTTCTTTTTCTTCTTTTACCTTCTTTGTTGACTCATTTCTTTATTTAACATTTATTTTATGTACTCAAGTGTTATTACCTATTTGCCCTATATTATAATTATTGTATATGTACTTAACTTTAATCAAATCATTAGTGTTTATGTACTTAAATGTAATTACCCTTAAATGGTTTGCTGAATGTTTACTGTTTGTTGTCTGATTTGCATATCATAGTGATGGTAAGACTTTTGGTGACTTTTCACTATGGTGGAGAGTGGATTAAACTTTTACATGGGAAAGATATGACTTTGACCTTCTATGCTTTTCAGACTTGGTAGATCAGTTTAAAAATTTAGATTTCTATGGGGTTCAACAACTTGTAGTGACTGGTCCATCAGAGAAATATTATGAGATGAAATTTGATACAGGGATTAGGACATTGTTATATCTTGTTAGTGATGATTTTTTTGTGATCAATCTGTTTGCTGTAAATGAATATGAATTAGGGATAGATGTGACTAACATTGTACACCATTCTGAGCCTTATTCTATTGATGTTGAGGATGGCACAGACTGTGATAGTGGCAATAAAACATTAAATTTTTCTGATGATGATTCTAATGATGATGAATTTGATCTTGAAGAATTAGAGTTTATTAGACTTCAAAAGAAAATGGAGATTACACTTAAGTTAGAGCAGTTCAAAATAATTTATCCTGTAAATGTCTTTCAATGATACACTTGAAGCTAGAAGGTTTATAAACATATATGTCTTGGCTGAAAATAAAGGGTTAGTACTGTTGAATAGTGATAAATATATGGTTAGGTACAAGTGTGTTGAGAGTTGTCCCTTTAAGTGTTCCATCTCTAAATGTAAGAAAGTACTTGGGGTTTCAGTTAAAAAATTGGTCACTGAGCACAACTGTCAACCAGCCTTTGAATGCAAAAGAGCATATTCTAAAACAATACCTTATTATTTCCAAAACAAGCTACAAAATGATCCAAAAGTGAAGGTAAAAAAGATGAGTACATAACTAAAAGTAGCCTTTAATGTTAATGTTAGTCATCAAAAGTGTAAGAGGGCCAATAGGATGATTTTGAAAGAACTTGGTGGTAGTTACAATGATGAGTACAATAAGTTAGAGAGTTATGCTAATGAATTGAGGAATAGCAATCCTGGAAGTGATGTTGTAATCAACCTATCTAGGAATGCACTTGAAAAAGGGATAAGAAAGTTCCTAAGGATGTATATCTGCTTTAATGCAATGAAGAATGGATTTAGTAGTGGGCTAAGACCTTTCATTGGATTGGATGACACATTCTTGAAAGGAAAGGCTAAAGGGCAACTGTTGGTGGTTGTTGATCAGGATTCCATGAATCATTTTTATCCACTAGCCTGGGGCAGTAGTCTCTAAAAAAACAAAGTCACTTGAAATTGGTTTCTAGGATTACTCAAGAAGTCATTGAACCTGCAGCAAGGTCAAGGATTCACCTTCATGTCTGATATGCAAAAGGTAAAATATTATTATCTTTTCCACATTGTTGTTTGTTTAACTGTTTTAGTCCAAATTTCAGTTTACTGATTGTTTGCTTGCAGGGGTTAATTAATGCAATTCAGATAACTTTCCCAGAAGCAAAGTACATGTATTGTGCTAAACATATAGAGCACAATTGGTTGAAGAGATAGGGTAGTTCTGATGTTTGAAGAAGAAGAAGAAGATGCGGCATTGTGTATGCAACTCTTATCATGAAGAATTTTGTGACCATTTGAAGGTTATAGGTGAGATGGATCAGTTTGCTGTTGAGAATTGAGACTTGGGTTAGAGCCTACTTAGACACCATTTGCAAGAATCAAAATGTGGTAAACAACATCACAGAGTCATTTAACAAGTGGATTTTGGAGGCAATGCACAAGCCAATTATCAAGATGCTTGAAGATATCAGGCTATAGGTAACACTTGCCCATTTCAAGTTTTAAATTTAGTTTTAACACATAAAAATAAAATTTTAATATTGTGTAGGTAATGTACATGTTGGTAGCCAATGAAATTCAGGTGCATAAATGGGCTACTGACTACAGTCTTACAACATTAGAGATTTACAAGGACTATGTTATTATTGCTGAAAATTGTGAGGTCCATTTCAATGGTGATGATGGGTATTAAGTGTCTGAGGAAATTTACACACACATTGTGGATCTAATCTTGAAGAAATATAGTTGTAGGACATGTGACCTTAGCGGAATCCCATGTCCTCGTGGTATAAAAGCATAGAAACAAGGATCCTATTGCTGAGGGAGACTTTCACCCCTGTTATAATAAGGCAACCTACTTGTCAGTCTACTTACACAACTTCAACCAGTTAGAGGATCAAAATTCTGGAAATATGAATAAAGTCATGATATGGAACCACCAGAAATATGTAAGATGGTAGGTCGACCCAAAGTTAAGAGAGGAATGATGAGGAATGAAAACTTGAAAAGACAAGGTGAATGGTCTTCTTCAAGGAAAGGAAAACCTATGACATATTCTACATGCCATCAAACTGGACACAATGCAATGGGATGTGCTAAGGTAAAACTTTAAACACATGCCATAAGCTTGTTTCTTATGTTTACAACAAGTACACTTAACTAATTTAATTTTTGTGTAATGACAGAAAAGTAAAGGGAAACAAGCTGCTGCACAGTCAAAGTTGGTGGATGAGCCAATTGTGAAGAGGTTCAAGGGTAGCAGCAGCAACACCACCACGACAGTGCTAGAACCTGACGTTGATTTTCCAAGTAGCTTTTCATCTGATGAACCAGACCCATCACTAAGTCCAAAGGTCATTTTCTGAAGCTAATACTAGGATACTTGAAAGGATGAAGCAACCATTAGCTCCACCAACAAGAAGAATCTCATTTATTGGTGATTTTACTGGAATGAGTCAACCAACCAACGTGCCTTATCAACCACGAAAGCTAACTTGGCAAAATAAGGTTGTTGTTACAAGGAATAAGCTGATAGTGACAAAAGAGAAGATGAAGACAAGGAAGGGGAATGTGAAGTCCCAAACCTGATGAAGACTTATGATTAGTGAATGCTGTTTTTTTGTGAAGATGAATTTACTGATGTAACAATACAATTTACAACTTTGATTTGTCTTTTGGTAAATATTTAGTTGGGTGGTGACAATAGATGTCATGTTAGAATTTACGACTATTGTTTTTGGTTATGTGACATCTCAAACTTCATATTTATATGAATCTCACACCCAAGTGTTGGTGTTTCTATTTGTTGACACTTTGAACCTCTTAATGAATATGTCCATGTTTTTTTATTGCATTTTATACTAGTTTGGTGTCTTGATTTTGGAGATTTAGTTTTAATTGTGAATTTATCCAGGTTATTTTAGTGCATTTTATACTAGTTTAGTGCCTTATTTTCGTGATTTATTGTGATTTATCAAGCAAAAATATATTTATCAGATTGCACAGGTGTTACTTGAATTGATTTTTGACAATCAGATTGCACAGGTGTAAATGAACTAGCACAGAATAAGGCAAAAATGGTAAATAAAATGTCACCAACAGGACTTAGTTCATAACATAGCACAAAGCGTCATAAATGGTGAGCTAACCACATGATTTAATGGCACAAGAGGGTACAAACGTGAATTTAGTTCATAGCTACTAGTACTTAATCATAAACAACACATTAAACTTCATCCCGAAGCTACAAATACATATTCATTTCATAATCGACGCATCAATAAATTCAACAAATAACGCCCATGAAATCATCATAAACACGCACATCTTCAAAACGTTATTCATTTCAGCTTGATTTATACCATGCAACGCAACTATTTCTTCCTTCAACTTATCTCTTTAATTCTTAAGATATGCTATTTCATTCTTAAATGCATCCAATGACGATACTAATTCGCCGACAAAACTTTCCAAGTATTCTTCATCCTCCCATTGACAATATCCACAAGAACTTCTCTGTAAACAAAAAATGAAACATGAATCAACAACAAAATCAGTCCAAGAAATGACCCAAAACGCAGCAAGAGTCGTCGAAGTAAATTGAAGAATTACATAAACATTAGTTACCTTAGCCTTGGGGCATTTGAAGAATTTCCTTCCAGGATTAGAAGGAGTCGTCGAAGTAAATAGATTTGCAATCATACCACAATTGCACCTCCTTTGTGAAGAACAACTCACTTGAGACATTTTTTAGATGAAACAACAAAATTTAGGTTGAAGAGGAAGGCTAGTAGGAGAGGAAAATGGGGGTTGAAGTTAAGAACCCTAGATAAAATCATGAACACATATAGATACAAAATATATGAAATTCTTCGACAAACAAACTTGTGTTATTAAAGAAATCTGAAGACAAAGCGAAATCGAAACAAAAAACACAAAAAATGGAACACATACGAAACCCTAATCGCTAAATCGGCAAAATTGGCAAAAATTGAACAAGTACTAACAGAACAGATAGAACACAACAACCTAACACTATCGATTAGCAAGGAAAAGGGAAAAATTTCGTACCCCTTAGGCCGATTACCAAGAGATCGATGAACTAGGGTTTCAGTTCTCCAAGTCGCCCTTTTTTTCTTTTTAAGTGTGATGGAGTTCAAGTCAGACTTTCATCCATGTAAGGGCAAATGTAATAAGTATGCAACGGGAATGACAATTTTGATCTCAAAGTTTGATAAAGGGCAATTTTAAACTATAAAGCATAGTTGGATGACAAATTTGACCCTTTTCCCTTTAAGTTATAATATTTCTTTATTAAAAGTTTACTTTATTTATGTGTCATGTCCATTAATAACAAAATTCTATTAAGGATAAAATAGGAAAAGAATAATTGATATGTTAACTTCAATCATGTCCTGCTTTTAGAATTCGTATCAAAAGGCGTATGCTAATACAAAAGCCACTATTGGTGATGATCAAGGTTATTGGATGAAGAAGAGACTTTATATATAGCTTTCTCTTACATCCCATATATAACTTTTTTGGTAAGTGTAGACATGAAATTTTTTATGGGATTAAGTCCGTATAAAATTTGGACTAAGTTCTAAATTCAAGACATATTGATCCAAGTCAATATTTTGGGTTAATAAAGCCGGATTAATGCATCCTTTCATTATTATGTGGATTGGTTTCTCTATTTCCGGTGGCATAATGCATATTTTTCTTTTCATATTTCTAGCGTACGTATCCAAGCAACTTGTTCTAGGCTCGAGCTTTTTTCTTCTTCTTTTTCGGTGCAATAAAAAGACAAACTATTAACATTCTTTCAATACTAATGCCATTTAAGTCTGCTAAGAGCAAAAATTTCATATTCTTAAGCATATTTACCCAGATTATCAAATCTTAATTATGTTTGTGCCCTTCGTTTGCTAGAAAGTCGGCATATGGTTTCACCTCTCTCCATATGTGCTCAATAGTAGTTTGGTGACATTCAATAAATATATGCAATCTATAAGAGGACGATGTTGTATATTCTCATCCTGGATAAGTTTGACTGCAATTACGCAGTCTGTTTCCACCTCCGGTAGCCCAAGAAGACAAATCCGTACATGCCTAGACTTAAAACGTACAATGCATATAATGAACTTAGATCAAGACAATTATTTATGCTGCATCTTAAATAGTAGTTAACTGTTATTAGTTGTAGTCAATCTGCAAGTTTGCAGAAACTTATTAAGCTCTGGGTTGTCTTTTTATTTTTCTTTGGTCAATAATGGAAGAGTAGGCAACCATTAAGTAATCCTTGATAATAACTTTTTTTCAACAATCCTTAATAATAACTAGAGGGAGGAAAACTGTACTGGAAATGTGTTTTTTCTTTCTATTTAACATGGCACGACGTGAGGAGCTTAATTAATATAAGCTTTCCTTTGTGTATTCTATGAAGTGGACCATAAGTGTTCAACTTAAGCAAATTTAATAATTAAATACGGAGATATATAGCTACAAAATATTCGGAAAATATTTGGCTAAAAACTAGAAGCTTGACCGGGAAGGAAGTCAACATGAACTTTGTTGAACTTGAATTGATAGTGATTTTTCTTTGTTTCCTTTTCTCCCGGGATTAATGGGAATTAATGGCCCCTCCTAGGGATGGCAATTGGGGAAGACCGGCTGGGGTGGGTAGGGTAAACCCTTAACGGGCGAACTAGGGTAATGCTTAAACAGGATAGGGCAGGGCAGGACAAAACTTATTTTCTGGAAATTATGGGCGGATCAGGTTATACAACTAAGTAATTTTTCAAGGGCCAAAATGTCTTTCACAACAACATTATCTTAAAAAATAATTAGGTATTTTAGTCAGAAAGTATGTTCTTTTAATGCGAGGGTCATCTTCGGCAACCAATCGGGGTCATGGAGCCGACCTGTAGGGATTTTGTTGGGTTGTTGTACGCATCGGATATTGAAAACTTGTTTCAAACCCAACAAACGTAGAACTGTTTGACTATAGGGTAATTTAAAATCGTAAACATAAGACTTGAATGGTACTTACATGTTTACAATATCTGGAATCTTTATCAACTGTGGGTGCGCACGCGAATGCCCTTTCGATTGCAAGCTCCAAGCTTCAATGCATTCCTCATTTGGAAAGCTAGGAAATTCGGTAGAGGTTCGAGAGAGTGTTTTGATTCTGAGTCTCTAAGACTTAGAATAATGATATGAAAATCAAGTGTCATGAATAATGAAGTGTAGGTCTGTATTTATAGGTGAAAAAATAGGTCAAACCGGATTAGGGTTTTACCTTGGGCCTGGCCCAAAATTCGAGACAGATTAGGTCATGGCGCCGCGACCTTATGGCGTGGGCGCCGCGACGCTGATGTGGCCCTACACTGTCTCATTTTATTTTCCGCACATTCTTAATTAAATTCAAAATCCAATTTTGACTTAATTAAAACAATCATTATTCATTTAAATATCTCGATTCTAAATCGAATATTTAATACTCTCTCAATACATCCTTAGATCGAAAAGACAATCGACATAGTGTGACCCTACATGCCTTCACATATCAACTTTAATCAAATTAAGGTCTACGCGAAACTCCTAGACGGCGCCGCAAGACGAACTCAATATGTGAAGTACGTTTACACGAATCTAGTAAACTTAACCTCTATGTGGTAAGATAAAATTCTTTCATTCACGACACACCTGATTAAGCTTAGGATTTGTCAAGTGTCTATTCAAATTGCTTAATCATTGTATCTCATCTATATTAGTTGACAACTAGACCATATTCTAAATATGTCTATTGCGTTGGCCAATGACTTAGTCAACCTAATATCACTGAGAATCTGAGTGTTATCTCGAATATACATTCGAGGAATGAATCCTAATCTTGGCTCAACTACCACCTTTAATCCACATCGTAATGTACCCAATACAAGTCGCATCTCAACCTATAAGGCATTTGAGCTTAAGACATGATCAAAGTATATTACTTTGTAGACAAGGTGCGCATTGACCTTAAGTCTAAGGACTTCTATCTCCTACACGCTAATCATACTTTAGACAAGTATAACAAACAATATATGAGCAGAGTATTCCAATACTTTCAAAGTATCCATGTGTTCATCACGAGTAGTCATTACTCGTAGCAAGTGAGACATACTACATCCTCTAAGGATGTGATGCAGACCACATGTCGACTTATCACATATCATCGATATCCCATTCTCGATGATCATTAGTCGAGCCTATTTTAAGAGTTACGTTATAATATTAATATCTCACATTATTAATAACAACGTAACCTCTAGGGATGCATATTATAGAATATTATAAATAATCAACTAATAATTCAATAATTGCAGATGCCAAAATATTAATATTCATTAATAATAATACGAACGTGTATAGAATACATTTGTCCTAATACAGATTGTCTCTAGGACATACATATACTTTCACGGCCTCCTCGCGTCCCCCCTGCCCGCACCCTCCATAACGGAAGTACGTAGAAACCTTGATATGTTAATTTTAAGTATTGCATCTTCTCATTAAAATAAAATGTCATAAATCCATCTTTACTTTAGTCATTTTCAACGGCTTTTCTCAATTGTAAGTTTCTAATTTAGAATTAAATTACATATATTTTAGAGTACATTATATAGTCAGTTAAATAAACGGGACATGAAGATTAAGTTTAAAATATTGGCACATCAACTGTTGCAAAGAAAACAAAATTATCACCTGCATCTATAATAAGCAGGGGGACGTTTTTGAACAAATATTTTTCGGTTGAAGTTAGATATGTAAATACCAATTTTTAAATTTTTTTGAGCTGTGATAAGTGAATACCAATTTTATAATTTTTTTTGGTTACATAAAGGAAATAAAAATATCAATATAACATTTTTGTTCTTACAAAGTTCAAAAGACCAAACAAAACACTTACCGACTCGGCCTCCCAACCTCTCCCGAAGACGTAATACAGGGGTTCACAGCCCCTGCAATCAAAAGCCATCACCGGCGCATATTTCTTGGCTTCGCTATCGGCCTGAGTAAAAGGACGGCCGACATGGACCTTGAACAATGCTTACACTAAAGAAGAGATAAATTCAGTTTTCACTTCAATGAGAATTTAACCAGACACATGAAAAAATGAACCTTACCTTTTGAATGTGATTCACTTTCTTCTTTGGAATAGTAAAATCAAGGCTAACTCCTACAACATTTTGGGTCAACACCCCACAGCAGCGCTTAAAAGCTGCATAAACATGAAAGCAAATGGACTTCATTCTAAATAATTTAAAAAATGACTTCAAAGTGACCCATGTATAACAGCAAAGACATAACTTGTGTTGATTACAATGGTGCAGGAAACGGAAATAAGTAACTGTTAAGTATTACAATAAATGAAATTATAACAATTGAAATTTCAATATGCTTGAACAAGAAACTGGAACAGGAAACTGGAACAATTTGATATGTTGGATCGAGTGGTCTTTAAGATAAGATTGCCCCGTATATATCATTTCTACATTCTGGACAATAGTCTTCCAAGATAAAACAACAACTCAACAAATGAGCAAAGAAAACTCAAGTGTTACTTTGAAGAACTTTGAGTAATGAAATGATGCTGAATGTAGGAAGAATATTCTACTTTTTCGTTTTATTTTTCTATAGTCTCAACAATTGAGCAAAGACTTCATTATATAGTGTAAGGAGGGGACTTATCAACTGCCCACATAATTGTTGTTACTGACCAAGTAATGACAATTATGGAGGTAGTAATTCAGCCAAAATAAATGACGAATTGATGTGCAACGGATTAGAGCTTTTAGGGAGAGTAATTTAGCCAAAATAAATGACTGAATTGATGTGCATAATAATGTTGGTTAACGTTCCAAAACCAACAACAAAAGCACAAGTTCTCTGCCCAATTTAACTTACCTGAAACTTCAGGGACCAAATTGTAAATATGAAGCAATTTGGGTCCAAAAAGATAATATCAGAAGAAGCCCACGACCCCGGACCGGAGCGGACGGGCGGGCGGCGGCGGCACGCGTGTGGGCTTAGCCCCAAAGCACATCTAGGTCCTCCCTCCTTCAAACACATGGGATACCCCTTGGGGTCCCAAACTCCAAGCCAATTTTGAGACTTATAAACTAAACAAATCTTCCTTCCCCCACCGATGAGGGAGGATTGGTCTTTACCACATTTTCATGCTTCAAACACCTCACTTCGTGGACCAATATCTCTTTCATTTCTCAACGAAATTTGACGATCCTTGGCCCTACGGTCATCTACTTACTTAGTAGATTATGCACGTGTGAAGAATCAAAGTCTCCAACATGCGGAACCCAAGTGTTTAAGTCATTAAAGATGGTTGGACGCAACTCCCACCAAATGCAAATTTCCAACAACTTGTCTTATAGCACCTTCAGGAATGGAACAAAACAAAACCAAACGGGCCTTACAATATTCCCTTCTTCTTCCCTTTTGTTCTACTTTGATACATCTTCAATTCACTCATGGTTGAGATAATAATTTCAACATGGTATCATAGCTTTGATCCACTGCTCGATAATTGCCTTTCTTCCGCAACATTACTGAAGACAATCTATTGATCTTGGTTTAGTTTCTCACTTTTGTACTTCTGTTCTTGATTTCATCATATTTTATTCTTCTGTCCTTTTGTGTTTCTGGTTTTTTCTTCTTTTCTGATCTTAAATCTTTTGGTTCTCTACTTCTTGGTTATGAGTTTGATTCTGGAAATCATATTCTGGAATCTTCCTCTCTTCTGAAAATTCTGGTTACAAACATAATACATAACATAGAAAAATATATCTAAATCTACACCTGAGAAACTGTATTGAACCTACAACTTTAGAATCATATCTTGAAAATTCTTGTCATCTATCTGTTTTACAATGGACACTGCTCCAAATACAACTGAGAACAATCAAAGTAACACAAACTCAAACTCAACTGTGAGAATGAACTCTGGAATTACTGGAACTATAGACCACAATCACCCAATGTTTCTTCAATCTTTAGATGTAAGTGCTATTTCTCTCATATTATTTCAATTACTTGGTTATGAGAACTATGCATTATGGAGTAAGTCTATGAGAATTGCACTACTTGGTAGAAATAAACTTGGCTTTGTTAATGGAAAATGTAAAAAAGAAAAATATGAAGAAGAGTGGTGGGATCAGTGGGATAGAGTGGATGCAGTGGTCCAAGCTTAGTTGATGAACTCAGTTTCAAATGGTTTACTTAGTGGTATATTGTATGTTGATACAACTTATGAAGTGTGGGAAGACTTAAGAGAAAGATTTGATAAGGTATATGGATCAAGAACTTATGATTTTCATAGAGAAATAACTATTTTAACTCAAGGAAGTTCAAATGTGGCTGAATATTTCTCTAAACTCAAGACATTGTGGGTAGAATTCCAATCTTTAGTTCCACCCCTAGCTGCGGATGCCCTAAGTCTAAAGAATTTGTAGAATACCTTCAAAGGCAAAAACTGTACCAATTCTTTATGGGATTAAATTAGAATTATATGCAAGCAAGAAGCCAAATCTTGTTAATGTCTCAACTGCCTACAGTTAATAAGGCACATTCCATGATTAGTAGTGGTAAAAATAAAAAAAATCAATCACTGCTAAATTTGTTAGATTGCTAGGTATTGGGCCTAGTGGATTTAGTCACAATGTAAGTCATGACCCTACTGTTATGTATTTTAGAGCAGGACTAAACTCACAAAAGTTCAAGAAGAACTCTAACTTGTTCTGTGAAGTCTGCAAAATGAGGGGCCATACTAAGGAATTCTGTTATAAGGTGGCTGGTTATCCTCCAAGTTTTAAGTAAAAAAGAAAAGAACATGCTGCTTCACAATGTGTATGTAGATGATAATGATGGTGGGACTGAGAAAATATGCAAAACCAGTGGTATGAGTGACAAGTCCACTGTAATGATAAATTCAAGCTAGCTTTTTGGATTGAGTTAGGCCCAAAATTCATTTGCTTTATTTAGCAGTTCTATATCAGACATCGTATGATTAGTGGCACCAGTGTATATAATCCATTATTTAAGGATATTAGATACAAGTAAGGCTTTATGACTGTACATACCTACTGCATTTGCAGATGACTGAGTGCTAGTTAATCCTTGAGGCTGAGTAGTTTTAGACTGGATTATATTGTGATCCATCAGTTGTACAATTTGTTCATACTACTATGTAGAGAACATATGTGCTCATTCAACTTGTCATCTTTGATCTTGTTCATATGGATGTTGGGGGCCTTATAAAGTTCAAACTCATAATGGCAATAAATATTTCCTAACAATAGTGTATGACTTTACAAGAATGACTTGGATATACTTACTTAAGCTCAAATCAGATGTTTGTGTTGTAATTCAGCAATTTCTAACATTAGTGTATACTCAGTTCAATAAACCAGTAAAAATAATTAGAACTGATAATGGAACAGAATTTGTAAATGAGGTATGTAATAGTCTATTCTTAAAACTAGGCATTGTACATCAAAGATCATGTGCTTATACACCTCAACAAAATGGTGTGGCTGAACGAAAACACAGACACATACTAGAAATAACCAGAGCAGTAAGATTTCAAGCCAACATTCCGTTACAATTCTGGGGCTTATGTGTACAAGTTGTTGTACACTTGATAAATAGATTACCCTATTCTATTATTGGCATAACACCTTATGAGAAACTTTACAAGAAAAAACCTTATATTAGTCATTTAAAAGTATTATGATGTATGTGCTATGTTAATGATTTAACAATATCTGATAAGCTACAGTCCAGAGTAAAACTTTGTGTCATGATGGGATATTCTGAAATACAAAAAGGATATATTTTATATGACATGCAAAACAAATTGTTCTTTGTCAATAGAGATGTTACTTTCAGGGAAACTGAATTTTCTTTTAGAGCAGAAACACTAGCAAGACTAATTTTTCTACATGATCAAACTGGTAAGCCTGATGATGACTATTCTACTACAAGTATATATATGTCTATACATGTATATGATTATCAGGCTACTCTACAAGAAGATTCAGATCAAGGGCATCATATACCAGAAAATGTTCAAAACATCACTCTACCCTACTCAATTGAAACTGTAACAACCGATATAAATCAAAATGATACAATGCAGATACAACATCCTATACCACCTATGACTCAGAATCAACCTATTAATACAATTTCTACCAGATCAAAACAACCTCCAATTTGGCTTAAAGACTTCATCACAAATAAATCTGACTCTACTACTCCATAATCCATAGCCAATTACATATCATATGAAACAATCTCACCAAAATATAGAGCTTTCCTCACTCAGAAATAACTGAACCAAAGAACTACACTGAGGCATCCAAAGATCCAAGATGGGTGGATGCAATGAAAGCAGAAATCACAACACTACAAAACAATCACACATGAGATATTCTTTCCATACCTGAAGGCAAATCTCCAATAGGATGTAAATGGATCTATAAAATCAAGTGCAAAGAAACATGAGAGATTGAAAGGCTAAAAGCTAGACTTGTGGCAAAAGGATACAATCAAAGAGAAGGTATTGATTACCAAGAAACCTTCTCTCTAGTAGTAAAAATGGTTACTGTGAGATCCATTCTATCCATAGCAGCATCTATACACCGGCACATACATCAAATGGATGTGTATAATACTTTTCTACAGGGGGATCTACATGATGAAATATATATGGAACTACCTCAAGGATTTATCAGTCAGGGGGACAAACATGTATGCAGACTGATCAAATCCTTGTATGGACTTAAACATGCACCAAGATAGTGGAACTTTAAACTCATAGAGGCACTACTTCAAATGAAGTTCAAATAGTCACAATAAGATCATTCATTGTTCATAAGAAAAACTGACAAATGAATAACTTTAGTATTGGTCTATGTGGATG
Organism: Anisodus acutangulus; assembly: GCA_029783415.1. Taxonomy (NCBI): domain Eukaryota; kingdom Viridiplantae; phylum Streptophyta; class Magnoliopsida; order Solanales; family Solanaceae; genus Anisodus; species Anisodus acutangulus. The sequence continues at coordinate 40,794,148 of CM056509.1, forward strand.
ATATGCTGATTACTGGAGATAACATGGAACAAATAAAAGAAACAAAATAAGCTTTACAACAAGCCTTCAAAATGAAAGATCTGAGAGAATTGGAGTACTTTATGGGCATAGAATTTGCAAGATTAGAAAAGGGAATTCTAATGCACCAAATAAAATATGCTTTAGAACTCATTTCTGGACTTGGTTTGGCTGCTGCTATGCCTATTAACACTCCTATTGGATGCAGTGTGAAGCTAACTACTAAGGAGTATGATGACCACGTCCAAAAGCATCAAGAAACAGGAAGAGAGAAGACCAAAACATAAGATGAATTACTAAAGGACATCAACTCATATCAAAGGCTGATCGGTAAACTACTTTACCTCACAGTCACAAGACCAGATTTAACCTACAATGTTCAGACACTTAGTCAATTCCTAAAACAACCAAAGAAATCTCACTTTGATGCTGCACTAAGAATAGCCAGATACATCAAAAACCAGCCCGGACAATGTATACTAATATCGAGCAAAACACAAGAGATAGTAACAACATAATGTGATCCTGACTGGGTTATCTGCCCTCACACAAGGAAGTCAGTTACTGGAAACTCACTTATATCATGGAAATCAAATAAATGGACTACACTTTCCAGAAGTTCAGCTGAATCAGAATACAGAAGCATAGCAGGAATAGTTGCTGAACTAACTTGGATACTTGGCATACTAGAGGAGATTAGGATCAATATTGACTTACCAGTGACAGTATTTACTGACAACAAATCAACAATACAAATTGCTGCAAATCCTGTGTTCCATGAAAGGACTAAACATAAAGAAATTGACATACATTTCATAAGAGAAAATATTCAGAAAGGTATGGTGAAAACAGAATACATCAACGCTGTCAACCAACCTGCTAATTTGCTTACCAAATGATTGAATCGAATTCAGCATCAGTATCTGTGTTCCAAGCTTGGATTACTGAACATCTTCACAACATCCAGCTTGAGGGGGACTGTTGAAAGAACAAATCAAAGTTAAAGTTAGTTTGTTAGTCAACAAGTTAGTTAGGTGGTTAAGAAGTTAGTTAAAATAGTCAATGCTAAACTAAGTGGTTAAGAAGTTAGTTAAAAGTAGTTAATGCAAAACTAACTCTAAAGAGAAAACACAAGTCTTGTAAATGTATAAATGGACCTTGTTAGTCATTGTACAAGGAGTTTTTTGAATGAATAAGAATTACAAAATCTTCTCTCTACTCACTTACATTCTTCTCTTCTTCTTCCCTCTTGTTTTACTTTGATACATCTTTAATTCACTCATGGTTGAGATAATAATTTCAACAACTTCAAACTAAAATCTCACATAGAAATTTCAGCAAATAAGTGACATAACATGAAATTTTCATAAGAGACCTCAAATTGAAGCTGTTAGGATCACTTGGCTGAAGATTATTGGCATTGAGAAGGGTAGCATTGATCTCCAAGGTAATCTTTACCCGAAATTATTATGATTCCTACCCGTAATAAGAGCAGAGAAATGGATGCGGTAAATTTTACCCGAAATTACCTCTTTTCGAGGCTAATATTTCCTGTGAGGCATAAATGTGGTATTGGCATCAATTAAGTATATATGTGCAACCGATCTTATCACTTGATATTAGAGGAGTTTGATCATGAAAACTATGGATCTAGAACTAAGACTCAGGTGTGTTTTTTTCTGCTTTTGGCCTCTCGTCGAGACGAGTTGATGAGCGGAGAAGAGTTTGATTTTTCTAAGAAGTAAGTATGATCTTATCACTTGATATTAGAGGAGTTTGATTTTTCTAAGAAGTAAAAATATTATTATTAATTATGATATTTATTCTACCAAAAGTATTCTTGTCAAGAGACAAAATTTCACATAAATTTCAATTTGCTACTGTGCTAACTAACCTAACAAAAGCTGTGAATATGTGTTCTACGCAAGTCTATAATAAATGTTATCAGTATAAGAGTTATGTATTTTATTTACATGCAATATAGTTGAGATGTTCTATAGAAGAAAAGCAGCGAGAACATTTCTATTCACATATCACATCTCATATCTCTCTTTATATAAAGGTAGGGTTACAAAAATACTATCTTACATAATGACATTAATAATTAAAATCACATGGAGAAGATTATGAGGAGCAGTGAACTCCATATTAACTTAATTTATAGTAACATTCTTTATATTTTAAATTTCTTATCTAATTAAATATATTTATATGTTTGGATTAACTTATTTTAAGTGCTTTTAGGACAAAATAGTTTAGAAAGACTTTTGTAGTGTTTAGATAAAATTTAAAAATACTTTTAAATATTTATTTTTAATAAAATAACAAAAATAAATTAAAAATCATAAGATAGAATTCTGACTTATAGCTTTTGGCTTATATGTGAAAAGCAATAAACTCATCTTCCGAACCGGCTCTTATACATATAATGATAAGGAGCAGGGAGATTATCATGGAGAAGAACAGTGAACTCCATATTAACTTTTATATTTCCTTCGTCTCAAATTATTTATCGTGGTAATTAAAAAATATTTATTTTAAATTATTTATTATTTTAGAAGTTTAAGATATAATTAATTACTCCATCTGTCTATTTTTACTTGTCACATATTAACTAGGCACGCTTATTAAAGAGCCAAAAATAGAATGATAATTTTACTATACATCCCTAATTATTGTTAAGTAACCTAATGATTGAGATCAATAAAATATAATTTAAAAGTTGTGCAACTACTAAAATTTTCTTGAACTTGTCTCCCAATAATAAATAATAAGGGTAAAATAGGTATGAAATGGTAAATTATCTCTTTATTTTCTAAATTGAAAGTAAAAATGGACAAGTTAAATGAACGGAGGGAGTATGTTTTCTCCATTTTACCCTTTGTCATAAATGAAAATGACACATAAATAAAGTAAATATTTAATGGAGAGAGATTATAACTTAGACATAAATAAAAGTGAAGTATGTTAAATAACCCCTCTTAATTAGTACTATTTGTTAAGGAGCGTGTAAAAAAATGATAAATAATTTGAGACGGATGGAGTAACATCTTTATATTTCAAATTTCTTATCTAATTAAATATATTTATATAAACTAAAAGGAAAGATTAACTAATTTAAGGACAGATTAAGACACGATTTATCAATAAAGTGTCAATTTCAAGTCAAAATGAAAAAGAAAAAGAATTGACTATTTACATTAAAGAAGAAATAAATTATTAATGAGCTTAACATCGACGCATACACAATCTGCAACTTTGCATCAAGATGTCGTGGCAAACATATGTTGATGATCACTTGCTTTGTGAGATTGAAGGTAATCATCTCACTTCTGCTGCTATCATCGGCCAAGACGGCGCCGTTTGGGCCCAATCTGCCAATTTCCCTCAGGTATTATTGTTTTTGGGTGTTTTGTTGAATTACTGCGTATTTGGGGGACTTTTATGAAAATTGAAAATTGAAAATTGGGATGCTTTAGCTTAGAGAGATTGGAGTAACTAAGTATTCTAGATGATTATTTAGTATTGGAATAAAATAGATCTGAACTGATTGGAATGAATACACATGATTCATGTAGTTTATTGATATTTGTGTACCTCAGTGTAATTTGCTCGGTTACCTTTGTTTAATATCAATGTTGATAGTGTTCATTTACGATGAATGGATGAGGTTGGAATTAAGACGAACCACCCAACAACAACATAGCCGGGTAATCTCACATAGTAGGGTCTGGGGAGGGAGGGTGGGATCTGATGTACGTAGACATTAACTCAACCTTTATGGGATAGAAAGACTGTTTCCGATAGATCCTCGGCTCAAAAGGAAATTAATAGATGCAGGATTGCAAGGAAAATACGATAATAAAATATCCAAATATAAAGCATGGAGCAACACATAGTAATACAAGAAGAGTAAGGGTCTACACGATACCTAAGCAATACCACTAAGATAAGACGAACCACCCATATAGAGAAAAGTTATTGAGGAAGTAAGGGGAGTAAAAATACTGTTTAGAATCGAATGCTGAAATGTCCAGGAACAGAAGTCCTAAGCAAGAAAAATCTTAAAAAGTTTTGAGGTCAAACAATATTTTGGAAGCGTGGTAGAAAGAATAGTAGATTATTTGGCTCTTCCAGTTTAAAACATATAGAAGAAAATCAGGAATTCCCATCAGCCTAAGCCTTGGGGTAAAGTTACTCGGTACCTGTGTTGGTTGGGGATAGCAGGTATCCGGTGAAATAGGTGATTTGGTTGAGTTGGGCTGAACACCACCATTATCAAAGGAAATCAGGAAGTTCAAGGGAGTTGGGACCCTCTATGTGAAGATAGGTGTAAAACGTTGTACAATATGGCGAGGAATTACCTGGAATGAGGTAAAAATAAAAAATTAGGCGTTTCATTTCCTATTTCTGTAAGTAGTTGTTAAAGCTTCTATGAGCTTCACTCTGGTTGATCCTACTGGTGAGAGAGCCATATTTATTTGGTGGAGCATACTAATGGTGTGCTAATCCAACAAGGTGTGGAACCTATCTTCCCTTAGTTTTTATTTTTCTGAGGGGGTGTGGCAAGTGAGAGTGTATGGTCTCGTGGAGAACATGTCAAAAAATAAGAGAATGGTGAGAGCCTTACCTGTCTGGGAACAATTTAAACTATAGAAGATGGGAACATGTGGCACAAAAAAGAGGAAGAAGGTCAATGTGAAAGAGAGTAGCAAACCAAAGGGAAAAATATATTTAGATAGAACTCAAGAACTATCTCTCCAGTTAAACTTTTATCACAAGACCAGTCTGATTCGAAAACCTCAAGTTCTTAAGAAAGTTATTTTTCCTTTCTTTTCGCTGGTAACAATGGGATTGAGAGGAAAGGGATATAATTTCTGACCGATTGTGCTGAAGTTTCAGGTTACATCTACACCAGCTTAGCTAAATAGTTGAGAAACTTTGCTCATGTTGATTGTTGTTCTCAATTTGTTTAATGTTAGTGTGTGAAGATTACATCTTACAAGTGTGATCAATTTTTAATGGTAAATTTTGTGCTTTTAATGTAGAAATTTTAAATTGTGTTTTTTATCTGTTTTTCTCTTTGCTTTCGTGGTTGTGATCTTTTCTCTTCATTTTTCTAAACTGCCCACCACCATTCCCTTGGGAAGGGTTGTGAGTAAAGACGGCGAGTGGAAGATGCCAATTTTTCGTTTTCTAAGAAACATGTTCATTTGGTGATGGATTTGGGGATCAAGATGGAGAAGAAGAGGGTTGTGTATGACAGGTTAAGAATCAAATGGGGGAGTTTGACCATGGCTAGTGCAAAAGAGATGGGGAGAGGTTGATGGCCAAGGGGGCTTGGGGGAGTAGTGGGAATGCGACCGGTATATGGTACAGGGTGGTCAGTTGCATCAGGAGGTAGCTAGAGAAGTGCTAGGAGCCTCGCGGGGTAACCATGGTGGGCACCGAGGGGACTGCTGGTGGAACGGTAAAGTTCAAGAGAAGGTGGAAGCGAAGAAAACGGCGTATGTGAAATTGGTAGAAAGCAAGGATGAAGTGAAGAAGTGGACGAATAGGGAACTGTATAAGATGGCGAGGAAGGAGGCAAAGCTAGCAGTTACGATGGCGAAAATGGCGGCTTTTGAATGCCTGTATGCTGAATTAGAGGAGAAAGGCGGGGATACTAATTTGTACAGACTAGCCAATGCAAGCGAGAGGAGGGCCCGTGACTTGGATCGCATGAGGTGCATAAAGGATGAGGACGGCAAAGTACGGGGGAGGATGCGCATATTAGGCAGAGGTGGCAGTCTTACTTCCATAAACTCTTGAACTAAAAAGGAGATGGAGACACGGTGCTGGGAGATCTGGAGCATTCTGGTAGGCACCGGGATTTGGTGTATTATAGACGCATTAAGGTTGAGGAAGGTAAGGGTGTTGTTCGCAGGATGCGCAGGGGACGAGCGACCTGGTCTGATGAGATCCCAGTCGAATTTTGGAAGAGCGCAGGCAAGACAGGTTTGGAATGGTTGACTGGGTTGTTTAACGTCATTTTTAAGACGGTAAGAATGCCCGAAGAATGGAGGTGGAGTACAATGATTCTCTTGTACAAAAACAAAGGTGATGTACAGAGTTGCAACAATTATAGGGGTATCAAGTTGTTGAGTCACACTATGAAAGTTTGGAAAAGGGTCGTGGAGATGAGGGTGAGGAGAGGCGTGTCTATTTCCGAGAACCAATTTGGATTCATGCCGAGCCGTTCGACTACTGAAGCCATTCATCTTATTACGAGGTTGGTGGAGCAGTATAGGGATAGGAAGAGAGACTTGCTTATGGTTTTCATCGACCTCGAGAAGACATACGACAAAGTCCCTAGGGAGGTTCTATGAAGATGTTTGGAGGTTAGAGGTGTACTTGTGGCGTACACTAGGGTGATCAAGGATATGTATAATGGAGCCAAGACTAGAGTACGGACAGTAGGAAGAGACTCGGAGCACTTCCCAGTGATGATGAGACTGCACCAGGGATCAACTCTTAGTCCATTTTTATTTGTCTTGGTGATGGACGAACTGACACGACAAATCCAAAGGGTAGGTGCCAAGGTGTGTTATTCGCAGATGACATAGTCATGATTGATGAGACTCGCAGCGGAGTGAACGTCAAACTGGAGGTTTGGAGGCAGACTCTAGAGTCTAAAGGGTTCCGGTTGAGCAGGACCAAGACAGAATATTTGGAGTGCAAGTTCAACAACGGGAGCGACCCTGAGACAGGCGTGGAGGTGAGGCTTGGTTTTCAGGTCATTACAAAGAAAGGAAGCTTCAAGTACTTCGGGTCTATTATTCAAGGGAATGGAGAGATTGATGACGATGTCACACATCGTATTGGGGCAGGGGATGAAATGGAGGCTCGCATTTGGAGTCTTGTGTGACAAAAAGGTGCCACCAAAACTTAAAGGCAGGTTCTATAGGGTGGTGGTTAGACCGACTATGTTGTATGGGGCGGAGTGTTGTCCAGTCAAGACTTTGCACATCAAAAAGATGAAAGTTGCGGAGATGAGTATGCTGAGAGGGATGTGTGGGCATACAAGGAGAGATATAATTAGAAATGAAGATATCCGGGAAAGAGTGAGAGTGGCCTTGGTGGAGGATAAGATGCGAGAAGCGAGGTTAAGATGGTTCGGGCATGTGCAGCGGAGACACAGATGCCCCAGTGCGGAGGTGTGAGAGATTGGCTATGGACGGGTTCATGAGGGGTAGAATAGGCCGACGAAGTATTGGGGAGAGGTGATTAGACGGGATATGACGCATGTGCAACTTACTGATTACATGACCTTAGATAGGGGGTTGTGGAAGACACATATTAGGGTAGAAGGGTAGTAGGTAGTCGAGCCTAGTCCTACTTACGCTTACCAAATGATAGTTGTAGTGCTATTATCGTAGGCCCGATTAGCCTATCACACTCATAGGAGCAATATTGCTTTATAATCCCATGTAATTTGATTTCTGTTGCTATGTGTTCTTTAGTGTACTTTGTTTATCTTATTTATCTGCGTTAGCTATTGCTTCCTTTTGTCAGAATGCGCTATCATGACGTATTCGATTTTGTCATCTACAGGTTCATACTGCTTTAATTTTTTGTCTGGTTCTAACCGTTTCTATTGCTTTGCTTGCTTTGTGTGATTATGCGTTGTCTTGAGCCGAGGGTTTTCCGGAAACAACCGTTCTACCTACCAATGTAGAGGTAAGGTATACGTACACTCTACCCTCCTCAGACCCAACGTTGTGGGATTTTACTGGGTATGTTGTTGTTGTAAGAAACATGTTCATTTGTTGTTAAATTGTGTTTTATTGAATTATTTGATGAACTCATTGGTATAATGTTTATGGCAGTTCAAACCAGAAGAAATAACAGGCATAATGAATGACTTTGCGGAACCTGGAACACTCGCTCCAACTGGTTTATATCTTGGGGGAACAAAATACATGGTGATTCAAGGAGAGCCAGGAGCAGTGATCCGAGGGAAGAAGGTACATGATCCTTGTTTTTTATTAAGAAAGTTCTAATGCGTTAACTCACTTGGCCCTCTTTGAGATGCTTGAACAACCTCTTGGGTTGAACAATATCAGCCCTTTTCCCATCTGAAACAAGCTTCATAAGAATTTCTCTTGAATGCTAAAATTATAAGGATACTTATTGAGTTCCTTTGAAAATGGAGAGCTTGAGGGACCTTAGGTTTCCGATAATGTTCATTATTAAACGAGACTTTGTGTTTACTAACATAATATTCTGTTCTCCGTTATATTTTATGTTCTTTGCGGTGACTTATGGTGTGTTTGGTAAGAAGGAAAACGTTTTCTTGGTTAACAAGTTGGGTTCTTACTTATTTTCTAGAGTTCGGTAGGTAAGCAAGAAAAATTATCCCAATATCATCTATATGTAATCTAGCAAAACACTATAGGGATGAAATGGGGTGGGAGTGGAGTTCGGTGTGGTAGGGGTTGAGATGGTCAAGGGGTGGGTTGGGGGCGTTGGGTGGGTGGGGAAGAGACAATGAACTTGGAATGTCACTTGTTGAACTTGTTTTCCCTACTTCAATAAGGAAAGTCATTTTCCTCATTTTTAAGGAACTTGTTCTCCTAAACATTTAGACCAACCGAACGTGAGAAAATTGGAAACATACTAAACACACCCTTTAGTCGGGATTCTTTGTAATGTCATGTGCTTGTTATTTTTCAGGGTTCAGGTGGTATCACCATTAAGAAGACCAACCAGGCTTTAATCATTGGAATATATGATGAGCCAATGACTCCTGGCCAGTGCAATATGATTGTTGAAAGGCTGGGTGATTATCTTGTTGAGCAAGGTCTCTAGGCTTATCGGTAAGTTGATTGCCATTGGCATCAGTTTCCCTGGTCTCTTTTATCCAAACCTTATGATGAGTTGAATCTTTTGCAGTGTATTAGTATCATCCTACATAATTGTGGCCGTTAAAGAAGTCATGCGTGTTGTTTACTGAGGAGAAGTTTGTAATCATCAACTGCTCTATCATTGTATTTCTTTTATCGATGTTTTTACTGATATAAGCTTGTCATTGAGCACTTGGTTGGTTATATATAATGGAATGGCTTAATTTGGATTTTTGATCTAATGGTTGGATTGACATTGTTTGGTTGTGTGATTGTGTTGTTTATACTTTTCGCTATAATACCGCTGCTGGGATCTCTATTCTGTAGTAGATGAGGAGGGGCTTTGCCTTTTTCTTTTTCTACGAAAGATAATATTATTAGTTATTGTTAAATAAGGCAATATTGCCTTACATAGTATCACGGATTCAGCCCAAGATTGAGGCTCTCGATTTCAAACAATTATGGTAAATAGACAATGTAAGAATATTGTAGATTAGGAAAATATGTGTAGTATATTGTAATGTATTTGTTACCTAAATTAGGATTATACACTACTATAATTATAGAGTTAGAATTATGGTAGAATAAGATTTTAGAGATAGGGTTCTCCTAGTTTGTAACTTGTATATATACCTATTTTGTTAATGAAAATAATGAAGGGGATTATTTCTTTCATGGTATCAAGAGACTAGGTTTTACAAAAAAAATTCTCTCCCAAAGTTTTTTGACCAATCTCGGCCGAGAACCCCCCTCCCCCTCGGGTTTCTCTCCCAAATTTCGTCTTCCGCTCTCAAAAACCTTTTTAAAATTTCCCTCCTTCTTTGTTCTTTCAATATGTCTAACAACAATTATCATCCTGCCCTCATGGTTTCCAACATCAAGAACAGTATCCCGATTGTGCTTGAGATGGAAAACGTCCAATATGCGACGTGTGCGGAGTTGTTTAAAATACATGCTATCTCCCATCAAGTTATCCATCATATCATTCCTCCCACTACACCTCGTCCCGAGGAGGATCCTCAATTATGGATTACGCTTGATGTTACCGTTCTCCAGTGGATCTATTCCACTATTTCAGTTGACCTTCTACAAACGATTATTGAGCCGGATATCACGGCTATGACTACTTGGAATAGATTGCGTGACATATTCCAAGATAACCAACATTCACGTGCCGTCACACTTGAGTAGGAATTCTTCCTCGTTCGCATGGAAGAATTTCCTAACGTATCTGCTTATTGCAAGAAACTTAAGGAGTTGGCAGATCAACTCCGTAATGTGGGCGCACCTGTCACCAATAATCGTCTGGTTCTACAATTGGTTGCCGGCCTTTCGGAGGCATATAATGGCGTTGGAACTCTCCTACGTCAAAGCAACCCTCTTCCCGCCTTTTATTAAGCCCGCTCCATGCTTACTTTGGAAGAAACCGATTTGGCTAAAAAGACGGCTACCGGAGCAAGCCCCGTCGTCATGGTGGCGTCCTCCCCAAGTTTTTCGTGTTTTGTTAATAATTCGGGCCAAAACCATAATCATGGTGGCGGCAAGAATAATCGCATGAATAATAACAAAACCCGCGGTGGCAAACGCTGCGGTTCGGGTGGCGGTTTCGGTGGTCAGCAAGCAGGCGGTGGGCCCCATCTAGGGAACAATGGCCCACCACCCCCTGGTCTAGAATGGGGCCCATGGCGATGGGTGGTCAGTGGCGATGGGCCGTGGGCCACTCTTATACTCCGGATTCATTCGGTGGGGTGGCCAACAATTCGAGCCCAACAACCCGGCGATGGCGGCCATCGCTGGCGATGGCTCGGCGGCCAGCTTCTAGCGACTCGACCCGGCTCGTCACGCTGCGAATTCTTGGGCCCCGACCTCCGCAAGCCCATCATGCAGCAGGCCCCACTCAGACCGATATCGAGGTCGCGATGCACACGTTGGGGTTGACTCAACCGGACCCAAATTGGTACATGGACACCGGGGCCACTACTCATATGACTTCCGATTCAGGTACTCTCTCAACTTATTCCAATTTGAGCACCCCTCGGGGTATAATTATTGGTAATGGCAACTCTATTCCAATTTAGGGTTATGATCAGAAAACGTTGTCTCCCCCAAATCCACCCCTTATCTTGAAAAATACTTTACATGTCCCCAAATTGATTAAAAATTTAGTGTCTGTCCGAAAGTTCACAACTGACAATTCCGTTTTCGTTGAATTTGATCCGTTTGGTTTCTCTGTGAAGGATTTCAAGACAGGGAGTCATCTCATGATGTGTGATAGTAGGGGGATCTATATCCTATCATGCCCGATTTCAGTCCATCGAGTCAAGCCTTGCCGTCAGTTTTTGCAGCCAACTCTCCTTCCGTGTGGCATGCTCCCCTGGGTCATCCAGGATCTTCTATTTTATCAGTTTTAGATAAAAATAGCTTTATTTCTTGTAAGGGTACGAGTCGTACTCTACTTTGTCAGTCTTGTTCATTAGGAAAAATTGTTAAGTTGCCATTTGTAGACTCCAATTCTCATACTTCTATACCATTTGATATTATTCATAGCGACCTATGGACGTCTCCTGTTCTTAGTTCATTGGGTCATCGATATTATGTTCTCTTTTTAGATGATTATTCTAGATTTTTGTGGATGTTTCCAATTGCGAATAAATCACAAGTGTTTTTCGTTTTCATCAAATTTAGAGCGTTCATTCGTACTCAATTCGAAAGAGAAATAAAAAATATTCAATGTGATAATGAGAAAGAGTATGACAATAGGGAGTTTCGGAAATTATGTGCTAATAATGGGATCAATTTTCGGTTTTCGTGTCCTCAAACATCTTCACAAAATGGGAAGGCCGAACGCAATATTCATTCCATAAATAACATTGTCCGAACTCTCTTAATTCATGCATCCATACCTCCATATTTTTGGCATCATGCTCTACAAATGGCCACATATCTTCTTAACATAATTCCTTCTAAAGGTCTGACATATTCTCCCCCCTCCAAATACTGTATAAAAAGAACTCTCCTTATTCTCATCTTCGGGTTTTTGTGTGCTTGGGTTTTCCGTTATTCCCATCCACCACAATTAACAAACTTCAGGCTCGGTCTACCCCGTGTATATTTTTGGGTTATCTGTCTAATCATCGTGGTTATAAATGCTTTGATTTATCCTCCAATAAAATCATAATTAATCGCCACGTCATTTTTGATGAAATCCAATTTCCTTTTGCGAAAGTTCATACTCCCGAGCCTCGGTCGTATAACTTTTTGGATGAACAAATATCCCCGTATATTATTCGGCATTTTTCGGACATCTCCCGCACCTAAAATCCTCCAATGAGCCCATCGCCTACCGGCCGACTCATCAGGTCGCCCCCTATTCCGCTGGATCGGCCCCAAAGCAATTGGGCCACCCACCACTCGAACTGGTCCAAGACGCCCAATTTATCGATTTGGGCCAAGAAAGCCCATCGCCATCGCCCGTCTGGCCCCGAGCCCAAAGAAATTCTCAAAATTCACTAAATTCTTCCTCGAGTCATAGACCGGTCACTCGTAGTCAACGGGGTATTTTTACACCTAAAAGACATTTTAATTTAGATTCTGATGTCTCTAAATCCCCCTTACCCTGTAATCATGTGTCCGCCTTAAATGACCTTAATTGGAAAATTGCTATGAGTGATGAATATAATGCTCTTATTGATAATAAGGCGTGGGAGTTGGTGCCCCGTCCATATGATATTAATGTTATCAGGTCTATGCGGATTTTTGCTCATAAGGAGAACTCAGATGGTTCATTTGCTCGACATAAGGCGCGGCTTGTGGGTGATGGTGAGATTCAGCAGGTTGGGATAGATTGTGGGGAGACGTTTAGCCCGGTAGTCAAGCCGACTACTATTCGCACTGTGCTTAGCTTGGCTCTTTCAAAGACTTGGCTTATTCATCAGTTGGATGTCAAGAATGCTTTCCTACATGGTGATTTCAAGGAAACAGTCTATATGCATCAACCGTTGGGTTTCAGGGATCCCAACCGTCGGGTTTCAGGGATCCCAACCGTCCTCATCATGTCTGTTTGTTGAAGAAGTCACTATATGGGCTTAAGCAATCTCCACAGGCTTGATATACGAGATTTGCTGACTTTGTTTCGACTATTAGGTTCACTCACAGCAGGTCAGATAATTCCTTGTTCATCTACCGCCGTGGTTCGTCATTGGCCTACATTTTATTGTATGTGGATGATATCATCTTGACTGCCTATTCTGATGCCTTGCGCCAGTCTATCATTGCCATGCTTAGTTCTGAGTTTGCTATGAAAGACTTAGGGCCCTTGAGTTACTTTTTGGGGATTGCTGTCAAACGTCATTCATGTGGTTTGTTTTTGTCTCAACGGAAGTATGCTACTGAGACCATAGAGAGGGCTGGGATGTCATCCTGTAAGTCCACTTCTACTCTAGTTGATGCAAAACCCAAGCTTAGTGTCGCGGCAGGTGCACCATACGAGGACCCGACCTGCTATCGCAGCTTGCAGGGGCCCTCTAATATCTTACATTTACCAGACCGGATATTACGTATGATGTTCAGCAGGTGTGTTTATTCATGCATGATCCCAGAGTTGAGCACATGAATGCAATCAAACGCATCATTTGATATATTCAGGGGACACTGGACTATGGGTTGCACTTGTACCCTTCATCTACATCCACACTTGTCTCGTACACAGATGCGGATTGGGGTGGTTGTCCGGACACCAGACGGTCTACGTCAGGATATTGTATGTTCCTTGGCAATAACTTAGTCTCCTGGTCTGCAAAGCGTCAGTCGACTCTATCCCGCTCAAGTGCAGAGGCAGAATATCGAGGGTAGCTAATGTTGTCTAAGAATCATGTTGGTTACGTAATTTGCTTTTAGAGCTTCATTGTCCTATTCAGAAGGCAACCTTAGTATATTGTGATAATGTCAGTGCCATCTACCTCTCAGGTAATCCGGTTCAGCACCAATGCACTAAGCATATCGAAATGGACATTCATTTTGTCCGTGAAAAGGTTGCTCGGGGGCAGGTACACGTATGTCATGTCCCGTCAAGATATCAAGTTGCAGACATCTTTACAAAAGGTCTTCCCTTGATACTCTTTGAAGATTTTAGGGACAGTCTCAGCGTTCGAAGACCGCCCGCTATGACTGCGGGGGGGGGGGGGGTGTTAAATAAGGCAATATACACACAATATACATGTGTATATTACCTTACATAGTATCACGGATTCAGCCCAAGATTGAGGCTCTCGATTTCAAACAATTATGGTAAATAGACAATGTAAGAATATTGTAGATTATGAAAATATATGTGTAGTATATTGTAATGTATTTGTTACCTAAATTAGGATTATACACTACCATAATTGTAGAGTTAGAATTATGGTAGAACAAGATTTTAGGGATAGGGTTCTCCTAGTTTGTAACTTGTATATATACCTATTCTATTAATGAAGATAATGAAGGAGATTATTTCTTTCAGTTATATTAGTAGATATTACAAGGATTTACTACCCTTGGTTCCATTAACAAAAAGAAGTATTTGCTCATCGTATAATATTTCACTCCCAAAAAGGTTTATCTTGCTTCCATACTTGGCTAGATCATCGACTACGCTATTTGCTTCTTTGTACAAATGCATGTTTTTTTAGTTGCTGTAGTGCTGTGGCTAAATCAGATTGTATAGCTGAAAGTTCTGCACAGGTGCTAGCTATAATACGTACATTTTCAACACAACTTAGTAATACACATTCTTGCCTTAATTTATAATTTAATCATGGTAAATTAGTAGGATTGGCGTTAGCATGGGGTGCGGATAAATTTTTACGGTTTCCCATTGTCCCCTATTATCCCTCTCAAGAATTGTCAATGACTGCACCACCAGTTTTTAATTTTAAAGCAATGGATGGATCCATCAGACATAGTAAGTTCATTATTTAACCAAAGACAGAGTATTCATGACATTACTTGTTATAACAAGTAGACGAGGGTGCTCTAGGGATGGCAATTGGGGTAGGCTGGGGCAGGGCAAGCCTTGACCCGCCCTGTCCTGCCCTACCCTACCCTACCCGTTTAGTCTCTTTTTCATTTTTTTTTTTGTAATATTTCGTTCAACTTTTAAAGTGATTATGTTAGTGTTCCTGATTTATAAAAGAAAAGTTAAACTTTTAAAGTGATTATGTTAGGGTTCCTGATTTATAAAAGAAAAGTTACATGCTACATTAAAAACAATAGTTCAAAAACGTCCCCCCTGCTTATCATGCAGGCAGGTGATAATTTTGTTTTCATTGCAACAGTTGATGTGCCAATAATTTAAACTCAGTCTTCATAGTCCCATTTATTTTACTGAATAAATATATAATTTACTCTAAAGCACATGTAGTCTAATTCTAAGTTACAAACTTACCATTGAGAAAAGCCGTTGAAAATGAATAAAGTAAAGATGGATTTATGACATTCTATTTTAATGAAAAGATGCAATACTTATTTTCACATTAAAAGAACAGATTTTTGACCAAAATATTTGATTGTTTGCAAAGATTAATGTTGTTGTGAAAGATATTTTGGCCCTTGAAAAAATATTAGTTGTATAACAGTCTTGACCCGCCCTGTCCTGCCTCATTTAAAATTTTCAAAAAGTAAGTTTTTCCCTACATTGTCCGGTCCTGTGTAAGCATTGTCCTGCCGCCCCCACCCCTCCAGTCCCCCTCCCCTGGCGGTTAAGGGTTTGCCCTGCACCGCTCCTCCCCGCACTGCCCGAATTGTCATCCCTAGGAAAAATCAAGGAAGAAGGAATTTATTACAACATTAAATATAGGTAACGTGTAATTGTTTAACTAACTAAAAGGAGTTTGTCTGGTTTAAAAGCATATTATACAAGAATTATTTATATATAGATTATAATGCATAAACTCTAATGTTGGGATTAATGACACATGAATTAGAAATATATAGAATAATATTTGATAAAATAAAATATTGGTTACTACGTGGTAGGGTTTATCATTTAATAATTTTAATCTATATCTTACTAATTCCATATTTTTGTTTTGTATTTTATCTTGCATAAAAAATACATAAACTCCCGCACAACTTATGAAGGAAAGGAAAAAAAACGAAGCTAAGCATTATAAATATACTAACTTTATGTGGAATGGAAAACTGAAACCACAAATTGTATCAAGAATTTAATTAACTTAGGGAAAGCTCCACATACCGCTATTAAAAGTACATAAGTTTTGTTTTGTCAAAAGTGTGCGCCAATCTTAATTGATCATGCAGACAATATCTATTTTGTGATTTTAATAAGTTAATACAATAAACACTAAACAAGTTATGCTTATTGAATATTAACAATTCAAAACACATCAATATGAAGAAGAAAATTTATGTAAATCTAGTTGAACTTTCTTTCTCTAATTATTTCTAAATAAAATTTTCATGTTGCACTAGAGTGTAGTGCAACAATCAATAAAATAGATGAAAATTAAAAATCCATAAAACAGTTAAATTACGCGCAGAATTGAATTTGTCTGAACTCAATACATTTAACCTGAAACATACGTGTAAGAATTTAATAAAATTATAACAAATAATAGACTTGAACTCATAATTTTAAAACTAAATTGAAATTTAATGCTAAGAATTTTAAAAGTTGAACCATAGAGCTTGAATTCTAAATCCGCCATTGAAAAAGTTTTTAACCTTAACTAGAGGCAAGATTCAAGCCTTTAGTATGATTTCCCCTTTTTTCAATTGAGAAGCATTTTCCTTTTTAATACACTTTAGTGTACACAAATTTTAATTAATCCAGATCTCAATGCATATGGAACACCAAATGAGAAAAAATATATATTATGAAATCTCACATGTGCATTTTTGTCTCGAAACTAAAAAGCATAGTATTAGTGAATATTACTATCGCACAGTTCTGAGTATTGCTATGGATAAGCATTGAGAATTCATCAGCTTGACGTAAAGAATGTATTTTTACATGGGGATTTAAAAGAAACTGTTTACATACACCAGTCGCCTGGTTTTATCCATCCAGCAGTCCCTCAGTATGTATGTCATCTCCGTAAGTCACTTTATGATTTGAAACAGGCCCCTAAAGCGTGGTATGATCGATTTGCACAATACATTATGCGGATTAGGTTTGTATGCAACAAGTGTGATAATTCTCTATTTATTTTTCATAAAGGCAATAACATTGCTTATTTGTTGTTATATGTGGATGACAGTGTGCTTACTGCCTCATCTGAAGTGTTGAAAAATGAGATCATCGCGTTGCTTAAAACCGAATTTGTTATGACTGACTTGGAAAAGTTGAGTTACTTTCTGGGGATATCAGTCACTAGATATGCAGATTCTATGTTTTTGTGCCAGCACAAGTACGCGGAGAAGATAGTGTACATGGCTAAAATGGCAAACTGCAAGATCATGCCTACTCCAGTGGATCCTAAATCAAAGTTTAGTGATGTTGATGGTGATCCAGTCTCCGATCCTACCCTTTATAGGAGTCTTGCAGGTGCATTTCAGTATCTTACTTTTACCAAACCTGATATTGCTTATGTTTCTCAGCAGCTGTGTTTGTTTATGCATGTCCCTAGGGAACCTCATTTTATTGCTCTTAAGCATATAATTCGATACATTAAGGGTACACTTGATTATGGATTGCACATATACCCCTCTGCACCGACCAGATTGCTATCATATACGGATGCAGATTGGGCAGGTTGTCCGGACACGCGATGCTCTATATTCGGCTATTGTGTGTTCTTAGGGGATAATCTCATTTCATGGTCTGCCAAGAGTCAAGCCACACTATCCCGTTCGAGTGCAAAAGCAGAGTACAAAGGCGTTGACAATGTTGTTGCTGAGATATGTTGGCTCCGAAACCTTCTTTTGGAGCTCTAGTGTCCCTTGCGTAAGGCGTCTATAGTCTATTGTGATAACATATCCGCCATTTATTTATCTCACAATCCGGTTCAACATCAGCAAACCAAGCACATTGAGATGAATATACATTTTGTTCGTGAGAAGATTGCTATCGGTCATGTCAAGGTGTTGCATGTGCCTTCTTCATATCAATATGTAGATATTTTCACAAAAGGACTTCCTAGATAGTTATTCATCGACTTCAGATCCAATCTTAGCGTCCGGCCTCCTCCTGCTCCAACTGAGGGGGTGTATTAGTGAATATTACGATATATTCACCATATATTTTGTAATCAATAGTAGTGTATAATTATAGTAAATATATGATCCTTATTCCATTAGGATTCAACATTATACATACTATATATATTTGTATTATTGAGAAAGACTCTCCAAGGAAAATTAATACAATCTTACACGTAGAACAACATATTCCATTAAGATTCAATATTATACACACTATATATATTTATATTAATGAAAAAAACTCCCCAACAAAAATTAATAAAATTTTACACGCACAACAATATAATAGCAAAATTCTAGAAGTTCGAAGCCACCTTCCCATACATGTCTTTTTTTCCAATACCATCGGCGTAGCGTTCTGGTTTTCCCTCTCGTTTCAACATTTTGACTCGCTCTTTTTTTCACTTACTTTTTAATAACTTGGTGAATAACGAATCCTCATTTTACGTTTCTCTTTTTATACCTTCTTCTCGCACTTAACTACTAACTATAACTATCCATTTTTTTTTCCTCATTTCATTCTTTCAAGAACCCAAAAAAAACAATTTTTTTTCCTGGGTTGATTACAATTTCTGCAAAAAATACAATCTTGAAACTTTTTTTAGACACCCTTTTGAGTTGGCATTGAAGTATTATTAGTATTGGAAGGATGGGTACAGAGAGTAAATACCAAATGAAAGTGGTGCATGGTGATTATGGCTACGTACTTGAAGATGTTCCTCACTTGACTGATTACATCCCTAATCTTCCTGTATAATTTCTCCTCGTTTCTAAATATTAATGCAAATCTATTCTATGTGCATTTTTGTAATGTGTATTCAATGGCTCTGTTGATTTGTGGAATTATTTCGTGGTATAATGTTTTTTTTTTCACTTGATCGTTTTACACTATCTCATAAAAAATATTATGATGAAATGAAAAGAATGCATCTTTAATTAGCTTAACTTTTATCCAATAATTGTACTCTTTAGTTATTTCTCCCTTGGTTAACAGTAATGCATGTGTTTTATATGGTGGTTGATGGATTTTAGTCCGTTAAATTAACATAAAATTTAAAGGCTGATTTTTAACATCCATATATACTTTAATACTCCATCTGTCCCAATTTATGTGTCATAATTTCAAAATTCAAACAGTTTTATTTTGACCATGAATTCAGGCATGAAATCTTCAAGTTTCTTGAAAAAACAACAACAACAACAACAACCCAGTGAAATCCCACAATGTGGGGTCTGGGCAGGGTAGAGTGTACGAAGACCTTCCCTCTACCTTGGTAGGTAGATCGACTGTTTCCGAAAGATCATCGGCTCAATACAAAGTATAAGAACAAGCAAAGCAAGAGAAACGGTCAGACCCGGACAAGAGATTTAAAGCAGCATGAAAATGATGGTAACAAAAGCGATTAAGCCATGATAGAGCATTCTGAAAGGGAAGCAGTACTAACGCATGTAAATAAAATAAACAAGATAAACAAAGTATACTAAAGAACACATAGCAGCAGAAATCAAAAGACAATATTACGCCTACTAGTATGATAGACTAAGTAGGCCTACAATAGTAACACTACAACTACTAGTATGTACGCATAAGTAGGACTACGCTTAACTACCTACAACCCTTATACCCTAATATGTGTCCTACACAACCTCCTATCTAAGGTCATGTCCTCAGTAAGTTGCACCTGCGCCATATCTCGTCTAATCACCTCTCTCCAATACTTCTCCGGCTTGCCTCTACCCCTCCTGAATTCGTCCATAGCCAACCTATCACACCTTCGCACTGGGGAATTTGTGTCTCTCCTCTGCACATGCCCGAACCATCTCAACCTCGCTTCCCGCATCTTATCCTCCATCGAGGCATCCTCTATCGAGGCCACTCCCACTTTGTCCCGGATATCGTCATTTCTAATCTTATCCCTCTTTGTATGCTCACACATCCATCTCAGCATCCTCATCTTTGCAACTTTCATCTTTTGGATGTGTGAGATCTTGACTGGCCAACACTCCGCCCTATACAACATAGTCGGTCTAACTACCACCCTATAGAACTTGTCTTTAAATTTTGGTGACACCTTTTTATCGCACAAGACTCTAGATGCGAGCCTCCATTTCATCCGCCCTGCCCCATATGATGTGTGACATCGTCATCAATCTCTCCACTCCCTTGGATAATAGACCCGAGGTACTTGAAGCTTTTTTTCTTTGGAATGACCTGAGTAACAAGCCTCACCTCCAAGTTTCTTGAAATAAAATTTACATATTTGAAAACTACATAAAAAGTTACAATGATTGACAAGTCAAAATATTTAAAAGATATATAAAAAAAATTACGGTCAACTTGTTTGAATCTCGAAACCCGAAAGGTGCCACATAACGTACGGAGGGAGTATCTATTTTCAGGAGATAGTAACAAAAGATAAAGAACATAACCAATATAGGGAATAAGGGAATACCGGACCATATTTGCTTTTGTGCCATGACAAGCTCGCTCTTATTAAAGGAACCTACACATTTGCTAAATATGAGTAAGAAAATAAGAAATGTTGAGTGAACATGCATCAACATTTGTTGTATTCTAGTGAGTTCTTGGAGTAGGAAAAAATTGATATATGGACTTGGATTCATGTCCTAAAGGTTCTGAGATCCAATTGGGGTTGAAGATAAGTGCAAACCAGGTATTGTTTCATTAATATCTAATTTATTGGAAGATCTAAGAGACATTGAGGGAACAGGCATCAGCTGTTATATATTAATGAGTTCCTCAACAACACTTAATGACTCGTGAATGCAGGATGTTAACTCTAGCTCATGCAGAAGTATTTTAATACCTTGAGTTCTCATGCTTTGTGATACAATACTTCATGCACGTTTAGAAGGTATTTTTAATTCATTCTATTTGAGACTTTACGATGAACTTCTCACATTCTACATTTAGAAGAAAATTGAGATTTCAGACGACCAAAATTTTAATTTTCTCACATTCTCATTTAATTTGACGAACTTGAGCTTTGTATAAAAGAAGTTGACTTCTATATCTTTCAGATTCTTTAAGATCAAACAAGCAATCATTTTCTTCTTTTCCTCCTGAAGAGTTTCTTATACGTACTCTTGTTGTCATGGTTGAGGGGTGGGCTTTCTCTTACATAAGAGCTCTTTAAATGAGCATTATTTTCACCCTGGCTGTACGGCCTCTTCTAGGCAGCAACGTTTTTTTTGTAATGTTTCACTAATCTCTGTTTGTTTTCTCCTTTCTCTGAAGTTGATTCTAATACGGAATACATATCCTTACTACCACTATATTTGGTTTCGTTCATACTTTTTTGGCTGGGGAGATTCTAATTAAAATTGTACCTGTTAGACACGAAACACTTGATTGCGTCTATTTCAAATATGTGTC